>VRYO01002779.1:1514328-1566950 GCA_009812075.1 Sialia sialis | reverse complement strand
AAAGAAAAAACCGCGGCTTATATTTGGGTGCGGCTTATATATGGACAAATCCCGTGGTCTTCCCAGCTACCCGGAAGTGCGGCTTATATTCAGGTGCAGTTTATAATCGCGAAACTACTGTAATTCAGTTAAGGAAGAAGACTTCTGGAAAGCAAATCTAAAAGACACTGTTACACTTGTTATCAAGTGTTCTAAATTGTATTTCAAAAAATGAATAATTGTTTTTCCCAGATGAGGAACTGAGCTTTTGTTATACTTCTATTAATTTTCAACAGTTACAACTAATAGAAAGCATAACAAAGGTAACCTCAGAATGATAACAGCAATGAAATGAGGTAATGAAAAACAACCCTTCAGCTTCATTATCTTACTTTTGGTAATTATAATTACAATCAGCTAGTCAGGTCTCCTCATATTAATAGGATGATATTTTCCAGACACATACTCACTTAAGATTTCATTATTATTCACACCCTTAAATCAAAGTGTAACTGCAACTACAGTGGATTTTTTAAACACAATCCAAGAAGTCCAGTTATACAAGTGACAAATATCACTTTAACACAGAATTAAATGCTGGGGCTTCCATCAACAAGAACAGTTTCCACTCACTGCCTGCAAGAAGCTTTCAGATGCAAGTTTTTCAATTTTGAAGACAACTGTAGGCATCAAGGTATTATTGCTTAGAAAATGATCATTCACCAGAGAATAGAAATAAACAAACATTATCCCAGAGCTCTTGTAAATTAGGCAAAAATAAAACTGAAAGATAGGTTTTTAGGGCAATCCTTGGTGTGAGCTAACACAAAGGTAACTGTAAAATATCTAGTCCACAAGCTGCAGAACACCAGGGCTCATATAAACATATAAAAAGTCAATAAATATAAAATTCTCAGATGCTCACAGTACATATCAAGAATGATTCCAACTACATTGCTGAAATCAATTAAACACCTGATGCAAAAATCTTGTCATGCTTAGCACCAGTAAATCCACTATCAGTCTAAAAGTTATGCTCTTATTTAAAAGGTCTTGGAAAAACAAAGGTTGAAATACATTCATTTTTTTAATAGTAAGAAAACATTTTGCCTTATTACTTTTGTTTAGTATCATCCATACAGAAGCTGCTGTTCACCTCCAACTATGTAATTTGCAAAACAAACAAAGCAGATGTGAATTCAGAAGCTTTTCTGTAAAATAACTCATCATCTCAATTCAAAGGCAGCATATTGCTATCATCATAAAGAAATCCACTGAGGATTATGACACTGGTTAAAGAAGTTATAAAGTGGACATTTGTCACAATATTTTATAGTCATTATCTTAATTTTTGAGATTGTTATCCTCAATCTGACTAATAGCATTTTCTCCAGGAATTCCATTTGTTTTCAAACACCATAAGGGGAATTTGGCAAACCGACTTGCAAAATCAAAATGCAAATGTTCCTGGAACAGACATCAGCGTAGCTATAAATCTCGTAGAGTAACTGCAGGAATAGAACTGTAGGAGGCAAACTCACTGTATCATTTTACTGTGATGGGAAATAAAGACATAGACATAATTTCCTTAAATCCCTCCTGTGCATCTATCCTCATAAAACTAAGTACACAGATTGTGCTGAGCACGGCTCTTGCACAGTCTTGCCACAGAAGTTTTTCCCACTGTAGAACTAGTTTTTAAGTTGAGCTCAAGTCACCTGTACTAGTATTTTTAAATTATTATTTTCTGGGCAAATTGGTGCCAAAATATTTCAGTATAATATTTAAACTGCTAACAGTGTTTACTAACCATTGATATGCTCTGTATCTAAAATAACTTCAGTGACCTCACCAATCCCTGTTTTTTGTGTTTGTACAAAAACAAGACAATTCTTTGATTTTGGGTTAAGGTCACATACACTACAGTATGTTTCAAATTAACATATTTTACAACTTTTAGGTTCTTTTAAAACATACGTGTACACTAGCTAATATTTGCAGAATTTGTCAGCTTACCAAGAACTGATGGATGCATGGCAAAAGCACTAGATCCGCCACAGTAAAATATAGCCCTTCCGCAAAAACGTGGTCCAAGAGTGGAAGGTCAGAGGTTTTTGTTCTCCTGATGTGAGGGGCCTCCCTGTTGATTGCATCTGGTGCTTCCTGAGCAAGTAGTTTAGAGAAAGCTACACTCAGCTCCAAACTTGAGGGTGGATGTTCATGGACTTCCCCTGGTTTTAACTCCTCTGCTGCTTCTTCACCAAGCACAGGCACTCCACTCTTGGCACCTGCCTTCTGCTGTTGAAGTTTCTGCCTTCGAATTTTGTCATCGTTATGTACTCGGACAGGTTCTCCAAGCTTCCTTTCAAACAGTAAAATGTCAGGAGGAATAGCCTGGCAGTGCTCAGGAGAGTCTGTCAAAAACCTTTCAACAGCCAGAGGTATGCTGATCTCACACAGCCTGGTCCACTGGCTAACCTGTCAAATAAATTTACATAATTAATGTATCTACAGAAAGAGAAACTAAACCCAGAGTAACTTCTGGTTACTTTGGTTACTCAATCACTTCAAGCAAAGGAATTGCAGCTTTAAATACATTCTTTGTTAATCTTAGAAACTCAGATATTCCTGTATTGCTTTTACAACAGCAGAGTTAGGAAGCTAAATCGTACACAGAACAGTTATCCAGTACAGCATGTTTTTATTTCCTTATTATTGACATAAAATTAGGGTGGCTGTGTAACTCATACGAAACAAAGCTGTGAACTGAACTGAAGGCACAGTAATCAATGGCAACCATGCAAATAGCAATCATGCCAGGCTGGAGTTCAACCTCCTGAGAGGCATGAGGAAGGCAACTCTAGATGCATGAGCTGCCAGATGAGTAAACTGCTACATGATAGATGGGCCGGCATCTCAACTCAAAGGGTAGTGTTGGTTAATAGTTTACACTCTACCTGAAGGCCAGTCTGGAATGGAAATCTTTAAGGGTCTATGCTGAGGCCTATCCCATTTCATCATCTTTTCCTGGAGAGGGGAGATGGAATACAGTCCCATCAAGGATTACAGGGAATTTGAGAAGAGCAGACAACAAATTCCCAACAAACTCCAGGGAGGAGCTGCTATTCACATGAGCCTGCATAGACTAGAGAATGAGCTGAGAGAACTGATGTGAAACTCAGAATATTCCACACCTAGGAGGGACTTATACCCTGGAATGGTACAGGCTAGGGACTGACCACCTGGCCAGGCAGCCATTTGGCTGAAAAGACACTGGACAACCTGGTGAAGATAAGCTAAACAAAAGCCACCTTGACAGTGAAGGCTAACAATATATAGTGCTCTTGAAATCAAAATTAGAACTAAGAAAATCACACTAAGAAATTAGGATTTCTTAGTTTACTTCAAACTTTATCACTCATTTATACTGCTAGACATGAAACAAAGATCTGACCTACTTCTTAACATTAAGGTTCATTTTTGAATGAAAAAAGTAGTATCTTCAAAAATAATTATTTTTCATCTTTGTGCCAAAAATAAAGGTAGTTCTCCATAGAGGAAACCGTATTTTCTAAGCAAATTAGTTTTTTTACTAAAAGAAGTTACTTGACATCAATATTAAGAGTCTAATTCAGAGCATTTAATGCTTATTAAAAAAAACAGTCAATGTATCTAAGAGAGAGACACACTCACTTCCGCACAGGCTTTTAAGCAGGTCTTCTTAAAGCCCAAGAGTGCTAAAATATCCTTTTTAGATGGATCTGCCTCGAATGTTTTCTGTATTATATGTCTTAAGACCACAGATAGCCCAGCTCGGCAGAATTTGTCATCTTTCACGACAACAGCAGGTAAACTGCAGCTCTGCACAACCACTGGAAGCTGACACCTGGAGATTAAATGGACCTCAAGATCACCAACGAGGTTTTTTGTCACACACTGATCACCCACGTCTTCACCAGTCGGCACTAAGAAAACTTTAAATAATTTACAGTCACAGTAGGATAGCAGAAACAGTGAGATAGATGTATGAAGAGGAAAGATACTATCTCTGTACTGATGAGAAAAAGCCAAATATAAATGTTCTTCAGCAACATTATCTTTCATCTTCTTCCTGAGATGAAGTTCCTGAAATAGAAATCAGAGTACATCATTTATAAAAGAACACAGATTTAAAAAAAAAAAAAATTAATTTAAAGCACTGTTTTTTCCACTATCTGCTACAACTGATTTTAACACAAGACACTACTAAAGACATCCTGCCCGAATAATGTGCAGGCCCTTCTTTGAGAAAAAAGAATGATTTCACACCTACACTGTCTCTTCACATACCAGATCATGAATAGGAAAATTATCTCCGTAATTTTTTTTTTTTTTTACATTTTAGCAAATTTCTGACATCAAACAAAACCTAAAAAAAAATGTTTAATTTTAAATTTTTAAGTTCATAAACATTTTAGAGCAAGGCATTTGCTTTTTTTTATATTAAAATCTCCCACAACATTAACCATGCATTATTTAAAAAACCAAGTTCCTGAGCACATATTTACGACATTAATACAATACAATAATATAATACAAACATCTGTCTTTTTGTAACTGCCAAAAGGCATTTATAGCAGGTATTTAGGCCATGGGAAATAATATTGGTTTCTGTATTAAAAATTAATCCAGAGCTGGGTGAGATAACTGAAGGACTCAGAAGGAAATAAACATTCATATAATATTCACGTGATGAACACCTCAAATACACAACTACTTTACAACTTTAAAGCAGTCAAATTCATTATTAGTATCTTCTCAGGATATGAAAAACTCAAATAATTTTCCTCACAGTGGGTTGAAAACTACATTTTTCCTACTACAATATTCTACAGGAGTTTCACATAAGACACTGATGCAGTAATTTTTCTGCTCCATCACCCAGCAGAATTGCCCATTCCCTTACAGATGACAGGTGGCATTGAAAAGCCTTAGACACTAGATGGCCCTCTTACAACGAGTATCACAGACCAAAGCTCGAGCGCAGTGAGGAAAATAAATGTAAATGTTGCTAGGAAAAGCCAGAATAGGGTTTTATATGCATATGTATAAAGCATGAGTGGCACTGGAACAGCATCAGCCACTCACGCAACTGTCTAGATTAATAAGGTCTTTGCACAATTCCACAAACATACTCCAAGTATTTTAAAAAATAAAAAAAGTTTTCAATTGATACATCTTGATTGCTTATTTTTTTTCCATGTAGACGTACATCATACGTACTACTTTATATTATCAACCACAGGACCAAATCAATTGCCCAAAAAGAGGGAGTAGAAAAACAAAATCAAGTCCACCTGACATTAGGAACATACTAATGTCTTTTACAGCAAAACACTTTTTAACCATTAAATGACAAGAACAGTGGCTCTGAGTACTGTTGCTTTTCTTTAATTAATACACTGTCACACAAAGAACAGGACAGAACACAATGTAATACCTACTTCACCACAAGATATTGTATTTGGATAAACCTTGACAGGATGGAAGTTGAGACAGACTCTATATCCAAAGTACAGTTCTTTGGTAGAAATCATACAGTGAAAGCACTGCCAGAGAGGTAAATCAAGAAGAGTTACCACTACCATAGTCACATCCATACCTTCTAGCATTTAAACTCCTATTCTCGACTATAGTACCTCTTTCAATATTAAGAAGTACTCTTATGTGCATTTGGGTTATTATTTTTGTTTTACATGGGAACTCGAAGAGCTCATATCCATCTTTTGCTGGGCATGCAAACCACTCAGACATACACATTCACCTCATCACTCCATTTTTTCTTCTAGTTGATGTTCCTGGACTCAATCAGCTATTTTGGTCACTTTCATGCTATGCAAAACTGCTAAATATTTTGGTAAACTTTGACAAGGTTTTTATTTCCAAAGTATATTTTTTCTACAGTTTCCATCTATTAATCACCCATTCTTACAATTTATTTTTTAAAATTTCTTACAAGTAATTTTAACAAAATGTAATGACTGCAACTTGTTACATAGGTCATTAGAATATCAAAGTATTCAGTCTGGATTTATCTGAATTGTTAGTTATTGCAAAAATTTCTGTGTCCCTCCACCACACCAGTAACTGAACATCTCCCAGATTTTCCTCTCAAAGAGCCTTGCAAGGTGGAAGTTTTCTGGGTTCCTGTTAGACATGTGAAAAAGCAAAAGTGCAAAGAGAGGTTTTAGTTCAGTCTCACTGAAAGTCTGTCCTTGGGCAAGCCAAAAATTCAGACACTTTTCCTTAAGGGCTTTGTTGTTTGGTTGGTTGCGAGATTTTGGAGTTTTTTAAGGTCAGTCAGTGACAATGAAAACTACAGTCAGGCTAATTTTAGTCTCACATCTCTCACAGAAGAAAAATTCCTGTCCAAGAATCTGTCTATAAGTGACTTTACCTCATTGTTTTCTGTGAGAAGAAAGGCCTTCCTGAATCATCACTTCAACTGAGCTGTACACCCTTGCACTGCCAAACCCCATCCCTCTCCCACATTTTATTTCCAAGAATTCCTTCTAACATTTTGTCTCCAAGCACTGACATGATTAAGTCTCTTCCTATACTTTTTGTTTCCAATACAGGTGCTTTTCCACACTGTTTTGGCTCTGCAGAGTCTATATTCCTTGTGGATTTATGCAAAGATTTTCAATTCAAAGACTGAACAACCTACCTGGTTGCCTATTCTCACTTAAGTATTTTCACATTCCTACTACCTATCCATTAAATGTGTTTATTAATCTCTTGGCAGCTTACTGAGACAAAAGCAGACGCAGACGTACACAATAGAATGAAATACAGAACTAACCAAACCTAGTAAGACATTGCACTATTAGTTCACAGTATTTTTTCCCAGCACTTCTAATTAGACCATAAATTCTGTGCCGAGAGATGAATTTTTATTCCATTGGTCATATTTACAGTAGCCACTGCTGGGAAGAGAGAAAGTGAAAAGCAATGATCAGTACAGGATTTCCACCATAACTTAAAAGACAAATAATGCTACCTACCTTTGTATAAGACACCTACTTAAAAATTATAAATATTATGTAACTTTCACTAGCTGTGCTGTTTTTTACCTTTTCTATTCCCTTTCAACATGCACTAAGCAAGTTAAATTAGTTTCACTTAGCTGCCCTGTTAACAACATAATCAAAAAAATCGCTGCTTTAAAAACCAAGTGTTTCCCATAAAAATTAAAGACTATTTAATAAGTACATAAACATCCTTTTCCTTTCAGTCCCTGAAAAAGATCCCATTCATTTGTTGATTACTGCACGGTAAAACTGAACTTTTGTTAAGAAGGCGCATTAACATTTGAGAAATGTTTAATATAACACCATTTCAAAACGTAGCAAGTATTTAACTCAGCGCCAAGTATTACTTGTGCTTTAAGGCACATAACTTGAGAGCCTGGAGTTATATTTCTATCCAAGACGATCCATTTACTGGGGGCTTTTAGGGCCACCCCTGCACCCTCAGAAGAGCTTCAGACCCCAGCTTCAGGCGGGTCTGCGAATGAAGGGAAAGTTGCGGCCGGGCCATGGGGGACAGAGCCGGGACTCGGCACACGCCTTAGCTCGGCGACTGCAGAGCGACAGCACCGAACAAGAACTCTCTCGCAGACACACTCCCCAAAACCTCTGCTCCCAGCCCCCAGGCAGCACTACCAAACCAGCCCAGCACGTTTCCACCGCCACCTTCCCTTCATCCTGCCCTTTCTCCCGCTCCTTTTCCTTACCCGGGCCCGGCCGCTTCCGCCCCGGCCCCGCCCCTTCCTGCACCGCCCGGAACTGCCGCGCGCGGCCGCGGTGCGCGGGGGGACTGCGGCGGTGGCGGACCTTCCTCCTCCTTCTTCTACTCCTCCTCCTCCTCCTTCTTCTCCATCCTGCTCCTGCTCCTGCTCCTCACTCCGGTGAGACACCAGCGCGCGGTTCTGTGGGGCCTGGAAGAGGGGGCTTGTGAGGAAGAAGAGAGGATCGGGAAGAGGAAATGTGGGGTGGGAAGGAAGAGGGCGATTGGGAGGATGAAGGTAGAGGGGAATTGAGAGAGGCCAGAGGGGGCTTGGCAATAGGAAGAGGGAATTTTGGGGTTGGGAGGGGAAGAGGGGTTTGGGAGGAGGGGAGGGAGAGGGATTTAGGAGGAGATAAAGAGGTTTTGGGAGGGGGGAGGAAGAGGGAGATTGGGAGAGGGCAGAGGGGTCTGGGAAAGAGAAAGAATTTGAGAGCAGGGAGGAAGAGGAGGTTTGGGAGCGGGAAGAGGCGTTTGGGACAGGAAAAAAGGTGGGTTAGGGTGGGAGAAACAGGGTGTTTGGCGTGAGGGAGGAAGAGGGGAGCCCTCAGGCGCACTTGGCCGCTCTTTCCCTGGGGCCCGGAGGGAGCGGCGGCCGCGCTGTCCCTGCGGGACACGATGTTGCCAAGGGACGGGCACGCCCGGAGCCACGGGCCTATGAAGTCCGTGCGGAGCAATAATGGTTGTAGGAGGGTGGCATTTTATTGTTTTGAGCATTCTATGAGAGGCCTTTCCTTCGCTCATAAAAAGAAATCCCGGGGAGAAATTTGCAGCAAGTAGGTTGCAGGGGGTCACGTTGTGGCTTGAGCGTAACTGTTTCAGAAATTTGTTTTTAACTAAAGTTTACTTCTCTCTCTGAGACATTACCAAGAGGATGACAGCCAGGCATTTGCACACTTAAAAAGTTTTGCTGTCGACAATTGAATAAGGCTAAGGTGAAAACAGTAGTAGAGGTGTATTCTTTTTACCAGTGGCTTAAGGAAACATCTTCAGGTCCATTTTCTGCAGAATACTGAAGCTCAGTGGTAGCAGGGTTTAGCAAATCTCCATTGTGCCGCTACATTATCACAAAATATCCTGAGTTGAAAAGCACTCACAAGGATCATGCCTTTTATCAGGAAAAGGATTCACAAGGGAAATACATTACCCCTGCTGTGTGGAACAAGTGTGTCAGTGACCACAAGGCATAGGTGAGGGTCAAATAGTTGATGTCTTCTTTGCCACAGACTTGGCCTGTAAGGTCTCCCAAGGCCTTTTGCCATGAGGCAGAGCTTAAGGGGAGGAGGAACTACAAGTGTGGAAGAGGATTGAAGCAGGATTGTTTCCCTGATAAGACCATGGGCCCAGGCAGACTGCATCTAAGGGTCCCAGCAGCTGACAGGGTCTTCACAAACCTTCTTTCTGTCATCTCTGAAAGGCCATGAGACTGGGAGAGATCCCAAAGACTGGAGAAAGGCAAATCTTAGCTGATCTTCATAGAGGGCAAGAAGGACAAGCAAGAGGACTACTGGTCAGCCTCATTCCTTCCTCCTATCATGGAGATCATGGAGAGAGCCATTTGTGGCATGAGAAGGAGCAGGTAGAAACTGGGAAGAGCCAGCTCTACCAAGGATAAATCATGTCTGATCAATTGGCTTGTCCTCTGTGACAAAATGGCTAGATATGAAGATGGAGTGAGTGTGGGATACCATCTGCTGTGGGCTTAGGGAGATATAATGGAAGCTTTAATTTAGCTGAGGTTATTAATGGAAAGATAGAGCCAGTCTTTGTACTCACATGCACAGTGGGAGAATAAGAGACAGCACAAGTTAAAACGTCCAATTCAAAGCAAGGAAATGAGGACAGTGAGGCATTGTGACAGATTGCCCAGATTTTTGCATTCCCGTCTTTGGAGGTTTTCAGGATCCAGCTGGAAAGGTCCTGAGCAAGCTGGTCGGAATTCAGCGTTGACTTTGCATTTAACAGGAGGTTGCACAGGGTGACCATGTGGGGTCCCTTCCAGAGGGAATGATTCTGTGATTTTTAAATAATTCACTGTTTCTGTGGAGAAAACAGCAAATGTAGGACGTTAGTGTAATCTTAAAAATACTGCAGAAACTGGTTACAGTGATATTGATTGGAATACTAATTTAAAAGAACATGACAAAATATGTTGTAGAGTAGAATGTAAAATCAAGGATGCCATTACTAGTAACTCCATGGCAGGAGATCTTATACGTGTCTTAAAAGATTCTTTGAAGAAGATGACAAGGAAATTAGAACTGATTAATACAATTGTTCTCATTAATACAGTTATCCAGACTACTGAAGTGAATGAGTTTTGAAATGTCCCTTGTGGAAAGTAACTGAGAAATTATGCTGTCATAAATCAAGTGCTGATTAAGATACTGTAGCAAAACTGAAAATAGAAGTTAGTTTTTTCCTGCTTTTAAGAGTTTCCTTGATCTACTTTCTTAAGACTCATCAGATCTGAAAGGGGCCTGGAAGAGGCATTAATGGTAAATAAGCAAAACCTGCCACTGTCACTGTTAATAGATGTAGTCAGGAAGAGGGTAAATTCTGAGGAGCAAAAAGATCCAAAGGGACGGGGAAAAGTGAATTGATTTCATGGTGGTAAGTGAAAAACAGTGCAGTGAGTGTGTTGGAAGGAATTATAAGCTGTTGATTCATGTGATTGTGTTTTAAGGTAACTGCTACAGATCTTGAAAATAGCTGAAAAGGATATGTGAGTGAAAGGCTTTTCAATCATCGGTGGCAGTAAAAATTAAAAATATTGATGAGTCTGTAAAAGGATGGCATAATAGCAGAAGTCTATAATAGCATTGCAATATAAGTAGAAGATGTGTACTTTCTTGGTAAAACATCTTTAGTAATATACCTGCCTCAGAAAGTAATAGGAATAGGAGCTCAGAAACACATGGTTGAAAATATGACCATACCTGAAAATGTAATGGAAGTAGATCCATTTAGCTGCAAGTTATGATGAGTAAGTTAATACATGGACAGGCATGCAAAGTAGTGGGTGGCAAATGAATGAAAAAAAGAAGAGGTCTCCTACACCCTAATAATCTAATAAGTCTTAAATTGGAAGACCGTGTATTCTGTAGAGTCCACAGTTAAGGTTGATTGTACTTGGCAGGAGACAGTATACTCAAGAAATTAAAGATTCAAAAAAATTCTTGGAAGTTGTAAGAATAACAACTCACTGATAAACATTTCTGTTTCCCCATGGATTTAAACCACTTAGAATAGTCCACCTTGGGAGGTAACAGAAACCTAAGTTGAGAAAGGTGCTTTTAGGGTTAAGCTGATGTGTGAATGCTGGGTTGCAAGAGGGTGTGCTTGCTTGGTGGAAAACCTGTTCTGCTCAGAGTTCAAGGTTTTTACCATAGCCCTTTGATCTCACAGTTGCATTACCAATCTAGTACAGAAAAGACAGTGTCATACTCACTCTTTTCTAAACAGCATTTGAATTATTTCCTGTACAAAGATTCCACTTCAAGAAGAAAGTCAGGGAGGTCTGTATTGCAGAATAGCCTATGGCATCATCATTGAAACGCTCTGCTGTCCTTGTCTCAAGGCTATCAAATTGCTGTATGCTGTCTTGACTGTCAGAGGAATAGTTTGTAAATGAAAATGTGAATGAATGAAATTGGATCTTTAGGTTTTTAAGTGTCAAATGTTGTTAGTAGCCTGTTTGACAGCAGTGTTATTATGGTCCCACAAGGAGAGTATAATTATCAATTTGCTTTTTTCAGATGATGCTGTTTTTAAGACAGTTATTGATGTGTTCATCTTTCCATTGAATATACTTCCCTTCTCTAACTCACAATTTGAAAAAACATGCCTAAACTGAGCATACTTGAACTGTTTACTGGGTCCAGTTTCCTCTCTCCTCATGAGAAATTTCTTGTGATATGTTAGTCATAACTGTAGTAGCCTGGGACTAATTGTCTTCAAGAATAGAGAAAGAATTGCTGCAATTACATAGCAAATAAAAAAATACAGTAATTTCACAATTATAAGCCACACCTGATTATAAGCCACACCTCCCGGTAGCCAGCTAGACCACGGGATTTGTCTATATATAAGCTGCATCTGAATATAAGCCGCATTTTTTTTTTTAAAGTGAGGACCCATGTGTAACAAAGTAACAAATTAGTAACAGAGTCACTGCGAGCTGGGTTTGTTGTCAGGTGCTCAAGTTGCAACAGTTTTCATAGACCAGCCAAGCCTTTAAAGGCAGCCCCAGGCACCCTCCCAGCCTGCTCTCACTTCCGGGTTGGCATTTCGCTGGGATTTGTCCATAAATAAGCCGCACCTGAATATAAGCCACACTACTGGGGTAGGCTGGATTCTTCAATGAAAAAGGTGCGGCTTATAATCGTGAAATTACTGTAATTATGGAGAACCCTTCTGAAACTTGGGGTTTAACAGTTCTTTTCAATATATGCCTAAAAAGCTAGAGCTAGAAACAAATCTGGGAAGTGTTACGTTCCGAGAGATGAAAATTGAATTATGTTTACATTTGTTCTCCAAATATTAGGGAATGGCTATGAATGACTGTTTCTCATGTACACAAGTATATATTCCTGATAGAATTCCTCTCTCCCTCAGAGAAGAACTTAAAAGGATTTTTTTTTTAACAGGGAGTTCTACAAAACATATCCGAAATTAGTGTTTCACTTCTGCCATTTTCCTTCAACAGAGGGTTTAGCAGAGTCCTGGTTTAAGAATATGTGATACTGACACTTGGAAGGCATGTTCACAGAACAAAGAAATGTGGGACATAATCTACCCACAGATCTCAAGAGCAGCTTGAGCATTTATCAGAGGTAGATGCATAAAGAGAAGAGGGTATGTGCTTTCTGTGGTTTGTGAATTCTATTTTTTGTAGTCATCAGAGAGAGACTGAATTGCCAAGACAGGGCTTGCACTGCAGTCTGTGCTTGATCAGTGATACAGCTGAGTAGCTGGTGTGTAGCACTTTCTGGCAGAAGTTCTGTGGCCAGCAGAAAATGCTTTGTCAAGTAGTAAAGATTAAGGAAGAGAGACGAGGCTCTTGAAGAGGTTTCCTAAACTCTCTGCTGGGTCCATTGATAAAATCCCTATGAAGTTCTGTATGTTGAACTCCTTGATGATCTCAGTTGAGGGACTCTCTGGTGTCTCGTGAAAGCTCAGCATGAGATAAAGGTTCCTGGGGACTTGTAGGCAAGTGTGGAGGGAGCAGCCTGCCAGTGCTGGTGTTTTGACCAGAGAGGTAAAAGTTCACTGCCATGAATATCAAAAGGAATTCATCAGACAAAATCTTGGAAGCTTCAGCTGTAAAAGCTGTCCAGACAGTCTTTTGATGAAAGAACCCATGAAAGGCTTTTCAAGAATGTCTTCCAGATTATTGTAGGTAAAATCCTAAACCCATTAACATCCTGATGTGTTTTAAATGAGATTTAAAATGATTATTAACAATAACACTTCTCATACATTTTTAGAAAAGATCAGGAAATCTCTCATGTTATTTCTTAATTTTTTAATTGTCATTTACTGATTTTAAGTTAGGTTTCTGTATTTGTTGGAACAATTTCTGGGGTAAATGCTGTTCCTTAGAAGTTTTTTGAGGAAGTTAACACAGAGTGCTCCAGAGTGCAGGAATGTATTGCTATGAGGCAAACAGTTTTTCAATATCACTGTAACCTTTCCCTCAGTTTATTCCATTTCCAGGTACACCATGGCATCTTGCACTTCTGGATAGTCATTATCTGATATTAATTACACTTAGACTGTCATATGAGTATATGGATAAGTCACAATCAGTTACACATTTTTTCACTGCTTCAGCTGAATTTAAAAATGTATTTTTCAGCTATTTTTTATGTATATAAAATAACACACTAGCTGTTACATCTTATATGCTACAATGAGCTGTTCTTTTCAGAAGTTTCAAAAGTTAATTCTTCTGCAAGTAAGATTTTTCCTAGTTGCTCTTAAATGATCAATGACTTAGAAGCACAGTATGTGCAAAAAGTGTTAAGGAGAAGGGTGGTAATTGCTTCTCTTGAAGTTAAAATTTATTTTGCATACTTTCCAATATTGTTGTGTATGAAATGTTAAGAATATGAAATAATTTTTTCATTTACATAAGTGTGATGAGTTTTATTTCTGAATATCATGTATGCCACAGAATGAATTTGACATTTCAGATGTCCAATAGTATTCTAAGTTCTGCAGCACTGAAGTTTCACAGTCATGTTCTATTATAATCAATTCATATATAGTCCTTGCTGTGGTTTATTATAATTTCATTTTGAAAAGAAATCTTCTATTTGCCACATGCTGTTTGAATTATGCTGTATGTAAATAAAGTTGTCGTTGTTTTTATTTTCTTTTAACTTATGTTGAAGACACTACTATGGCTGCTACAGTGAACTTGGAGCTGGATCCCATTTTTCTGAAAGCCCTGGGCTTTTTGCACTCAAAGAGTAAGGACTCTGCTGAAAAGCTGAAAGCACTTCTTGATGAGTCATTGGCCAGAGGAACTGACTCGAGCTATCGTCCCTCTCAGAAGGTACTGGTGTTAGGAAGAGTGGCTCCCTTTTGTGTGCTATTCCTGGTTCCTCTTTCACAGCTGAAAAGTTGAAAAAGAATCAGAAGTTGAGGAAAAAGGAGAAGTAATTGTGGAGTGTTCAAATTCATCGTTCTCCTGTTCCATACAAATAATCCAGTCAGTTAATGGAAGTTAATGGGGAAAAAAAATCTCTTTACCTTGTCGATGCACCAAGACTTAAAAGAGATACTCATAATTATATCAGACATACTGTGTAAGGTGCTCCCAAATTTATATATTTCTGCAGTTACATTTCAGAGGTAAAAGCTCTTTAAGATATAGATTGCCTTTTCCACAGGTAAATAAGAAACAAAATTAGCTATTTACCAATAAAGCTGTATCTCTTTCCTTGAAATTCTGTTGATGAAATCATATGAGAAAAAGTGGTTCAAAGCAGAAGTGATTTGCAGGCTGAAACCACTGCTGTCCATTGCTTTTTATGTATTGAAATCACTGAACACCTGCTAGAGAGAATATTTGACTCTGAGATGAGTGTATGGAAATAGCCAGGCAGGAACGTCCTCATGCTGCTATGTATCACCATATGGATAATGAGGTCTTGTTCTCCCCTAGGATGGCTGCAAGTCAGCCTGCTGTATTCTGATGATGGTCTGTGTGCTGATACATTTGCAATATTTCATTTCTGCATGGTTACAAATAACTGAAAGGCGCTACTACTGCTCAGCATACATCATGCTTTACTGTGTGGTCTAGATCCTTTCTGTTTGTCTTGTTAACTCCCTGAGATCTAACACAGGTCTCAGAACTCTCAGGTGCCCTTTATGTTAGAACTCAAAGAAGCAATGTGTGGTTTAAAGAGGAAGCAGGGAGCAGAGTAACAGTGCAAAGAGGTTTGGGAAGCCAATTCTAATAACAGCTTGGCTGGCAGTCACCTGCCCTCAGGTGAAACTGTGACTCAGGCCAGAGGAAGAAATCTTTTGTTCTTCTCTTTTCAGTATATATCCAATATCAGCAGAACTGCAATGGTCAGGAATGAAAAACAGTACAAGAATTCCTTTTCCTTGCATTCGCTGGCTGCAGGGTTAATTTGTGGTTGACCATGAAATCCAAGAAGAGAGTTGGGAGCACAGGATTACCACAGTGAAGTCAAGCAACTTTGGAGGGCTGAAGTTCAGGACTTAGAACCTGTCCCAATTTACAGCAGAGAATTGGTCACATCTTACCAGCTGGCAGGGGGTACTTTGCTTGTGCTCATCAGTGTGACTGGTCACTCATTTACAGGCTCTCCTGATTATTATCCATTTGCTGACACTAATGTGTTATTAATGAAAACCACTGATTTCTATTGAGATCTAAATGCATTAATCTGGTAGACAAATATGGACTGAGATTAAGGAGAGGTCAGTATTTCTGTCCATGGAGTATTGATGTCTGGTTACATCAGTTGTCAGCTTTATATTTTTATCGTATATTGAATTTTGTCCTCAGAACTGTCTGAAAATTCGTGTTCATTACCTTTTTGAATTTTAAAAGCAGAAATGTCTCCAATTAATGTTCCAAAGAGGATCTGTCTTTGGAAAAGGAGCACTTTTTCCTCAGAAAGGCAAGTGGTAAGGGAAGATTGTATTAATTCTGTGCAATTTGAACACTAATTTGTTGACGTGATGTGAAAATATTTTAAGAAATGTTGGGTTTTTTTTAAGTATATATGTAGATGGTCAGTGTTGTATGGCATGTTGTTTGCCTACCCTGTTATCTCACTATTTGCAAATTAGGTAAGAACTCAATTGCAGAATTTGGCTTCAATTTTTGTTTCTGTTTCCAGGAAGTAGAGCAACCAAAAGTATCTGTCACCAAACCTATTAAGCAAGAGCCTAAAGCTTCATCCAGTTTGCCTTCTGGCAACAACAATGGCAAGCCCACTGCATCAGAAAAGGTGAAAAAAGAAACAGAAAAGAGAGCTGCAGATAAAGTAAGTTATTTTGGTTTTCTAGTGAGAATTGCTTAATAAACTTAAAGATGTTTTAGACAAAAGCTCCTCTTTTCAACTCAAATTATGGTGCCTATGAGCTATATTAATCAGTCATGTTGCCATTTGGGCAATCTAAATGTCTTCTTGTAATTATTCTGTGGTTTTTTTCTCTGCTCATTGTGGGGCGGTTGGACTTACAGGATGCCTTCCAAACTATTCTGTGTTTTAAATGCTAAGAGATTATCTCATAGAAGATTACTAAAATGTAGCAAGTTGAAATGTGATATTCCCAAAGCTTTTTCCAGGATTTTGAGGTGAATTACAAAAAGGGGACTTGAGCTTCTAGTTCATAAATATTTTTAAGAAAATATGTAATTAAAGAAAATACGTTGTGTATGCTGTGTAAAGTACACCTTCTTATACTGTTAATCTAATCATTTTAATAATCTGTTAGCTTGTTGCATTTTCACATTCTCGGTGTGTATGTTTAATAGATGAAAGGGGATCCTGCTGAAGGAGCTGATGCACCAAAGAAGCCCAGAGTAGAGAAGCAAGAGGCTCGTTCCTCTCCTATTACAGTTCAGACAAGCAAGGATTTATCCATGCCTGATTTATCTAGCTTTGAGGAAACCAGTGCCGATGACTTTGCCATGGAAATGGGATTAGCCTGTGTTGTTTGCAGGTAAGCCAGCGTTGCTTCATTCTAGCTAGATGTAGTTGCCTTTTTTTTCAATTGTTTACTATTGAGTTAATGCTTCTCATAGTTTTTATTCTAGAAATCGCTTAATCATTTAATATCCAAAATTGATAATACATTTAAGGCTTCTTCATGAATAAGAATGGGTTCTTGAAAATGGAACCTTTAGAGTGTGAACCTGTTTTTGTTCTGCAGGAAAGGACAAGTGAAAAATAAAACTAGATATGATGCAAAACCTATCATGACAAATACAGTTTTCATTTATTGGAAAACAAAATATTAGTGGCTATTGATAAACATTTTTTAAAAAATCAGTTCTCATCTAAAAGCATTTTTCAATGATAAGAATATGCGATCCTATACGTGTTGATTTTCTTTTCCTAATAATTTGACATTAGTTTACATACAGCCATGTTTTATCAGCAAATATATCTTGCAGTGAAGACAGGTTGTTCTTACATTCCAGTAAGAGATCTAAAACTGGACTTTATTAATGTGGTACATTTAGTGTTAAGAGATGCATAAAATACTTTTTAATAACTACCCTAGGATCAAATAATTCACATGAGGATTTTGTTTCACAGATCATTTATATCCTTGTTAGGCCTCCACTGCTGCCAAAAGGAGCAGTTTGGCTCTCCCAGTTGTATCTCCTTCCCTGGACTGTTTAGTGGGCTGTATTGCCAGTACAGTTTGTGATCAGCTGAATCAGCCCCTGGATCAGGTCTCCACGTGGGTTTCTCAGTAGGTTTGGATTTCAGTCAGCTCAGTAAGAGTAAATGCTTATGCTGGCACATGTCTGGATGCAGGAATGTAGAGCCAGGACAGAAAAGAGGGGCAGGCCTTTTGGCAGCAGTATGTTTTTTAGCTCAGCTTGAGTCAGTTGGGAAATGGTGCCTTATAATTTTGTTCTTTCATCATTTCTGTGGTCATTCCTGTTGTGAAGATACAAAAGTGTTGTCAGTGCATGGAGGATAAATTTCTGCAGTTACAGCTGATTATACTGGTGACCAGTTTGGGCTGATGGGAATTTGTGTTATTCCCATGTGTTAGCTCAAATATTTAGTTTCTTAATATAGACATTGAAAAAGGAAGAATTACATAAATATCTGAACTTCACCTTTTTTCCTGCAAATTCTATTTTTGCTGTCTCCTAAAAGAGGCAAAGCACCATTCAGTAGTATGTTAAAATGCTACTAAAAATAGTAAGGTATTACCTTATTTGGCAGGAGGGGTAATGAAGTTTTGTTTAGACTGTCTTGACCTGCTGAGGATGATTAATTCTGTGTCTTCCCTGGCAAAGAAAAACACTTGCAGGCATAATGAGAAATGCCTGCAAAGTAAAGAACTGAAGAAAAAAAATGCAACTCCTGTGCCCAGTGTAGCCAAGACTTTGAAAAGCACAGGCCAGATACATGGTGCCATTATCTGTTCCACAATGCATGTGTGTTTAACCTGGCTGCTGAAGGCTTTGCTTCTACCGGTTCACGGTCACCAACTCGAGTGTTCTTGCAAAAGATGTATCTACCCTGGTTAACTAAAATATCTCTGATGCCAGACTGACAGAGAAGCGCTGCTGGGGAAGGAACAGCTCATTAGAGAGAGAGTGGCAGCAGTCACCCCAACACTCTGGATTGGTTTCATTTTGCATGGAACCTGCTGAAACTGATGTCACATGTTGTCTGTCCCCAGCTCAGGCTGGACTGGATGTTTGTCAGAGGACTTGTGCTTTAAAGTTCTGAATCCAGTACATTGGTCAGACAGCATTCCTTTATTTATTGCTTACTCTCAAAATGTGTGCCCTTTTTGGGGTAATATCTTGAGCCAAAATAATAACATCACTGTATTTATTAAAAATTGCATCTTTTAATAACTCAATTATTCAAACAGTTGTGGATGAAAATGTGTCAAATTGCAGAGTAGATGGAGTTCATAGCAAAAGAGCTTATATTGCTTAAGGAAACAAGCTAGCAAGAACCCAGCTGTGGGTTCACAAATGCAAAAAAGTGCTTCTGAATATTAACTATTCCTTTTTATTGATGTAAAAACTAAAGCAGAGCCCTTAAATGTTTTTTCAAGATTTGCCAAGTGTCAGATGTATTTTCATAGTGATTAGCAGTAATTAATGTTGGTGCCTGTGGTGTTCTTTCATATCAAGTTAGTTGTTCTTTTGTACTAAGTTAGGCATTAGGAGGGAGTAGGTGTTAAAATAACTTCATCTTCTCCAGTACTTGTAGGCCTTGGAAAAACAGGACAACTCATCAGTTATGACTGTTATGACTGTTCCCTCAGTTGTACAAAGGGGAAATACTGCATGCAGATTGTAGATGATAGTGAAGTTTTCCTCCCAAAAAAATATTTTTAAAAGACTGGTTTGGAAATAACAACCTATTTTTCTATGAATGCTTGTTTGTTTAGTTGGTTTTTGAAAGGAAAAAAATCATTAGGTTGGTTTCTTAGTTATCTTATAATTTAAAAGTAAATCATTTAACTTGTTTCTGAGCATGAAGAGTTCATGGGTTTTTAATCAGTCAGGGATGTGTTTTTTTAATTGTAAAATAGGGCAAGTCTCCCTCCTTGAGACTATTAGTTCTGATGCAGTTTATTTAGGAATAAAAAACCAAACAAAACGTCTTAAATATCCTGAATGTAAAATAAAGGACCCTAGAATTTCAGAAAGGTTTCCCCTTCTGTTTTTAAGTAGTCTGTTTAAAAGAGAAATCTTTCTTAGAAAATATTCCAGGACTTATATGGACAATACCTTCAGACTTTGTTTTTCTGTTGTATAAAGAAATAAGGGATTACCTTTCCCCATGTATCTACAAATAGAGTTTCCATGGTTACCTGGCTACCTGCTCCTCGGGGATATGAGCAAAAGCAGCTTAGCAATTAAATAGCTTGATTTGTCATCTGAAAGAAGGAATCGTTAGGAAAATGGTATTTGGGTAATTCACAGGCAGACTCCAGCCATGTATATATCACTAATGTGTCATTTATACAGCGTGATTACTTTCAGCAAGGCCCATGCAAAATGAGGCCCTCATCACCAGCTTGCATGTTTGCCTCAAGGCAGGACTGCACAATTAATCCTTTCTATTCCATCTCTCTATGATTCTGGTATTATCTCGAATTCCACGTGTCTTTTTATGTGGTAGGGACCAAAGGGGTGGCTAATAAAACATCTTCAAAGCGGCATAGAGCTTGGGTGACAAAGCTTTTAAATCCTGCAGCAGAAAGCATTCCTACTTGCTTGTCATTGAGAAAGTATTTGTTCTTGAACTGCATTGCTCTGCAGCTAACAGCAAAATTACCTGAATGGAGACTGTCCCTCATATGCTATTATAATAAGGAAGTCGTAAGTGGCATACTGTGGTGTGTTGGCAAAATGCCCAGATGAGCCAAAGTGGGCAAGACTTGCATTTCTAATCTGAAAGTCAAACAGGGAAATCAAGACTGTCATATAGGCGTGTTTAATGAAATGGAAGTCTTCAAATTTCTTGAAAGAAATTACCTTTAAAAAATACCAAATTTCTAGTATATTAGTTGGGAATAACTGATACAGGAATAAAAGGAATACATTTGATTTGCCATAGGTAGAAAATACATGTGAAAGGAAAAATATTTTTATCTTAAGTCTTGTAAAATTTTCAAGAATTGGATAATCCTCTAACTGCTTTCTCCCATAATCTATTCTTAACTATTTGCTCTGCAGGCAAATGACAGTTACTTTTGTGAATCAGCTAGTGGAGTGTCAGGAGTGCCATAATCTCTACCACCAGGATTGCCATAAACCTCAGGTGACAGACAAGGAAGTGAATGATCCTCGACTTGTCTGGTATTGTGCCCGCTGTACCAGGCAAATGAAGAGAATGGTAGGAGTCAGTTTTTTGTCTCATGTGAGCACTATTTGAATACAGCAGGCTATTTCTACTGTGTGAGAATATTTCCTGGGTTAGATAACTCTTAGGAAACATATTGGAGAACCATTTTTCTCAGCAGTGCTTCCCTTGCTGCAGCTATGGTTTTTAATGTAGCATCTCGAAGAGTATTCCGTAATGCACTTCTTAAACAAAGATTTGTAAAAATCAGAAGGTAAGTGAAGAAGAGTGGCAAGCAGAAGTTAAATCCTTTTTTTTATTATTTTCAGGTGATACTCAGCTTTTAGTAATAATGCTGCAGTTTGTTTTCTTCTCAGCTTTCAATATGAATGGTTCTTTTCCTGTAAGACAAGACTGCAAATTTCAGTCTGACATGTTGAATGTTCTCAGGGTCAAAAATAAGCTGAGGATAGGTACTGTGCATGACTGAGCAGTATCCTACCAGAATCCCACTCATCTCATTATGAGAAAGAAGCATGGGACAGCCCCTTTGGGTGCAATGCAACATTAGTGACTTTAGTTCTGAAGTTTTAAAATCACACCCAGAATACAGAAAAATACAGTAGAAAATGTGTTTTGAAACTGTTCTGCAATAACTCAGCATGTGTTATGTGTTGAAATGGCTCCATTAAGAAACAAGGAGAGAAGGCAAAGTAAGATCCTGGCCTAGGATGTACCAGCATTGACTGAAAGATATGATTATTCTGATGATCATCAGGCCTTTGAGGTCAGTTCCTGCACAGGGTAGCTGATTTGGCCATTGAGAAGTTTCCTTCAATGTGACCTTTCCTTTTTTTGTTTTGGCATGAATTCTGCCATTTTGCCTGCCACTTCTTAGCAGGCTCTTGCAGCCTACATCCCAGTACTGCTGGACTATGTACTTGTCTTCTGCAAGTTCACCTGTCTTTGCCTTATTCCTGTAAAGGCCCAGTGCTTTCCTGCTCTCCAAGCATCAACATGGCCACTCTTTCTACTCTGAAATAGCAAGTTCTGTTCAGGATGCTTTTTGGCTGGACCCTATTTCGAGTACCGTACCCAGCACATCTCCACATCCTCTATTGCCTCATTTTTCAGGGACCATTAATCCTGAAATTGTAAAGGCTAGATTGCAATCTTAAAATGCTCGTGCTTTTCGTAAACAGTCAAAACAGTCCATGTTATATGGCCCGTAACTAATTCAGGGTGGTTTTTCCTACCACTTAACACAGGCTCAGAAGACACAAAAACCACCTCAAAAACCAGCTCCTGCAGTGGTTTCAGTTGCACCAGCTTTGAAGGATCCATTGGTCAAGAAACCAGAAATCAAGTTAAAACCTGAGACCCCACCAGCTTTTCTGGCATTCAAGAGAACAGAAGTCAAGGTAATGTCGTTTAAATTTACCAGAGGAAGAGTTTGTTTCACTTCACAGATAATAGGTTTTTTTCAGTTAGACCAATCTTTTCATGTAAGAACCATAACTGAAAATAGTCTCCTACACCAGACTGAGTAGTACTGCAGTATGGTGGGTTTGCATGAGCGCTGAAAGAATGGGGAAAAAAACCTCACTTCTCATGTGGATGCCCCATCCCTGGAAGTGTTCAAGACCAGGCTGGGTGTGGTTCTGACCAACCTGGTCTAGTGGAAGGCTTCCCTACCTATGGCAAGGGTATTGGAACTAGATGATCGTTAAAGTTCTTTTCACAACCTGAACCATTTTATGATTCCATGAATTGTATAAAATGTATTGCTCTCTCTAGTCAAGTAACTTATGTGTATTTTGACACTTGTAAGGCTTTTTCTCATGGCAACAGTGACCTTGACAATGCTGGGTTAGACTCTTGGATTTGATGATCTTGAAGGTCTTTTCTAGCCTAGATGATTCGGTGATTTCATTGAGGGAAAGTGTAGCTGACTCTGTGAGATTTAATTTAGGAGCTTCTTGAATATAATCTGATCAAGGGGGTGGCATCCCTCCCCTTGGATCCTTAAAGAGGATCTTTAAGGTCCCTTCCTGCCCAAACCATTCTGTGATTCTCTTCTGTGATTCTGTTGCCTCACGTTTCTGTTTCTCCAAGTTAAAATATTGTCAAAAGTTGGTCAAAGGTGGTAAGCCAGAAGCAGAGTAATACATAACAGAGTAGTCTAATGAAGATGACCCTTTCCTAGGAAAACACAGCTTTAACTCAAAATCAAAGAAATTATTCATGTGCTCAAAGTTATGAAGTTTGTGTTTACCATTGCTCTGCCTGTATGCAAACCATCATGAATACTAGGATGGGTATTGCTCTAGCATGAACACTTGTGAATGACTTTTTTCACCTCAGCAGAGTTATGTGCCTAAACAGGTTGTAGCACCTGGGGCCTGATTGCTTCCATCAACTTTATTGTGTAGAAGCTGTCTGGGTATACTATAAAAGGAATATTACTTGAATAGAGAGGTTTAGCTTTGCCATTTGTTGTAACTCTGATTTAAATCAATGTATCATTCTCACCTGAAGCCTGAGGATTATAGAGTTTAAGGTGTGAGAGCTCAGTTAGTGTGGATAGCACAGTGCTTTGCAAGCAAAGGGAACCCATGTTTGCAGAAAGTTCGTCTTTTGCAGTATCTGAATGGGAAGAGACTATAGCATAGTACTTTTTTTTTTAATTCTATCTATGTACAAGCTGCTAGAAGAAGAACCAAGAAGAAAAGAAACAGTTTAGATGCTGCTACTTTGACAATTGCTCAGTATCTGATTTTTGTCTGAACATCTGTCAGCTTGTTAAAAAGTGGCATCGGTAACAACAGTAAAAAAATAAAAAAGCAAGCAAACCACCACCTTTTATATAGGTTACAAATGTAGGCTTTTATTGTTTATGGAGGGATCGCAGTGCTGTGTGATAGTCTGCTAAGTGTACAGAAGAAAGGGGAGAAAAGTTATTATTTTTTCTATATGCCTGGGACATTAAAAGTTGGCTGCACCTGGCATCCTTTCCTGTTCCTGTTAGTACTTTCAACTGTAGTGACCAGTGATGAAATACTGTCCACTGGGTGTTCCTGGGAAAAGAACTGAAACAGAGGCTCAGTGTATTTCTGCTGTGATGTGTTACACAAATAGATGCTGTTGTAATAAGAATGCTTATTTATTTTAGACCTCAGCAGCAGTTTCAGGGAACTCTGCCAGTACAAGCGTTTCCTCTTCAGCAACGAGTGGCCTTACAGGATGGGCTGCCTTTGCAGCCAAAACCTCCTCTGCCAACCCATCAGCTGCCAAACTGGGATCAACAGCACAGAGTGCCAGCGGGAAGCCTGCAGCTTCTTCAAATAACCAGAAACCCGTGGGTTTGTCAGGGCTGGCGACTTCAAAAACGGGACTGGGGGCCAAAATAGCTTCTGCCAACAATAGCACAAACTCCGTTCAGCTGAAGCCTCCCCCACCGCTGACCCTGGGGAAGACGACGCTGAGCCGCTCGGTGAGCAGCGACAACGTGAGCAAGGCCGGGCTGCCCAGCCCCAGCAGCGCCGGCCCCGGCTCCAGCAGCAGCAGCAGCAGCGGCCCGGCCGGTGGGAACGGCAGCGGCTCCACAGGGAGCGGCACCGGCAAAACCACACCCGACACCAGCAGCCAGCCAGCGTCCCTGAAGGGCCCAACCTCGCAGGAGTCCCAGCTCAACGCCATGAAAAGGCTACAGATGGTCAAGAAGAAGGCTGCTCAAAAGAAGCTCAAGAAGTAGTCTGGCTGCTCGCTGATTTTGGTTGTGTTCCACGAGACAGCGGTGTCGGTGTTTTTCCTAAAGAAAATCCTCCAGGTACTGGACTGAAAGAGATTAAATCAGGGAAGCCCAAACCCTATCTTACACAGAAGGTCAAACTTTAATAATTCTGGTATTCCTTCTGCCTTTGCAAATCTGTGAATTAAATATGTTAAAGGAATTCATTATTACATGCTCCTGGTTTTGTAGCTCAAAGCACTGAAACTTGAAATTGTAAAAGTTGGGTATTTTTTAATATTAAAACTCCCACATTTGTGTAAATACTTAATAAATTGAACTTGCTGAAACTGTCATTCTTAAATGTTAATAATAAAATGATTATTAATCTGGGAAGTCATTGCCACTTTCCTGTCGCTCCATATTTCAGTACTTGTAATGCTTCAGATGTTCAAAGCTGTCTATATTGTGCAGAGTTTATTACCTCAAATTATAAAGCTTGTGAGGGGAAAAATACTTTCTTTTAATTTCAAGATTTAACAGTTCAACAACAGTGTATTTAAATTGAGATTTTTGGTTTGGCAGTTGGCTAAATTGGCCTACTTTGGTTTTATACAGTGAGAAACTTCAACTAAAAAGAGCAGAAGAGAGTCAAAACTGTCTTCAAGTTTTCTTAAAATGTA
The DNA here is from genome assembly GCA_009812075.1 of Sialia sialis. Lineage (NCBI taxonomy): Eukaryota > Metazoa > Chordata > Aves > Passeriformes > Turdidae > Sialia > Sialia sialis. Next base: position 1,541,685 of record VRYO01002779.1, on the reverse strand, counting down.
GAGAGCTGTCCTGTATTTGAGAAATACCAGGCTCTCCAGCTCTCCAGTCTTACTCCTGAGCTGTTCTTCAGAGTTTGTGCTCCTTCTCTTCATCTCAGCTGCTCCAGATAGTGTTTATCTTAGAATTGGCTCAAGGTGGGCACTGAAAAATTACCTTGAGTCTTGCTGTCCGTGACTAACACATGGCAATTTCCCTCCATTCCTTATGTGATGAGAGGAGCATCTCAAGACATGAAAACATCTTGGACTCTGTTGGGTTTGCATGGCCAGTTTTATTTTCTCCCTATCATAACCCTGATTTGATGGGTAATAAGTCACATAAGTCTTCCCAAAGCTGGGTCTTGCCCGTGATGGTAATTGCTGAGTGATGTGTCACTCACCTTATCTTGACCTATGACCCTTCCATCTTACTCAGATGAGGAGAGGAATGAGGGACAGCAGCTGGGATGGGCACCTGACATCTGTCCATGGTCAGCCCACCATACAGACTGGCATAGGTGGGTGAAAACTTCTGTTTTTCTTTGCCATCCTGTATTTTAATTGTGTGTAAAGCTTGATATGTGGCATCTATTTCCCATACCTCATTTCCTTTCTCCACAATTCAGATTTAGGCTAAAGTTCCTTAAACAGCCAAAGGAATAGTTTCATTTATTCAGGATTGCCTCAGCTGCCTGGAAAATTTGCATATTTTTTCATCTATTATTTCCTGTGGAGGGAAAAAAAACAAAGGTTTTCTCTTTGTAGTGCCTGCAGCTTCCATGGCTGTGTAAAAATAACAGCATGAGGAGGAGGAGGAATCCAGAACTTTTACTGCTTTTTGATCAGCCCATCCTTCTTCCTTTCCAGCACAGAGGGTTTTTAGTGGTAGCACAGTAGGAAAAGATACTGAAGCAGTTTCCATTTGCAAACAGAAGGCATATTTTCTTCCTGAGTGTTTATCAGAAGACTTGCCTACACTAAGAAGTAGTGTGAAGATAGGTTCTTTAAATGGCCGAGTGCTCCTATGTGAAGTGTTCATTCCAGTAGTAAAACCTTCTCCCAGAGGAGTGTTCAAGGTGCTGGCTGCCTCTCTCTTACCTCTGACTGACAGAGCTTTGCTTGTGAGAGTGCAGGAGTTTACATCTCAACTGTGCTGATTACTTTAGGTACGACCAATGGGGTAAACACAGGCGGAAAAAGATGATCCTTGTTTTTAAATTGTTATAGCTAGTGCCTTTTAGAATCCTCTTGAGACCTGATTCAAGTGTGCCCTGATGTCTTGACATCTACAACTCTGGCCTAGATTGACTGTAGAGTCCCTTCATTCAGCATGAAATAAGTGATGCTGTACTTTTTGTATGTGCCTTTTTTCCCTCTAATAAGGCCAAGTTTGGCTGCACTCATCAATAGCACTGCATTAGCAAAATCTGCAATACAGGTGCAGTTTGCATCAGCTAAAAACTTTCTTCCACTATAACTTTCCCAGCTTCTAAAATTAAATACAGAGTCTTCTTCTGTTGGGTATGAAAATGTCAGTTAGGATTGTGATTCTTTGAAGTATTATATCAGAAAGGATTTATAACAAAGACCAGGTCTTTTAAATCATATGTTTAGCTTGAATACGTTTGATAGGCGCTGCTGAAAAATCAAGAAGACTGAAGGGAGCAGTAGCTTTCTGCTTTGATGTTGTAGTTAGGTTGAAATTAACAACTGTATTTTCAGGAAAGGAATCTGTTCTACAGGCTTGCTTGACTGAAGTTGTATGTCAGGTTGAGGAATGTAGTGTGGGTCAGGAAGAAGGAATGCCCGTCTGAAATTTGAGAAGTATGCCTGTTATTTAGTAAAAATAAGTGGAAAATAGTCCTGATTTTTCTATCCCCAAACCAAATTGCTCTGTGATTTACTATAAAAATAGCTATCTGACTTTTCTTAAATGTTTTAGAAATTGGTGTGGTAGTATTTTACTTCAGCTTAAATATGATAGATTTTTCATAAATGCTCAACTTCTGATACCCTCAGTAATGTGAAATGATAGGTTACTCTGGTTCTATGAGTGCTCCTTGTGGCTGGACTAGGGAATGCTGGTGATACCTGACTAAAAGGAAAGGTCTGACACAAGGCTCTGTATTTACAAACTTACCTGCTACAGCTCATAGTGATAACAGTCTTAGGAGCAGCTGGAAGAGAACAGAGCTATGCTGACATCTGGAAACTTAAAGTGTATTTTTAAACTTGCTTAGTATTTTTGATAGTGTTTGAAAAGTTCTAATGTATTGATCGTTAAGCTAGGATGCATCCTAGAAATGCAGTATTTTATCTGAGGCAGCTATTTCCTCTGCTAACTTTGCAGGCAGATCTCAGCAAGCTCTTTGGTTCTGGAAAACGTCGTGTTTAAAAAATTAATACAAAAAAACATTTTTACAAAAATAAATTTTTATTATTACAATAATTTAAAAGAAGATTTTGGTTTTTATTCTTTTTCAACAAACAGTAGTGTAATAGGAATTATCAGTAGCTGATCTATGGGAACAAGGATTATCATAGTTGTGTTTCCTAGTGCAGGTGGTAGGTCCGCTTCATCTATCTTCATTTTTAAAAGCAATCTTAAAATGACAACAGAAGTATACTTTAGTGTTTGAAGGAGGTAATTACTCAGTGAAGCTTCCAAAGATGAAAAGTCAGAAGGAATAATTCTTCAATCTGTGTTTGCATTGAAAAGCTGAACCCCTGCTTGAAGATTACAAGCACCATCCAGCCAAAGGGAAGATGGTGAAGCAGAGAGGTGCCAGTGGTCAGAGCCTAGGACTCTGCTGTGTTCTGGCTTGGACATTTTCTGGATTCCAGGTTATCAATGGCAACACATAAAAATATTCCCTGAATGGAGAAGCACTTCAGTTTGAGTGGACCCAGCCTTGGAAGTACTTGTACATATTTATTGTCACAACAGCTCAAGTAAAACAGACATTTGAACAAACGCAAGATCAATCCAGTAAACCGCAGCCTGTCCTTGCTTCAATCAAAAAAAATTAGCTTTGTCATTAATGAGAACAAGAAGGCTCTTAGAATACTGTAACCTTCCCTACATTAAAAAAATCCAGTGGCAAAATCATTGCATATTCTTACAAATTTCTGGAGCCCTAACACAGCTCAGTTTCTAGTATTCAAAAGACTGTCTTAACAAAAATGTGACTGAGCAAGTCTACTATGAATTGTTGTAAATCTTCTTAATTTGGAAGGCTTTATATTCAAGGATCGTCTCTTAATTTTCTGCATTCATCTGTTTTAAACAGAACTTTGCGATATATTCATAATATTAAATGATAGCAGCTACATTTGAATTTCTGAAATAGAGTAAGCCAGTCCACCTGGGTACCTAATTACATACTTTTACAGGATCCCAAGCTATGAGGCTATAATAAAGTCATGTAATTATCCCACAATGTAAAAATTATTATGGGTCCTAATCCTACACTGGGATTTTCATTAGGCCTACTAGGAGTTCCCAGGTCCCCCAGAAATTCAATGAAATTCAGGTGGTCTGCTCCAGTATATTAATCCTTCATTCCTTGTTACTTCAGGATCAGGATACATAGCAAATATTTTGGAGAGCAGCTTTGAGTATGCTTTGAGACACCTTCACAGAATCTGATTTTTCATGAGGATAGTACCTAACACTCAAAATCGGAGCTCTCCCTGTGACTCAAGCTGAGTTCTCAGTGCTAAGACTTCAGGAATCTTTTTTCCTGACCCTTTCCCTTAATTTCACTGTCTGAAATACAAAACTTCATCATTGTGCTTACATGACTACATTAAGCCTATTAAGTACAATTCAGTCATTTCTAAAACTGTTTCAACCATTGCCAAATACAGGTCACCTCCAAATAAAATATTCTAAATTGTAAGACAGAGCTGGAAACCTTCTTATGTGTATCTTCCCCACAATCTCAAAATATAAAAGCCAAAGTAGTAAAAGGGTAGGGGTGAATATTTCAGTCCATTCTTCCAAGCTGATAGTCCCTCTGCACTTTATTTTCTTAATTTAACTAAAGGTGAAACTTTCCATACAAGCAGCTAAATCCATTCATAACTTGATTAAAAAACCCTTTTTGCTTGCTATGGGGACAGCAAGATTTAAGTGCCTGAGGTGATGTACAATAAGGCAAAGTAATGCTCACTGGATAGCAGCAGTTCACAGAGATTCCCACACCAGATTCTGGATATCTATCTCTGAGAACTCTAGAAGTTTCTCTATCATATGATTTAATCCAGCACAAATTTCAGGTTTAATCTCTGTGATCCCCTGCATTCAGTCCCTGAGCAAGACTGACAACTTTTTCTGCCCTTTTATGAAAATAATCTGAAAATTGAGGACATTAAAGAAAATGAAAACAGGTTCATTAGCATAGAAGAAACTATAGTGTGGAGCAACTGCCCAAACTTTTCTCATTCTTTCTTTGCTGACAGGTTATTTTCTATTACATCTCACTAAGCATTTTGAATCATTTCATCTTTAAACTCCACTCTTCAAACCATGGGAACTAGAAACTCAGACAAAAGCTTCAAAACAATTTCCTTATACCCTCAATCAGCAACACTACCTGCCTCCTGCCCTTGATTTTAACAATTTTGTCATTTTAGTCATCAGTACAAGCAATCATGCAATACAGAAAATACCTGACAGGAGTTTACTTTCAATTACACTATTTGAAGGAGGCATAATCACTTTTTTGCTTCCTCTTTGCAGTGCTTTGCACCAGGTCTTTGCTAATCACTGGAGGACCTCAGCATTGCTGTGGTGAAATGCCTTGTGACAAGCACTTAGATACCAATGAGAATCACAAGGATTCCGTGTTTCCTGTTTGCTGTCACCATTCAGTCTATCTTAAGTGCAGGGCACCAGCCTGACCTAGGAATCACTGCAGTAAGTGAACCTAAAGAAACTTATTCACTAGATATTATGGTCCCTGCATCTGACTTAAGGAATCAGAGAGGCACTAAATATTCATTGAAGGGCACCAATTGACTTTTCTTCTTTTTTCCCTTTTTTTTTTAATCAGTAAATTTCCCAAGACTAATAACATGGGTTTCATTTCACTACATAGATCTTACACTAAAGCAGTTAGTGTGGAGACATATGTGGATTTCAAACCTGGGGCACTTCCATATTGCTACAAACTGTTTCTGCCATATGAAGCAGTTGTGTAATTAATTTGAAAATTATAACTTCTTTATGTCACAATACCTGTTTCTAATGTGCCCTCTTTTCCTTCCTGCATTTCCATATTTAACTAAACATACCTTCTTCCCTGGGACTAGTCACTGGTACCACCCCACCTGGTATGTCTTAAGTTGAAATGTTTCCTAAAAAATGGAGCTCTTTTTCTTTTCCCAATCCAATAGTCTCCACTGAGAAAAGAAGGTTCTTCACAAAAGCAGCTGAGGATAAAATAGACAATCAAAAAAGCTCAGGTTTTAAGATGTGTCTGTGTTCACTGAGATAACAGTTCAGGAACAACTCAGCCTACAGTATCCCTGATGATCCCTGAATTTGTCCTTTTTCAAGGCTAATTCTCTTCATCTTGAATATTATTTGCTAAATATCATGGAAGAAAAATGTAATTTCATCTGTGATTTGTACTTGTAGGTTGAGTCTTGATGCATGACGCTTTGACAAAAGAGAAAATTATGGGGTAGTAGAAAAGCAAGATCTTCAGCATGTTAATCAGAATCAGTCTTCCTGTTAAATGTTTCCTCCCTCAGGTCTTGACAAGGTGATGGCTTTTGGAGAATGGAAGTTCTCAGTATCATCTGTGAGCTGGATACCATGGCTTCTGTCAATTACTTGTGAGCTTGATTTGCTTGCGCACAAACCTAACAGATGATTATACTGTCTGCTTCAGAGAGTCTGGCTCAACAGGCCCTTCCCCTCCTAAGCATATGTCATCTTCCCTAGATAATTAGATGGTACATATCCCTTCTGACCTTTTGCTTCAGCTAGCCACCATTCCTTATTGCCACTCAGGTCAGAGAAGCGGAGTATCCTCACCCTCTGGTACTCCTGAAGGCTAAGTTCTTCATCACTTCTAGCTTGAAATGCATAAACAGCATAGAAGATCTGAAAAAGGAAAGCCACATAAACAAAAATCAGAACTGGAAAGCATAGCCACATCTTTCTATGTAGCTGTGTATCAGTAGGAGTTTTGTATACAGAAAACAAGTACAGTAATTTCACGCCTATAAGGCACATCCTTTTGACTAAAATTTTGGTCCGAACCCAGAAGTGCGCCTTATACTCCAGAGTGCCTTATATATTGACACAGTTTGGAAATTTGCCAACCCGGAAGTGTGAGCTGCAAGCCATGGTGGGGGCCGCGGGGCTCGGCACATGTCCTGGTTTGGAACACAGGTCTCTTCTAAGAAAGGCAGGAGCCTCACTTTGAAATGGGGAATGCAAACCTCCTCTCTCCAAATTATTATAATTTTGAAATTAAGAGGCTCTCGGGCAAAGACATGGGAATTAGGAATAACAGTTCTTTACTAGGAAAATTAAGATAGAAATACAATACTCCAAAGAAACAAATCCCAAACACTGACAAAGTGTCTTGGGTTACAATACAGAATGTGATCAAACTATCTATTCTATCACTTTCTGTTGTGACTTGGTGGGACAGTAATCTTTATCTCTGTACAAGATACTCTGCTAATGGGCCATCTATTGAAACTAGTAAGGCATAGTTTTTTATCTTTGCACCCCCATCTTCCCTTCAGGGAGTTATCTTCTGCTAGTGGCCTATTGAGTCTCACTGTATGACTGATAAAATTACTTCATCCCATTGAGAGTTACTCCAGCCAGTGGAGAGAGCCAAGCCTTTCTTACCTATATAAAAACTGAAATTCTAGGACACCGAGTAGCCTTTTCTCTACTGGACTCTAGAAAAAAAATTAGATTTCTCCACATCACTACTAGACCTCTGGAAGGAAACTGCACCTTCTACAAGACCACTGCTTCAACTAAACCACATCTGTCACTGCAAGAAGACTGCAGCCACTATTTAATCAAACTGCTACCAATACCCTGCCTGACAGGTGTCAGGTTGTACTCTGACTTTGTTAGGGTTTGGAGTTTGTTTCTTTGTAGTATTGTATTTCTATTTTAATTTCCCTAGTAAAGAACTGTTCTTCCTAATTCCCACATCTTTGTCTGAGAGCCTTTGATTTCAATAATAATTTGGAGAGAGGGGATTTACATTCTCCATTTCAAAGACAGGTTCCTGCCTTTCTTAGCAGTCACCTGTCCTCCAAACTAAGACACAAAGTCAGAGTACAACCTGACACCCCATTAGGGTGACACCCGTCAGTCAGGGTGTTGGTAGCAGTCCCATTAAATGGTGGCTACAGTCCTCCTGCACTGATAGATGAGGTTCAGTTGAAGCAGTCATCTTGTACAAAGGTGCAGCCTCCCTCCAAAGGTCCATCGATGATATGGAAAAAAGTCCAGGGAAAAGTGGGTGACTTGGTGTCCCAGAATTCCAGTTTTTATCTAGGTAGGAAAGGCTGGGCTCTCCCCCGTGGCTGAAGCAACTCCCAATGGGATGAAGTAATTTTATCAGTCCACAGTGGGACTCAATGGGCCATTAGCAGAAGATAACTCCCTGGAGGAAGGATGGGGGGTGCAAAGATAAAGAACAATGCCCTACTGCTTTCAATAGATGGCCCATTAGCAGAATATCTCTCACAGAGATAAGGATCACTGCCCCACCTGGTCACAACAGAAAGTGATAGAATAGATAGTTTGATCACATCGTGTATTGTAACTCAAGACAGCACGGCTGGCACGATTGTTAATAATTAGTTACTTTGTTGTGCACAGATCCTCACTGCAAAAAAAGTGCACCTTATACTCTGGTGCACATTATATTCATGAAATTACTGTAATAACATGTACAAACCAGTACTCAGCTACGTGGCCTGCAATTACTAGACAGAGCCAAAATATAAAGTAAAATTGGAGCATCTGAGGGAGTGCCACATGACAAACAAACCAAGCTCCAAGACCTTGTCACCTTACAATATTGGTAAGATTTTCAGCTCACACCAAACGGCCATTGAATGGATGAAGACTTTTTCAGCAAGGTTTCCTCGTGGAGAAGCACCTTTCCTAAAGCACCTGTACTCAAATGTGGCACATGGGTCACTTCTGTGCCTTGCTGATCAGTTCTTGTCACATCTTTCTTGCCCAGAGTAAGTTGAAAAATTCCCCAAACTGAGCTATTTTGCAAGTTCCTGCTCCATATTAGAACCTTGAGGCATACATGGGATGGACTAGTGCATGTGTGTTTTCATGCAATTCACAGTTCAACTGATGCCCTTTTCCTACCTCACAGCTATTTAAGAGCAGAGAATAACAAATTCCTATGTCACACTGACAGATTGGTGCGACTCTTTTCTGATGTGAAAGAAAACCATTTCAGTTACTAACAGTATAATTTTAGACTTTAAATAGGAACAACAAGAAGACAGGTACAGAAAGTATCATACTTACATGCTGATCATCCCTACCAGGAAGAACACCAGTCCCTGTGCCATTAATTGCAGTATTTTCACAGAAATGAAAAGGTGAGGTGCTGTCATTCTTCTTGTACCCTGGACTTTTTGTGCTGCTGTCAGTAAGGGGCCGTGAAGAGACAAAGAGGCTGATGTCATCAAAATCATCATCACCAAAGCCATTTTCTGCTGCAGCCTTCTGCACTTTGGCTGGATTGTAAGGCCTCAGGAAAGAGGAGTACACATATCCTGTGAGGACTAGAAACCAGAATAAAAAGACAGAAAATAAATATACAGCAAATACTGCTAAAATAATTTCAAAACCAACTGTTTTATGTAGCTGTCAGCATGACAGAGGCAAACAGATGGGGCCAGAATTAAAAGAAATTAGTATCCGAAAGGGAAGCTGTTATTGGGATATTTGTGCAGAGAACTTACTTCCTGTATCAACAAGCCATCTGGTTGTGCTTCCAAAGGGGTCCTTTTGCTCCACAACAGCCACCAGCTCTCCTTCATGCAAGTCAATATCAAATTCCTGTGCAGCGTTACATTTGCGCTTCACCTGGTAGAGAGACTCGGTGCTGTACATGGACAACAGCTTGGACCTGTCACTCTCTGTTTGGCGTGGGGATTCCAGCTGAAAACAAATAATATTCATCCTCAGTAATGCTGGGACCCTTTCCAGATAAAAATCCATGTATGCTGCATGTGGCAGCTGACCCAGTGTTTTTACATACCGACCAAGGAGTTACTTACATAGGGACCAAATCTCCTCTGCATATGCAGGAAGAACCTGTACCACTGCTATATTAACAGGTGAGAAATAAAGGGCAGATTTTAAAGAAATGTAGGAATTTCACTAATTAAAGACCTCCTAGTCTGTCCTCTGCTCTCAGAGAGGTGGTGTTCTTTATGTCAGCTGTCTCCTGCTTAATTGCTTTTCTGTAGCCATGACCTTTGTATTCCTATGTAATATCACAAAAAAAGCATAATCCAAAAATGGGCTGAGGTGTACTAAGACCACTTAACAACTTGCATGATAAGGCATTAGGTAAAAAAAAAAAAAAAAAAAATCAATGGTACCCAAACTGTCTGCTTTGTGTGAAATTACCTCTCTAAATGAGGGCAAGAGGCCCTCATTTAACTGCTGGGAGCATATTCATTTCAGGGTTTGGTTAGAGGGCAGGGAGAGGGGTGCTGCACATCAATGGGATCTTAACATACCACAGAAGCAAGAGCACCTGTGCCTTCACTGATGCTGAAAGGAATTCAACAACTGCCCCAGCTTCTCCTGTAAACCCACACCCAAGCCCTTATTTTACTGTAAACCAAACTCCTAAAACCTCCAGAGACATCTGAGAAGATTGGGAACACAGATTTCCCAGTGCATTTTCTGAATCTTCTGCTGTGGGTGTGTATGTTTGTGCACATATGTGTAAAAACCAGTACACATAACCACAGCTGAGCACAAGAAAGATAAATCTTCTATATTAAAAGAGTAAGATGCACCATAAGAGTATTTAACAAAAGAAGTTACAAACATTTACATATACAGTAATTTCACGATTATAAGCCGCACCTGAATATAAGCCACACTTCCGGGTAGCTGGGAAGACCACGGGATTTGTCCATATATAAGCCGCACCTTTTTTTTTTTTTTTTTTTTTTTTTTTAACTCCGCACGGCAGATGGGGCGGGGTGCTCCGGCCCGGCCCCACACAGCCCGGCTTCCCAGCGGCACCCCGTTCCTGGCGGTCCCACGCTGCCGCCAGCTGCCGGGGGCACAGGGGCCGCTCCGCACATTTCCAGCCCCCGTTGCTGGCGATCCTGCGCCGCCACCAGCTGCCGGCGGCACAGGGGCTGGCCCGCCCACTTGCCACTCTGCTTGGCCGGCTCTCACTTCCGGGTTGGCGTTTCGCTGGGATTTGTCCATAGATAAGCCGCACCTGAATATAAGCCGCACCACTGGGGTGGGCTGGATTCTTCAATGAAAAAGGTGCGGCTTATATTCGTGAAACTACTGTACCTTAGTCTTACCATGTGCTTAAAGGCCTAAGGGCAATCACAGGTAATTTCAAGTGGATTTTCAAGATATTAACATGAAAAAAGTGAAAGATCTTCAGAAGTTACTGGTCAATGAAAACTTCACTCCAACAACCTAATTCACAGTCACAGTGAAGAGACAAAGCCCAGATTTTTAGGTAGCATAAAAGTGGATTTGTTTCAAAACTGATCAAAAGAGAATGCTTCATACACAATTTGGATGTATGGTACTCACCGTAGAAGGAAGAGATTTCTTTTTTTCCAAGCTCAATTTTCTCTCAATAAAGGTTGCACTGCTGTTTTCTTTTACAAAACTCAGTTTGTGAACCTCCTCTATCAATTGATTCTGCACTTCACAGATGCTTGAGGAGGACAGCTGCAAACACAAATGCGGGTTAGATCTCATGTACAAAATGGTAGGGAAATTGGAGAGAGCAGATTTAATTTAATTGGATGAATGCTAGGAGTCAGGAAACCTGACAAGTTATACCTATTTTCTGCAGAGCCCATTAGCAGTGCACTCTACATACGAGATGTAAAGAGAAGAAAGGTCTTTGCTTAAAGAAAGTTTCTAATCAATGCTATTACATTTAAGATACACAGCAGTTGAAGTTAAATTATTAAAAATATTCTAAATGGTAATGAAAATGAAGAGCCTTGTATCTATGCTACTGAGCCACCTGCTTTCAGATGCAAATGGGCAACTATCAGAGTGGCCAATGTGCTGCAAGGCTTGGAGTAGTTTACCGAACAGCTGTGTGTTTGTGCAACTGAGAGCTGCCAACAGGTAAAAAATTGTTGGGTAACTAAGACTCTGTCTGTGACACTGGATAAGTGCTTTTCACCTATGCCTAATACCAAATGCATTTGCTGATTTAAACAGGAAACAAATAAAAAGAAGGTAATTTTGTAGCCAGACCCTCCAGAAAACAATGCCAAATACAGCTTTCAAGACATGAAAACATCAAATTACAGGGATGAAATCTCTTCATGCAGAAAAAGCCTTCATTTTCCCATTAGACAACATAGCTTTATATTTTGATCCTGACCTTGTTTGCCTAATTTTCAGCTGCCCCTTACTATTATGTCCTCTGTTCCAGCCTTGATGGAAAGGAATACTCCAGAACTGCCTTACTAGCAGCCTTGCTTCTGTTCAGGGGTGTGGATTTGTATGTGTGAAAGGTATTGTTGCAGCCGTGTTTCTCAGGGGACTCAAGTCCTCCAGACAAGGTTATTCATTACTGCCATGAGATATCTGCAGGAGTTTCTACATCATATTTGGGTTTTAAAGCAACTTGATTTTAATAAAATTTATTTAATCGGATCTCCTAACTTGTTCTTCTTCCACAGTCATCTGTGAATCCACAGGTCTAGCAGCAATGGAGGTGTTCATGTACTTTCTTTATAATTTCCTGTGTTTTCTGGGCTTGTCAGGGTACATGCTAAGAAATGCTAGCAACTGCCTTCTTTTTGCCTTCCTGTAATATTCTTGCCATTACTATCACTGCAACAGCAGGAACAGTTCCATTAGGATCACTTTCGATGAAAAGCCCAGGTCTGACAAAAATTCTTAACATAAATTTCTTAAAACTCACTCCAGATTAACCTTACTGTGACCTTCAGTACCTAAGGGGGGCCTCCAGGAAAGCTGGAGAGGGACATTTTGCAAGGGTGTATAGTGATAGAACAAGGGGGAATGTCTTTAAACTGAAAGAGGGCAGGTTTACATTAATTACTGTGACCTTGGTGAGGTTCTGAAATGGCTTCTGCAAGGAAGCTGTGGGTTCCTTGTCCCCGGAAGCCTTAAAGGTCAGGTTGGATGGAGCTTTAAACAACCTGGTCTAGTGGAAGGTGTCCCTGTTAATGGCAGGGGAATTGGAACTAGATGGTTTTTAAGATCCCTTCCAACCAAACCATTTTGATTCTATGAACTTAATCTTAACTGAGTTTGCAATGGAAAAAAACCCAAATCTGACTGTGCTCAACAGAACAAGCAAAATCACAAAATCAGTAAATCTGTGTAGCTTTGTAGATATGTGTCCTACATAATTTTAGCCTAAGCATGCAGAAAGAAAATAAGACAAATTAAGGCAGAGCTGTATGTGTTCCTAATGTACTTACTGGAACAGGCACCATGACAGTAGCGTTTGATTGAAGTGCTGCAAACATAATATTCCTGAGGAGGGTGATGAAGCAATGTAGACAGTTCAATACAATCTCTTTGGCTGCTCTGTTGAATACCTGAAGTTCTTCCACCAGCTGTGCATTTAGAGCCTCATAGTCTTTCTTTGTCAGGTCCAACTCTTCTCCAGCTGACCTCTGAAGGCAGCTGTTGTAGTCCAACAACTTGTCATAGCGCTTCTGGATGAGCTTCTGAGGGCCTGGAAACAGGGCTTGCAGTGCTGAGAGAGGAGTCAAGACAAGCTTGTCCAGCTGAGCTATCTGGAAAGTATAAACCAGACCTACTCATCACCTTATTAATACAGTCCTTCAGATGCCATAAAGGGTTGAGCCTGATGGCAGCCCATCAAGCAATCTGTTAACCACTCTTCACAAAGTCTTGCTGCCAGAGGCAGTTTCAAGCAGGGTCCAGCATGACTTAGAATCTCCTCTGTAACGGGAGATGTATCAGATTTTCAGCTTACATGCAGCCCCAGGTACTGCCCCTAGGGAGCTGCCACTGGAGAAAACAGCAAGGGTTGGTCAAGTGGTCAAATAAAACTGGGATATCTTTAGCTGGAAGGCCCACACCAATTTACAGTCTAAAGCCAATGAGGTCTTATTAAGAGCAGCCTTGAATTCTCTCAAAGCTGCCTTTTCTTTTTTTTTTTTTTTTTTTTTTTTTTTTTTTCCCTCTCCTGGAAACAGCTGTAACTCAATTCCTGTTTAAGCAAACACAAACAATCACTTGATTTGATTAAATTAGGTTATGCTTGTTGGTTTTATCTCTAGTAATCAACAAAATTAGACACCTGGTAAAAAACCAGTCTTCCTCAGACTTTTCCATTAGTCTCTAATTGTCTCAAGGGATTAATATTGCATGAAATAAAATTTATTTTTGTAAGCCATTTGTTCAAATACAACGCAGGCTTGTAGTGAGTGAAATTCATCATCATATTAAAGCTCTTGGACGTTCTGTGTGAATTAAGTTGTTGGGTTGGATGTGAGAATAAAAAGGAAGCTGCCTCTGCATTCCCGAAAACAGAGTTGAGGACAGATCTATTTTAGCCCCAGAGTTGCTCTCCAAGGCCAAGATGATGTGGCTAAATAGCTCCTATTTTATTTTCACCTGGAAAACTGGGCTGTGTTTAGCAGAAGTGATTTTAGATGCATTAAGAAAACAATTCTTCCAAACTGCTGGACCTGATTTCTGGAAAAGAGCCTACTGGGAATTTCTGCCTTGAAAATTTTCCAAAAATTCTAATGAGAAAGGAAGGTATACGTTATTGACAAATGCACAAAGGGAAAAAAGCCCCAAACTATTAACCTGAGCCCATTGCTGAGATTTCCCTTGATAATAACCTTTCAGGAAAACATGTGAGGAACACTATAGGTTGTTCAGTGAGAACATCTACTCTTTGTGCAATGTCAGGCCAAGGGTGTTTTAAAAAATCCATATGCATGGGGTAGGGAATCTTTGTAGTCTTGCGCATCCAAGACACAAAAATAAACAGATATTAAGTATAAATTAGCAATTGCTAATTAAAATATCCACAGTTAAGTAAAATTAAGTTGTTACTTGGTTGGTTTTAGTTTTTATTTTTTTAATTATATAGATCTTTAGAGTAGCTAGGTCATGAAACAGTAGCTGCTTAAATTTTTTTCCTGAAAAGACGTTTTCTGTTTCATCTATTGTGGAATTACTTCTACTTTTGTTTAATGCTTCTGAATATGGGGCAGTATCCATATTGGACACATTCACAACTGCAACAATATCACTACAATGATAGAGAGGTGTTATTTTGCACTTTATGCAATCATTCACTGTAAAGACATTGAAAATATCATTCTGATTATTGAGATTAATTTTTGAGATTCTTTTCACATGTGGGAAATTCAAAGGAAAATAAATACATCATCTTACTTCCCTGTCATTATCCTGGAGGTTGCAGTCTGTCAAAGAGCCTTCTGTTCATTGACAGACTCTGCTTTCAGTGTTTTGGAAAGGACTGAATGGCTATATTTGAGTCAGCACTAAACTAGGTAAGTGTAAGAAAACCTCCACCTCTGAATTTTTCCAGCTTGAGCAGCTGTTTGAAGAAACAGCCTGTCCCATTTTGAAGAGACATTTAAGTATCTTATGAAAGCCAGGCATTAGAATTCATTTTAATGCTGAAAGCAGAAGACTAGTTGAAAAACTGTTTTTTAAATTCTTTATTAATTACTATGGGCTATGTTCTGATTTTTCATTATTTCCCTATATGAAGGATTTGACAGCACTATGTTAATATCTGGACTTGATGCTCTGAGAGGCCTCTTCCCACTTAATAAATCTGAGATTTTTACAGATCCATGATTCCAGGAGCTAACAGTACATATGCACAACATCAATCACAAATCCCTCAAACTGTAAGTGCTGGTAACAAAAATAGCAAGGCAACAATCTGCTGCTCTTTTATGAAGTTCAGGTGAAACAAATACAAGATTGTTTAAGTGATAAAAATTTAAAACAAAGATTTTAATATAAACCCAGGAATTTAGCTTGACAAGTTTTCTTTAGTTCTTCTAAGGAAAACACAATACATTTATATTGTATTTTATCTTAGTTCTTATAGAAATTCAACCAAAACCCCCACTTATCTTTCCCAAGAGATTCCTAAGAGGTTTTTTTTCCCTCTTTTCTGTCCTAGCCTTCCTCACATATAGCTGTTTTCTCAGACATACACATAGCTGTGTAACACTTTATATTGCCTTAACTTACAAAGTCTTCACATGGATTTGCAGTGTTGGTCTGTTTTTCCGAACAGTCATTCACTTCGTCATCTTTATCTTGCAGGATTTCCTCAAGCCACATTATATTCTGGGCAGCCAAATGTATAGATTCCTAAATGAAAAGATGGTAGGAAGATGAAACTATTACAATTTGTTTTAATATGTTGCATTCATTCAGGCAGCTATTGCAATAATACTGATGGAATCAGAAATATTTTCCATCTCTGACTCCTGTGCAGCTGCTGTGCAGTTTCCAGTCTTTGTGAGGTTGTTTACTCTGACAATATTTTTCTGTGCTTTGTCTATTTTCAATGTAAACTACTTAAGAATCAAGTTGTTGATGTTCAGCTGAAAGAACTATGCCCTAAACTAATGAATATCCCACTTGTAGTCAGCTACTCCTCAACAAGAAGCCAGCCATCCTCAAAAGTCTCTTTCGGGGGACTAAGTTTGACTACAGTGGTGTATTTCAGCCACTCAGAATTTAAATCTTAATGAAGTGTGGATCCGTTTGGATAAGGAGCTCTGAGCACCATTCCAGGCAAGAGCCCTTGCTGGCCCTTCCTGGCCTTTCCCTGTTTGCAGAACCAAACAAGTGCATTTGTGACAAGCTCTGGCCAGCTGTTTATTGATCTTGCCTATCTCTCAAACAACCTCCCTGCCTTGTTAGAGAACACTTACAATTGACAGGCCTCATGCCATCTACAAAGCTGGCAAGTAGTCCATGGGAGGGGCAGGCTGATAAATCACAAGCCAACCTTCATCTCCAGAGAGGAGGATTGAAGCAAAGACATTTTAGAGAACTCGAGTACTCTGTACATCTAATGCCAGCCCTCAACACAATCTAAACATAGGAAAAGGGAAGGAGTCCTTCCATCCACAATATGTATTTTAGGACGTTTTAATTTGTGTGGCTGCAGCTCAGTTCTTCAATCTTTTATGAGAAGTAGTTGTTCCTCCACCTCAGCAGATGGGGGTGACAGCTTCAGAGACTGAAAGTCCTGACTGTGCAACACAGCTTATTTATTTAATATTCTGATGCAGACAGCCCTTCTTATTTATAATTTGGTGTTGCCCAACCAGTGGCAGAAATGTGTGTCAAACTGGTTATGGACAGGGTTTGTGACCACATGTTGCAAAAAGGCTGTACCCACCTGGAGATGTTGTGAGCAGAGCGAAATGTTCTTCACACACAACTTCACAGTCTTCTCTAGACTCTGAAACAACTTTTCTTCATTGTTAAAAGTTCGATCTTTCACCTAAAAGAGACATTTGCACTGTTATTTTGGCAGGCCAAAAGAGCCTAGCTAATGAAAGAAACATCCCGAGCGCTGCTGGAAAAATCCCTGAGCTCCTCCCTTTGAAAACAGATCAATCCTTAATTCTCCCAAGCTCCAGCTGTAATTCAAGAAAAGTCAAAACCGCTGGGCAACACGGCAGAGAATTTCATTTTTTAATCCTTGTGGGAGCAGGGAGTTGCTTTACAGCAAGCCTACAGACGTGTGCTGACAAAACGCCTCATTTTCCTGTTTCCATTTTTGCTGTTGCTCTCCCTGCCCGAGGAAAGGATGGAAGGGAAGGGGGATGGATGGATGGATGGATGGATGGATGGATGGATGGATGGATGGATGGAAGGAAGGATGGAAGGAAGGATGGATGGATGGATGGATGGAAGGATGGATGGAAGGATGGATGGATGGATGTAAGGATGGATGGATGGAAGGAAGGATGGATGGAAGGATGGATGGATGGATGGAAGGATGGATGGATGTAAGGATGGATGGATGGATGGATGGATGGATGGATGGATGGATGGAAGGATGGATGGATGGATGCTCCACAGCGGTGTCCGCTGCCGCGGGGCTGGGGCGCTCTCCCGCAGGCCGGCTGTAGATGGAGCTGTTATCCCAGAACCGCGCCAGCCTCTCCGCTGGAAACGGCAGCCGGGAATGGCCGCGGGAAACTTCCTCATGCCGGCTGGGAGCACCTGAAAACGCCGACATTCCTCCCCGTCTTTTCCTGCAGGGGCTTCAGAAATCTCGAGTCATCTCTTAGTGGTTTTGCCGCGAGGGTCTCAGCGTGTTCCAAGACATGAGCTGGGAAATTTCTCAGCCTAATTAAGCAGGAGAGATGGCTGTATCTCTAACAGATGCATTCTGATAGTAAAATGATCCTCAAATGTTTTAAACTTAATTAGAAACAAAACCAAAAGACCATAAACCAGAAGTTTCTAAAGAAAAAAATAAAAAAGGAAAATAAAAATCACATATCCTCTTAATCAAATTTAATTCCCCTTTTCTCTGATTTTATAGGCTTGCTGTTGTCTGTCACATTCTGAATATAAAAATTTCCACTGTATAAGTAAATGAACAGGAAAAAAATGTATGTGGGTGGTTTGAATCAGAGAAAGAGGGGAAACCCTGATAAAAAACAAACCAAGAAAAAATGGCATATATCTTGTAAAGCCAGATCTAAAATGGCAAGTGACCTTGTATAATCAGCCATCTCATGCAGTGAGGTGTACTGGATATCACTTTCAAGGTCATTTGTAATTGATTTCCTTTGAGATTTCGATTTAAGCTTTCCTGAAAATGTTTATCCTGCTAGGTTTTGAATTACAACTTTGAAATTATGAAGGAGAATTTTACTTTTGGCTGCCCAGCACCCATCAGACCCATCACAGAGTTCTTTGTAGTTTTGATGATTGCAGGTCTTTTCACATGTAGAGGCAAATCCTGTGGCCTTTCCTAATTAGAGGCATTGCTCATCTTCCTTGGTGGATTCCAAACCTCAATGCTACAACATGAGCAAGATGGACTGAACATGTTCTCAGCCCCGACAATAATTATTGTAAATGCAAAATGCTGACCTCAGGCTGAGTTTCACATGACTACTGCTCACTTCCTCTCTGCTGAAGACTAGAAGTTTGAGAAACTCTTGTGTAAAAAGGGAAAAGGTGGAGAACACTTTACATTATTTTCTATTTCAATCACAAAGATCTTTCGTGTCTTCTGTGACAGTCAGAAAATTACTTTATAAATTAGGCAGGAAAAAATGCAGCACCACAAACTCCATTTCCAACCTGTTTTGAAAAACACCCAGTGCAAAAGCAGAACTGAAGCTGCCAATGCAAATCTGCAGTTGAATGAGTAAGTACCTGATGTTCTCCCCTTGTCAGTATTTTCAGATGGCTGGTGACCCTCTTGGATTTCTTGCTAATGGAGTGAATATTCAGTCGGGAAAACTTTTCTTTAAGGGTTTCATCATCATCATTCTTCCTATACTTCATCACTGCAAACAGAGAGTTTCATTACATCAGTAGTCTGTATTCGCAGGACCTTTCACAGGGACAGGCACACAAATATTAAACCATTGGAGAGCACACACTTTGATGTAATTTGTTGTAATCTTGTG
Source organism: Sialia sialis (assembly GCA_009812075.1). NCBI lineage: Eukaryota > Metazoa > Chordata > Aves > Passeriformes > Turdidae > Sialia > Sialia sialis. The sequence goes on along the minus strand of VRYO01002779.1, from coordinate 1,522,773 downwards.
TGAAAATGCTCAAGGGAATGAAAACCCCATTACCAACACTAACCTAGGGAAAAGTGAAGTTAGGGCTTTGACCTGGTAAGTAAAAAAAAATTGCTATTACTGTATCTTAATTATTATCAATGTTTGCAACTGCATTACAGACACTATAACATTAATTCTTTTCCTATTTTCATACTGGAGTTATCAGTCAGGTAAGATAGTTGGCTGAGGACAAGGGACAGTAAGGCATTGTTACCCTCCTGAAATTCAATGTATTACACAACTTGGGTGGCACCAGCCAAAGCTGATGTAGCAAAATATCTGGAGCTGAAACATGTCTTGTAATGGCCAGCCCAAACAGACAAAGAAAGAACTTACTGTGCTCTTTTCTTACCTAAATCTTTCCTCCTTTTAAGTTCATTGATGTTCACATTAATGTTTTTTATTGCAAAAAGGGCATCTTGTAGCACCTCGTGGTCAGGGTGAGAAGCAGGAGTTGAGTGCAAGAGCTCACGGAGTAACAAGGGATATTTCATCAGCCGTTGCACTGGTTTGATCAACAGAGATCCCAGGTCCATTAGATTGGGCTTTCCTCTGTAATTTACACCAAAATGATTGTCAGAAATTCCTTGAATTGCAATTACCACTCAAGTAAAAAAATAAGATACATCTGTGAGGGAACAGGGGTGTTGTAAATGAAACCTGCCTGTCACTCCCTCAATGTGAAATATACCCCACGTCTCTGAATTTTCTGTTTTCAGAACTTAGCAGTTCTGAACTATCACTTAGCTCTGAAACTGTCCCACTCAGTTTAAAGGTGCATGTAGTATAACTCACACATCAACAACACCCGGGAAAGGATGTAGGTGGAAGAACAAATAACAGGAAGTTTGATAAATGCATGTGAGCAGGGCTGTTACATCCTGCTCTGGGCCCTCTGGCTTTAAATTGCAACATCTCTATGCTGTGAGTAACAGGGAATGCCTGCTCATAGCGCATCCCTCCTCACAACATCCATGATTGGCACGGTGACCCTTAAGCTTTACAGCCTTTCACCTGTGGTTTTTCTTTGCTGGCTGCCAGTCAGTTATTTCTAATCATGCCTCAGTTTCCAAAGGGTACCAAATCTGGCCTGGGGAAATGTTGAACACACCGGGTATTCACACAGCCTTGATCCAACCTGCTGGAAGACTCCTTTACATAAAGGCAAAGCAGGTACAGGCCAGGGTGGCGGAAGGATGAGAATAGGACAGTCCCAGCTTCCAGCACGGGCACAGGGATGATCTGTGGCTCTAGGCTCGATCCCCACTGGCTGGGCAGGGGCAGCAGAGCAGCATGGCCAGGAACTCAAGGGGCCCAGGTCATGAAGAGCCCCCTGAGCTCTTGGGCCCCAGCCAGCTGAACTCATGCTCCAGACAAAATCCTTTACTCCAGGCTGGAATGGGAGAGGCTGTGCAGTTTGTGGGCTGTCACAACAGCCTCGAAGGAACCAGGAAAGGATTGAACCACATGTGCCTTCATCGCCTTCCATGTGGCTGATAGAAACATGGGGTCTCCCCAGAATGGGTCATACCAGGTGGCCAAGACCAGGGCCAGCCACTGCTGAGGTTCCAGCATCAGGACAGACATGTCCACAGCCTCCCCTCATGACACTCTCAGCAAGACACAGCTCCACCACCAGCTACCTAGCACCTCCTCACTGAAACTAAACATGAGCTGCTGGGTGGAAGGCAAAAAAGCAGAGCAAGCTTTCCATTTGCATGCCCAAAAAGGCATTTTTGGAGCAGGAAAGGTTTTCTGACATTAACTATAGAGAGTTAAGGGTAGACAAAGAAGGATTTCTGCATATGGAAAGATGAAATAACACAATGTAGAAGGAAAGTACAAAAAATAGGGAACAGCCACATGGTTTTGCAGGCTGACATCTATTGTTTTGTGCAACAGAAAGCATAAAAGAAAAAAAACCCTTCATTCCTACTTTTATATGAGTAAAAAGTACAAGAGCCAATCCTTACTTGCTGACTAATTAACTAACAATTTGAATGCCTTTGAGAAGAGACATCTGCATATTTAAACCGTCTCTTTCAAACAACCATTATCTGTAAAAAAGTTCTGCATGAAAAAAAATTAACAGTAGATGCCTTTTAAGGCTTCTTCATGTCCCAAAACCTTCTCATCACTTCAACCCCCCTCATTTTCCCTGTATCTTACATTAAATAGAGAGCTGTTTTTCCTTCTTTCAGCTTCTGGCAGCAATAACGAAAAAAAAATCTTAAATTGTTATTGTTTTCTCTGAAAAGCCCTATGAATGCAAATCTATAAAAGCTGCCTCATGAATGGAAAAATCTTCAAGTGTCTTCTCTTTATATAGTTGCACTTTGGACAGCTGCCCAAGTGATAAACAGCCCTCTGTTCCTATCTGCATGACACAGTCTTGCAATATGGTGTGAGAGATAGCAGGTTTGTTATAAGACAATGACTCCCTGGGGCACTGAATGCCACAAAGTTTGACTCATCTAATTCTCCCCAGCAAGATTAGCTGAGATAGCCACTCTCCCTGGGTGAGTCCCATTTGCAATGCACCCTGTTAGGACCCACCAGCTGCTGGGCAGGACATGGCCTTGCCACACGACTCAAGCAGGAGAGTAACACCTTGTGACATCTACTGTGCAGAAAATTAAGTTGATAATTCATTTGTGATGCTACTTCAGCCTTCTCCCATGTTATTTTGAATTTAGCAAGTATTCTAAGTCACGTGTAGCTGTACTAATCTCACAGCAAATTATTACCGTAGTGCTGCAGTAAATGCAGCTGGCAAACTGCAGTGAGCTTCATGGCACAGCCTCCCTCCTGCCTCCCAACAAAACAGTCACTAATACAGTCACATTCCCACTTGTTTAAAAAGCCCATGGTGGTGAGCTACACAAAGGCAGGTGAGGCAGGATTTAGTTTCACCATTTTTTGCTGTCACTGCAAGGCAGCTTAGTCCAGTGGCAAACACGACAGCCAGTATGGTACAGCCGGGCAGAGGCTGCTGTGATATGCAGCTGCCAGTTCTGAAATGGTGTGCAGGATTCAGGCTGCAGCAGGACTCGGAGTCTTGGGCTTCATGGTCTGCTATGCATGGCTTTATTTAAGTACAAGACATGTAGGGCAAATAATTCACTATGTCATAAGTCTTTCAAGCAAACTCAGGGAATTCACTGAGGCTGCACAGTTGTTAAGCCAAGCAGAATTTAACCTATTGAGCTGCTAGCAAAGGGCTGCACTGTCTGGTATTTATGTAATTGTTTTCTTGATCATGCTTGAATGAAAAGCAGTCTGGGAGCAGCAACATCACAGACCATTCGGAGGGAGCTATGCTTCATTTTCCAGTTCAACAGTAATCAGATTTTTGGATGCTGTCCTGCCCAAGGACAAGTCTGCAACCTCTGATTTGCAGGTGATGGGACTTCTTGTGTACCCTGGGAGTGAGGCAGCAAAACTTAGGGAGGGTCCCACAGCTAAACCTGCTCATTGCACTCTACGCGGTTTTGTAAGAGTCCTTTTAAACTCAGAGAGTTGTCTCCTACACTCCACTGGAAACTGTTTGAAGGAGAAAACCAGACATTCGTATCTGTTAGGGTTACACAAGGCGGAACAGCCAGTCTTATGTAATTTCTGTATGTGTTGCTGTCTCACATGATCTTATTGTGACCCTCTGCATATTTTGTATCTCTTGGAGTCCCACTCCTTGTGCGACAGGAGTACACAAGAATATCCCTTATCAAAACAAAATGCAGGAAAACTATTTCCTAACATAGACAAAAGCTTGAAACTCCCAAAAGTAGAGTTTCAACATGCAAGTCTTTCAAAGTGTATTTTATCAGATCATAGTTATAACATGCAATTGACTGACTGATTAATAAATTCTCTGACTATACAGGTCTGCTCTTCTCCTGCCAGTATAGACCACACTTCTCTTCCTTTCTCCTAACACTTAGTCTGGGGGTGTAATCTTTCTCTTCAGTTCAGACGACCCCTCCTCTGACCTCTCACTGCAGGTAACTACAGGCAGCGCTGCATTTCAATGAACCCATCATGCTGGATGTCTAGAAACAGCAGCTGTGATAAATCCTCCTTTACAACTTTTCAAAGATGTCACATTACACACAGAAGTCCCTTAACCACAACTCATCAGTGGCTGGGGGAGTTTTCTGGCTAAGTTGCAATGAGCTTGTTCTTTTCTGATGTTCTTCCAGCCACTGTTGGGGGAAGATACTAAGGTGGGCTTCTCATATAGGGCTACTGAAGGGATTGTCAGCTTAGAAATAGCTTTACCTGGAGGCTTGCCTGAACTGTAGTAGGAAAATGCATTTCAAAGACTGACACTATGCTGTTGACAAACACTCCTGCAAACCTCAGAGCATTCTGCATATGTGCTGGAAAATTCTCCAGGTTATACTGACACAAAAGGCTTGTGTTCTTAAATTTTCCACCTGTACTGTTTTAAACATACTAAAGACAAATTAAAGATACTTTAAAGCTCATTTTACACGTAAAAAAGGGCATAGTACTTACTCTTCTTCATATCTCTTTCTGCAAAAGAGAAGAAAACAAAACATGTATTAGATTCCTTCTAAAAGGATTTATACAGATCAGGGGATTCTCAGATACGCTTCAGTGACACGGAGTAGCCGTGACTGGCCATTTAATTTAGGTTTATGGCTGCTGTGTGTCAGCAGAACTGCATGAAACAGCCAAAGGTACTGGTGAAGCTGACCCTACAACTTTTTGAATGGAGAGCCCCAAATGAGGAAGGATTGTCAGAAACCTGGCTATGGCTATGAGACCTTGTCCACACACTGTTAGAGAAGGAAGTTTGGATCACTATGCTAGCAATAGTAGGTAACATCAAGCCATACATGCATTTCTGTCTACTCTCTTTTAACAGAAATGTATTTTTAAAAGAAAAAGAATACATTTCAGTCTTCTAGCATGTAGAGTCAATGAAGCTGCAAAGTTTTTGTAGATTACACATCAACTGAAACCCCTTTGGAGTAGGATGGTGTTGATACATATACTGAAAGTATCAGTGACTTAAAATTGTAGTTTGTAAATTGTGCATAAAATGTTTTGTTATGGTATGAATTCACCCAAATTCTCCATCTCTACATCAGGCTTTCCTGACATCACATCCTCAGCCACATTTTTTTGACTGCCTTCACTCTTATCTCCTGGCCCACCAGCGCCTAGTTGAGCATCTGGAAGCTGCTGCTTTCATTGCTTCTGCACTGTCAGCATTTTGTGTGTTTAGGACGTCCCTCTGCCCCTGCAATAGTTGACCGAGCTACTTCAGGCTGAAAGCTGAGCAGGTAGTTGCCAGCATCCTTTCATTTTTACCAGCTGCATTTCTTTGGCTAGGCTAGCAAACAAAATCCCCAGTTTGCATAATCGCTGCTGAAACACAGGACTCTACGGAAATCGGATTTGCACATGTCTCCAATGCAGACACCTACATTTTGGGATGGATTTTTTCCTCTTCAATCAAAAGGAATAGGAATCTCAACATAGCTAATTAATTCTGATTTGTCTGTACAGATGTGCAGAGTGCCACTCTCAAATTGCTTCTGATATAGAACTTGTTTTTCACATGTCAGATATTACTCGATGGAGGAACAGAAGCCCCTGCTAATGTCAGCTCATTTAAGATTTTTTAAAGTGGAACAATATTCTTTCCAAGGGAAAAGAAAAATATTTAACAAGTAAACACTTTTCAGACAGTCAGCACCAGCCCCTACATTTGTTACATCTCACAATGGAAAATAGCCTATAACTTCTTTAGTAACAATCCTGCATAGTCTTCCTCATAAGGTAAATATTCTCCAATTGGGTAGTAACAGTTTTAGATGACCACAGTTCTGAATCAGCATGCACTTTCAGGTCTTAATAGTTGCATTGACTGCGATTTTTAGGCACTGGGAAAAATCACAATATAATATACACACACCAATACTTTTATCATTGGTTCCTGTTTAAAGGCTAATCAGGAAAAAATAAGACAAAACAAGGCTTCATTGTAAGGAAGTCCTTGTCACTTCCTGCTAGCAAAGGCTCAGCACAAAATATCCTTTCTCTTCACAAAGCCCAGCTGTGATTTTGGAACAGGAGCACCTCTTGCTGGCTCTGGAATTCAAGTGGCAACATCCACCCTAGGATGTACATGGATGTAATTTTTTATCTTTATTTCCTTCCAAGTCCCCTTGCCTCAGCAGCACAGATAAATGAACAACAGTAGTGGCTTCTTTTGATAAGTCAGGAAAGATTATTTTAGGCATCAGCGCTAAAACACCCACTTAGGGGAAATACCTGGCCATCAATTAGCCTGAAGGTCTGAGTTTATATGAAAATTTATTTCTTTTAACTTCGAGGGTAGCTAAAACTTGAGAACCTTGCACATATACTTTGTTATATATTTAATAGCCAGACATGTTGCACGAGATAACTTCATTTTCAACATAATCTGTCTTCAAAGCAAACATTTCTCTTTTAATGTTATTAATATTTTCTTTCACCACTCTTTCCAGATTGCACTTGGACATATTTCCCATCTCCTAAGTCTTAAAACACCTCTGCAGACTAATCACAAATTAGGGTGCGGTTGAAATATCTAATACTGATGTACACTCCTGTGATAACTTTACATCTCTCCTACAAATGTGCAGCATGAGCATTTCCTGGAGCTTAAGCCAGACCTCTGATCTGAATCTATGGCATGTTCCCTCCTGACAGATCTGTGTGATGCTTTTGGGAAAGTGAGGGGCAAGGGGATTTATGGGTGGGAAGAGAAGCACTCTACATGGAGTGGATGCGCTGGTCCCCGCCACCAGTGCAGAAGGAAGCTGTGCTGGAAGACAGATGGATCTGTTATTTGGCAACATCCTCAGTTCTCTACACATTTTCCCGAGAGGCTGGCATTGGCACCAATGGCACAAAGCACCTCCCTCTGGTGGGAAATGGCAGCTTTCTCCACCACAGTTTCCACTCAAATATCCCCATCATGAGGAGTTGGGAACTCCACAGCAGCTCCAGATCTGGGGGCCTTATAGCAGCAGCCCAGAATTGCCAGTGCACTTGAGTAGCTCCATAATAGGCCATTCCAATTCAAGGAGCAGACTTGCTGAAGACAGAGGGCAGCAAATTTCCTGGGAGCTAGAAAAGGTATTCCCAATAGCCCACAATATGATGCAGCATTTTTTTTTCTTTTTCTTTCTTTTTTTTTTTTTTTTTTTTTTTTTTTTTTGTCAGTATGGGGCACTGAAACTAAGGAAAGAGCAACCTTTCTTTTGCTATTTTTGGCCATCTTAGAGAGAAAGAAATCTAATCATGGCCTCTGGCTTGTCATCTTTTAATGAAAGCAGCATAAGCCAGAGCTCCCAGCAAGCCTTATAAAACTCCAGATTTACAGGGGACCTTTCATCTACATCCATTTAAAATGTTCCCTGCCAGGCAACTGACTATGGACGGAAATCATCATTTGAAAAGATCTTACTTTAAGGACTGTACACAGTCTCTTAAATGATGCTTCAGTTCTTCATCCTTTTCATAGTATTCCAGCATGGTGTGTGCATCATCATGGTGATAGCAATAGATTTTATATGTGTCTTCTAGCGGGCCTTTAATCTGCAAGAACACTTCCCCTGTTAAGGAGAAAAACAAAGCATGTCAAGTCAGACAACAGCATCTCAGAAGGAGTTTTATTATTCCACCACATTAGCCGTGAGCTAAAAAGGCTGGCTTCCACTTTACTTCCCTTAGAAATGATCTTGCGTGTTTATGTGCATTATTTATTACATGTATTTCTCAGCTGCTCATCTTTGTCATAGCCAGGCACCATTATATCAGTTTAATGCACAAAAATTCCCTCAGGGGAAAAGCATGAAATCTCTATACCTCACACCCCTTCAAACACAAACTCTTAATTCACTGCCCCAGCTTAATGCCCCTTCATTGGAAAACACACAGGAGAGCTTAACTAATAAAGGGAGACCATTTTTGTGTCATGGGCTGGCAGGAGGGATGAATGTAAGCCTGTTAGTTTTCCTTTTGACTTTTTTTTCACGAATATGAACTTAAATGGGTAATAACAGGAATAACGACTCTATCTTCCATTAGCCATTTCAATTTTATCTGTTTTGCAAAACCCTGAAATGGCAATTGTTATGACCTAGAATAGAGAATTTTCTCCACACAACAGAAGAAAAACCACCACCCTTCCCCTAATTAAATACAACCACCATGGATTACAGCCATTTTTATATCATATCTAAGTTTATATACAACTGAAGAGAGAGAACATTTCCATTTCCAGTCCTCCACCATTTTCCTATAAAGAACAGTTGGGAATTTTAGAGGCACTAAAGCAGTCCTACACTCATTTCCCACTTACAGTAATTTCACGATTATAGGCCGCACCTGAATATAAGC
>VRYO01002779.1:1480643-1513328 GCA_009812075.1 Sialia sialis | reverse complement strand
GAAACTACTGTACTTCTGGAGTCTAATTCTCTCAGCCTAAAACTCTTGTGTCTGTTTCTGTGTACGTAAGAAATCTGAGCAGGGAAGGCATGCTTTATCTCTTCTGCTGAGATTTTAGTTCAGTTCTTACACCGTTATGCAGCAGTCCCCCGACCAGCATCTTTGGAAATGCATATAATAAACACCAGCAATGCTGAAAACTCCTGTCAGGCATTTACTGAAAATTACATCTATGTGGCAACCAGTCCAAATAGATGTTTATAAACATCCCTGTTGAGTTATAGCAATGATTATTAAAGTTAAAAGCTGAACACTGCATTAATTGGGAGCTCTCTATTCATTCACAGAGCAAGCGCTGAGCTGTCAGGCATCCTGCATGTTTCATCCTGACCAGAGTGTGCTATTCCATAATACATTGCATTGAACTGCTCCATCTTAAAGTGAAAAATGATTCAGTTACCACAGTAACACAGCCCTGGGTTTTCTCCCCTAGCAGCAAAGGTTAACTGGGCTGTTTTATGCATCTTGGTTTCAGGTGCAAATAAGGGAAAAAACAATGAGCAGCTAAGACCACCACAGTATGTTTTAGTTACTGTAAGGGCGCAGTCAGAAAAGCAGCATCCTACAGTTAAATGCTCTTCACCTGTCTTCTCTGCCTTGTGCTTATTGCTAATGCTGATGGCTAAAAACGCACATTACAGCCTGGCTTTCCCATGAACTCTATTCAAGTCTTTATTAGCTAACAGCGTAAGGGGAAACCTTAACAAGCCTTAACCTTGATCCCACAAGCTTGGCACCTGATTCTAGTGATCATGAGCTCTCACAATTTTCACTAACATTAAGAAGAGCTCCAAGTGCTCATCATGGTCTGTATTATGCTAAGCCCTCAAGCGAGGTCACGTTTTCTGTAGGAAAAATGCAATGTAGCCTTACAGCTCATTTCAGTGTGTACTACAGGCTGAAAATTATCTTCTCCAGGAGGAAAGAGTTGGGCAAGTTCTGTTCACTGAACTGTTGTGCCACAGTGACAGATATTTCCATTGATGTTTAGTGATGAGAAAAATTATGTGCTGATTTCATGAACAGGGACCTTTAACAGCAGATGAATTTCTAAAACCTAAAGCCCTTCTTGGTTCTGAGCTGCAGGGACCAAATCAGATGAGTTTTGGGCTTGCTTTAGGGATCAAAACCCCATTGTATTTGACACAGCTTTAAAAATACTCTTAGAGATACAAATCTCCCTGATAACTCTTCTGGAGTATGGTGGTCATCAGTCTTAAAGAGAAATTCCTAGGAGGAAGGCTTGAGTAACAAAATAGTTTCTCTCTGTTGCTCTCAGTTGTGCTTCCAGTGCAGACAGCAGTAGAAGAGAGAGGAAGAAGTCTAATAGCTAAAGCTAAGTCTTCATATTCCTCCATATACAGAGGAACATGAAGGATATGCATCCATAACAGAGAGGAGAAAAAAATCAGGAAAGAACTACAAAAGGTATTTAACCTATTTTAGCACAGATTAGGAGATGGGTTTTGAAACCACTCACTCATTAGTCCTCATCTCCCAAGCCTTGGCTGTGTGGTGGAGCAGTCACAGTGACACAAACTGGATCCCTTTGAGGATGATAATTACCAGAATGCACATTGTAAGGGCATATCTTACGCAGTTTAACCATAAGGGGCACCTCAATCCCCAAGCAGAGGCTACAGCCAAGCTGAAGTAAGACCTCTTAAAATGTATAGTGTGGGTACCATCTCCTTTGCACAAACTCTCACTCTGTAAGTCTGCTCCTATTGGACATTACCACTTGTCAGTCTGCATATAGCATAAAGTGTGGAGAACATAGGCTAAAATAAGACAAGAATATGAGCAACCACATTGTTTTGCTTTCAAAGCGGTGAATTATCAGTTCTTTTGAACCTCCACACCATGACTGGGTTGCCTTACAAAGTAAGATACTTCAATGCAAGATTTTTAAATACATAAAACATGACAGAATATGATGGGTGTTCTTTTTCTATAGACTGGCTTCAACAACTTTTACACTGAAGATCTTGAAAACAATATTATTACTTTGATGTACTTTGAGAGGACAATAAACCTACTGACTTACTGCTTACAGTGATGCAATTATTCTCCCTATTTTTTGTCTCAGCCTTTGCAAGAATGTCTCATACCTCACCTGACAACCTTTTTCCTGTCATAACTTAGCCAACTCCGTGATCAATGACCCCATGCATTTTCATGGTTCTTTGTCTGATTCTGGAGAATACACCCTAATAGATGGATGAAATTGTTTGTCTTTACTTCTGAATGTGGCAGGGAACTAATAGAATGATTCTCTTGGCTGTGAGAAAGGCACTTCCTGCTAGAATAGAACATTGCTTATTAAGAGTATGACTCATCATGATGCACTTTTACTGAAATACTGTCAAACAACACAGACGTATCAAACTACGTTAAGCTGTTGCCTTGGCAAACCAGATTGAGACACGCTAGGATTAACACTTTTCCCAAGCCTCTTACTCTTTAACATCCTGTTTCTAAGTAAAGTGGCAACCAATATTTTTCACCTGATTATTTGACAGAAGAGGGGGACTTTTTATAAGGTGTTACCTGAGGTATATGGTCAGGTTAGGAAAGAAAGAACATCTCTTGACCTCTGAATCACAGATGGAAGTTTTTTAAACTGGACTATTCAATATTTTTAACTAAACTGTCTGACATTGCACTGAAGCAAATTCAGAATTCGCACCTGATCCCTTAAGGTGGCTCACCCTTTGGTGCCTCTGCACTGACAAAGCAGTCATGGGAGAGCTGATGTGTGCTGGTAACTTCTTAAATTTTTCCAGCTGTGTCAGAATGTCGTGTGAATCACAGCCTTAATGTTAATGACCTGACCTGCAGAACTTGTGACTGTTGTGACACATCCAGTGCCAATCTGTTTGCTGAGAATAACTGTAATTCCAACAAACTTCAGATTCATTATTTCTTTCTCTACTGTCCATGTCCCTGTCTAGCACATTTAACCACTTCTTACACAAACTCTATCACCAGTAGGTATATGTTTAGAGAGTTTCGGGTAGGTTGGGGTTTGACATGCTTGTTATTCCAAACATTTTTAGTGCTTTTCTTGAATAGCAGAACTCTGAGTGTGCAAAATAAGAGCTAGAGTCAGCACAAGTGGATTTAGGTAGGCAATACCAAACTAGATGAAACAGATCTCAGCAGTAAGTTGTATAACACAGTGCAACAGGTTTCACTCATTCTATATGCACTTTCTCCTTCCTTCCTTCACCTCAGCACCCAGATGGACGGAAAAAAAAGCATCATAGTCATACAAGCACAGTACAGCAACTGGACAGGTTTGACATGTCATTTTCCCTGTGTCACTTTGGACAGCTTCTAGCATGCCAACGTCTGAGAGGGGTACTAGTTAAGTCTGATGAGAGCAGAGGACAGGAGAGTGTTATGTTTATTCTTTCACGTAGCTTTGTAGAACTCAAGAGGACAGTAAACATACCGATTATTTGCATGGGTGGTTCCACATCTGTTGTGGCTTCTTCCAACAATGATAGCAGTTTGGCTGATAGCTGATGGACCAATTCAATGTTGCTAAACAAGCCATCCACGTCCAAGCGAGCAATCTAATGGAATACAAATATTAAGCAGCTACTGACAAAGGATAAAGAAGGACATTGTATATTACACAGCTTCTCTTGCTATGCCCTGAGTGTTCAACACTCCAGGAAGCACCACTTCTGCAAAACCTCATCCTCCTTGTGACTTCAAGGACACATACACCATTTTCACACTAGTATAATATGGTTGATGCAGTTAAAAAAGGGTATGTTATCAAGTGTTTTCAACCTTATTTTGAACTATCCCTAATCTGAAACTGTTTACCTAGGAAGGAAAAAAATATTATCATCTGAATAAAGAAAAGATCCTTAGCTGGCTTTGAAATGTCTGTTTACTTTCCCACTGGGGAAAACAATAGTTGACAGTAAATTTGATTCCTTAACTATCAGAGGCCACTGCACAAACTGAGAGTTTGGCACTTTGGTGCCAGCTACCGAGTACAAAGACTTCTAGATAGCTGGTGCCATTCTAAGTTAGTTGTTCTGTAAATTCAAAGTCAAGACCATATAACTTCCACTAAAATATACACATTTACAATTCGGGATATTAATACAAACTAAAGCACTTCTTACAGAGCCTGGGCACACAACAATGTATCAATTTCTACCAGCAGAAAATTTGGTTGGTCCCTACTTATTTTAGAGGAAGTAAAAGATTTCCAGGACATATACTTTTCATTGCACACCAGGGCAATAGTTACTATTTGGGGGCCATTGGAGATAACCAGCAGTAATGTGCTCATACTGAGAACAAAGACAAGACCAATTTCATTACCCATATCAATACTCTCTGAACCTACCTCTCCATTTGGAAGAGAATTGCTGATTTACATAGCAGCTTACCAGATATCCGAAGGATCAAATTGCAGGCTATTGTAACAAAATCAGAAATTCACTCTCAGTACTGATGCAGTTAATTTCTTTATAAGCATTATAGGGGCTAAAACATGTTTTATCCGTTTGGAAATATGAAACAGATTCATTGCTAGACCAATTTTCTAAACACATTATAAACTTTCAACATGGTAGTTTATTGGAGAGCTAGCATTAAAAACATATAACACTCCTGAAAGCCTTTCAAAAATGCAGAGGTTATTAAATTAAGACAGTTATAATCTCTAAATTACTTTTCCTGTATTTGTCTAGCACAGGACTTCTGACCTCCTCCTTGGCACGTCTACATAGTATTTGGAGCTACACAGTGACAAAGGACAGAATCAAAAAGAATGTTTTCAGTTGAATGAAAAAGACCAATGGAATACAGCACATTTGTCAAAAAATCTCAGTGAGTTCAACCAGGGAATACTCTTGCTCAGTGCTGGCTAGGCTGGGGAGGAAGTCAAGTGGAGACCACTTCTAAGTGGATGAATGAGTGAGGAAGAAAGAAGAAGTCAAGAACTCCTTAAAGTTATGTCAGCAGATGACAGTTCTTCTGAAAATGGGCTGGAACAAATTGTTACACACTTTTAGGAAAGCAAAGACGTCCTGAAGGAGTTTTAACAGCAGAGGTTAAGAGGAACTGCCAACGTCATCTGAAGACTCTTTGGCCTCTGCATCTGTATTTTGTCACCAGTTTAACACAAAACCCCGCCTAAAGAATATGTGGGTTGAGATTTGTTTAAAATTATTATTTTTATTCTATTTTTGCAGCAGATATCATTTATGCAGCCTCTGTGAATGCTATGTTTCAAGCCTCACAAACAAATCTTTCCCTGGACAATCTCCTCCATTCCCATCACCATTTTTCTACAAATTGAAATACTGTTGATGAAGAGGTGCTCTTTGAAGTCTCAGCTGAAAAAGAAAATAGTTATCATTGGCCTAATAAGATCTTTCCCAGGAGAGGTAGTTTATGAACCTTCTTTTTTAAATGTACCTCTTTTGCATGGAACACCAATTTCCCAAGTCCTCACTGACCTGTCAAGCATGGTATTTATCCACCACAGCTGTCTGAAAGGATGGACTTAGTTATCTTAACAATTTAATTTAACCTTGATGCAGAGGTTCATGCCATTCCAGTCTCTGTTGTGGGAAAAAACTTTATTTTGGAGTACCAGTAAGCATCTGCCATGGCACATAACATGGGTTATAACTACAGAGCAGAAGGGAGAGCTGGGAGTTGTTTCTGCAGCCCATAGGCAGGGATATAATATCCAAGCTAGCCTCTGGACAAGTACCTCAATGTAGACCTTACACAAGTGCAGCACAAGTGCTCAGGAGCATATCTGCCCTTCCACCAGAGCCCTGACTCATCATGTCCCAGAGCACTGGCTCCAGACCTGCTCCCAGCACCACGTCATCCTTGTGCTGACACAGCATTTGCATGCAGATTGTCTGCAACAGAATGTGGCTGAGCTGAGACCTTGGCATCACCTCCTCATCCTCCGGCTCCAGCACTCACCTGCTTGTTTCTCAGGGGCTGAATCACTTCCTTGATGCAGAGATCCAGGTCACTGATATAGTCTTTCTCCGTCTGCATGAGTTCTGCGATGATCTTCACCCTCTTGGCCATCATGCGTCTGCTGACTTCTTCTTCTTCTTCTTCTTCATCCTCCTGTGGTGGGGTGGCAGGGGTTGAGGACACCACCTGTGGAGCCATTTTCTCTGTTTAAAAAAGGAAGAGATTTGTGAGTAGCCTCATAATTTCATATGCTTACCCAGCTTTCCCTGCATGACCACAGGTGGACAAATGTCCCTGGCAAGCAGGAAAAGAAACATAAGAAATGGCAAACCCAAATCAGACTGAGTGTCATCCCGTCTCCTTCTTCTGAAAGTGGATATGGGTATGCCAAGGCAACTCCTCCTTTGGCATTAAGAGGATAACCCATCACTGCCTCCCCTGCCTTAGAAATTATGTATTGGGCAGAAATTTTCTATGGAGCACGGGAGAGTCTGATTCTTGTCACACTGAAATTCAAGGATAGCTGATGCCCTTCTACCCCTTTGAAAACACAGTCATGGTCTGACATCTATTATGATTTGGAGGATGGAAAAAATGTGCTCCTGTGAAAGAAAAAGGCTGTTTACCATAAAAAAGCTTCACAATAATGATCTTTGTTTTGTACAATGTAACGTTGAGTCTATTCATGGGAAATTGAGGACTGCAAGTACTGGATGACAAACTTTCAAGTGAAAACAATGTTACTAACAATGATGATGAATCCTCCAGCTCTGTTTAAAAATTAGTTTTTGAAAAAGACTAAGGAATTCAAGGAGAATATGGGAAAACCTTTCATGATCAATAACAAGCGTTTCTTTGAACAACAGAGATCATTGGGATTAGGACATTCTTCACTGTTTTTCAGTACTTAACTCTTAGGATATCTGATTTGTTTCAAATATATGAAAATGCAAGTGACTCTTCTGTAGATGGGTAATTCATGTATATTGCAGCACCTGCACACGACCTACTTATCTGTAATGATGGTCTTCCCCCTTGCTGGTCTGTAAGCCAGCCTGCAGAGATCCATGTCAGCTGTAAAAAGGACACTGAATATTATCTGTGTACACTGACAATTTATGTTTTTCATTAAGAAACACACACACACAAAACTCAAAAACAAAACCGAAAAAAAAAAAACAAGCCAAAGATTTCAGAGGCTATTCTGGTGTTTTTCTGCTAGCCACAAGATGGTGCAGAGTACCAACAAAGATGGACATATCATTAGCAAGCTCAAGTCTGCATCACTCAGGCTGAGCTTTGACAGCACCAGCTTTTATTGCTCAGCAGCAAAGAAGGGAATCTCTGCTGACAGTCAGGCTGCTATACCTTCATGTCAGCTTCTTGTACAGACTGTATTGAAGGAGGTAATAACAAGCAGTATCAGGTGCTTTGCTCACTGATTATATTGCAGTTATTTGAATTGATTGATAAGGGTAAGGTCATGAGCACTCCCATGAGCATCAAACAGCACAACTCACCCATACAATACCAGCTAAGGCTGTAGAGGATAAACCACACCTGGACTTGTGGGAGTCAAGCAGCATTCAGGGCTTTGGGCCATCTTCCAAAAAGAGGTGTAAAATACAATAAATCAAACGCATCATCTTCATCCACCCCCTCTACAATTATGCTGACCACTGATAATTCAGAAAGGACAGGTTTTTTCAATAATGACTCTCCCACCAGGTTTTCAAATGAGACTGATGTGACCACAGATAGTTTTAAATTTGCTTTAAATTTGCTTTTGGGACAGCACCTCTATCTCTACAGCAGTAGTTTTAAACAGTGAGGACCAAGAATCTAAACAGAGCTGGGAGGGGGGATGGAAGGCAGAGGAGTAGGGGAGCTGGTCTCTCAAACATTTTTGTATTTAGATACACTTTTTAGCTTGGAGTTTTTAGCCTTGAAGTTTGTGTATAACACAGGCATGAACATTTTGTCCTCAAGTTTGTACAGAGACAATAAAATGGAAACATGAAGAGGATGTCTCCCCTCTGCAAGGCCTTGGCTATCAAAAGAATTTTAGGCTTAACCTTGCCCTGGTGAGTTTGTGCTGGTGTGAGTGCATGAACTGCTCAAGAGCTTGCACTGCTGCAGAGTTCACCCACCAAAGGTGTTGTGTGCTGGATGTTACAAACTCTGCCCTTTAGTGAGGAGGAGAGCAAAACTGGTACCAGTATTACTTGATAGCTCCCCTGGAGAAATTTACTGCTAGGGTTGCTGAATGGGACCACCTTGCCTGCTGCTGACATGCTAAACAAGCAGTAAGTTTTTAGAAGTATGTAACCACATTTATAAATTCACATGGAATCACATGAACAATACATTTCTATTCCAGTTTTGCACCAAAATCAGGATTTTTCTTGAGACTGGGTGTGAAAATGTTTGCATGCATGTAACTGTATGTGAAGAGTTCAGGGAAACTTCTGAGAAAGCACAGAGAAGAAGATCTCAGAAGTGTAGCTTTGTCTCAGATGCAGATGTTATGGTATCAGATGGAATTTTAAGGTAAATACAAGATGTTGTAAAAAATAATTCTCTAATCTTTTATCCTGGTAGCAGGGGAAGCCATTATATGAGCAAAATAAAGCCACTGTATTTCTCTTCAGGCTGCAAGTCACGATCCCTCGAGAGGCTGTTCTTTCAGTTTGTGTCATTAGATAGCCCTGATCAAATTTGATTCTTGAATTATGTCAGGGCTCATCTATTACCATTATCACATGATAGATAATAATGCCAGGAAAGAAAAACTATTCTCTACAGGAAGAAGTAATCATAAGAAATATCAGTTAGACACTGTTTCCTTACAGAAAACATGTTTTTTAATAAATGTTTCCCTTTGCTAAATGCAATATAATTTTCCATTTTCACTCAATGCATTTATTCTATCATTTCAGGCATATCTGTCTCTATAGAATGCAACAGCAAGATCTTGAAGTGATGACTACAGCCAAAACATATGATTTCATGTTCAGCTGATTGCTTTTGACCAGTTTGAGAACATTAGGAGTTTACTGAAATCCTTGTGGAGTAAGTACAATTTTAATGAATGCAAAACAGTGAGTGCATATCTGGAATATAATCAGACTCATTTCTACCATTCATTTCTACCTGGTAATGTGTACTATCCCTGGAATAATTGAAGAGAGGATTAGCAGGAAAAAACATTAAGAATTAACTGCTACAACAAGAATTTGACTCATTTGTCCTCAGAGATACCAGGTATAGAAAAATAAAAAAGTAGCCTATTGAATAGATCATTAAACCATTGTGTCTTAAGCCCAGTTTACAAAAAACTAACTGGCACTTTTACTAGACATTAGAATAAAATGTAGAAGGCAATGTTTGTGATTAATTCTTTTGTGATGTCAGCTATCTGCAGAACTTGCCTTTCTGGAGGACATTCCTTTGGAGATGGGTTTTTCAGCTGTGGATTGAAGAACACAGCTCAAGTTGATGAAACGAGAGGCTCATTATGTGATGACAAGGACAAAGAAACCAAGTCTTACAAAAACAGTTTCTTGCAAGTCTAAAGTGAAGTCTAAAGATGTCCCCCAGATGGAGACATCCTGCAATGTGGTGAGAGTGTGGAGGAACAGAGCTTGCAATGTGCAAATGCTCTCTTCTAGGCCCAGGGGAGGTACTGGGGAACTGGCTCCAATCTGCTTAAAGGGAGGAGAGGCAGGTTTGCCTCAATCCACAGCTGCAGAAAGGAACTGGGTTCTAAAGCGAGATTAAAAAACAAACTAGGTTAAATGCTGGGATCCAGAGGGATAATGCAACTTTATGTTTCATAAAAGAGGAAAGAAAGAGAGAAAATCAGAAGAGTAGGAAAATGCCAGAATGATTAAAAGAAGCTCAGGAAATGGGTTACCAGCACCATGGGTCCAGCGCTGGCTTGCCAGGTGCGATGTGGGAGATCTGCGCGGGAGCAGCGAGTCTTTCTCTGGGGAAGTGTCTCTGAGAGGAGTCCAGTGACCCAGCAAGGGAGCAGGGCCACAACAGCAGGACCAGAGCGGGACAGGGAGCACGGGCAGCCTCATTGGAGCAGCCAGGACAGCGAAGGACATCACAGACAGCAAAGGACTCCAGCACGGTGTCGATTTTTTGCAGCGCAGCCCCCTGTGACAGCTCAGGCTTTTGCTTTTAGACGGTTTTGAGAGTGGCAATCGTCACATCTGCTTCACAAAATTGATTGGCTGTCTCTATGTTGTATCAAAAAGTTTGCCGCTTGCCCGCTTAATGTATCAAAAGTTTGCTGCTCGTTCCTCTGGTGTATCAAAAGTCTGCTGCTCAGTTACTGTCTCAACTACAAGCTCTATTAATTGCTTTCAACAGTATGCCTCATTTTCTAAAATACACCATTTTCTAAAGATTTTGTTAAAGGTAACTTAATACTTCCATTTCCAAACCTTAATCTTTGAAGAGGTAATGGAGAAACTTTCCTTGTGTTTTACTTGTTCACTTCAGGGACCCACAGCAAGCGACCAGAGGAATAGCCACAGCAGGACTTCAAGATCTCTGTGCATAAATCTCCCTGGTTTTCATGCCTAGAGAGTGAGCAGCTCCAAGAGGTCTGTTCTGTCTATCCTTCTGCCCAGGTAAGATGCTTTGATTGAATATTACGTTTGCTCTTGGTGTGGGGACCCAGATTTCTCCCCATCCCATGCTTCCCATGTGGAACCAAAGGTACTAGCTCAGAGTACAGGAATAAGCACAGTGATGCTGGTGTGTGGAGTGAGTTACAGACCTTTTTCTTACCTAGGCAGCATTTGAAAGATGCCAAAGGAAATCGAGTTCTGCACTCGCACTGTGCAGATACGAGGGTTTTGTCTGGCACAAGGGATTGGAGAAGGCATAAGTTATCAAGGTATAACAAACAAATTACAGAATGACTGTGTTTTCACATGTGAAACATGAGTCTTGTATCACCCTGGATAAATTATTCCTCTGTGAAAGCAAGTCCTCAGATAGCCTGTACCCTCAGATAACCTAGCTATTACACACGGGAATGTACACTGACTTTTATCAGCTGGATTTGGGAATGAAATGCAGGCAGCCAAGTCCAGAGACTGCTGCTGTAGCAGCTTTCCTCTCCCTCCTCATGCTGTCGCTCTGGCTCTGCTCTCTACATCCCCGTGTCCACTGCTGGGAAGGCTGCAGGGCACTGAGACACTGGGATCTGTGGAAGTGAGGGAGCTTGAAATAGGACAAGCAGTGGGGAAGGATGGAGTGTGACACTACGTGCAGACCAAGAGCATCACATGAGACAATACACAAGAGTTTTGAGGGACCGCATGGGGTGTCCCTACAGTTCTCAGAGTTCTTACAGTGCAACAATATGGTGCAAACATGGTGCGAATTAGACCACCGAAGATCAAGTTGGGCATTGAAATACAGAAGTATTGGGAGGCACTTGAGGAAAACGTGTTTTTTTTTTTTCTTTGACTGAGAGGCTCATAACAGCAGCATTGCACAGGAGCCCTTCACAGGCTGTGAGCAGCACATACAAAAAGCCCCTTTTCTGAACCCAGGAGGAAAACACTGCAGGACCAGAATGACCTTGCACCCGTATTCCTGGGCAACAGGTTTGCTTATAAAATCTGCATCAGAGACTTCTGTGCAATTAGGTCATTCGATCTTTGATCATTTCTCTGTTCCATAAGGTACAGAGCATATTTACATTCAACGCGCAGGTTCTTTCTTCAGCTCCTTGACAGCAGACCGCTCTAATTATGTGTGTGCTGACAGGACTACAGAGAGCTCCCATGTGACCGCGGTGGAAGGGAAGAAAGCTTATCACCAGGTGACAGAAGAATGCCCTTATTGTTAGCGCCAATACTTACAAATAAACCTTTCCAGGATGTCACATATCGGTATAAATACACCACCCCTGTGGCACTGATCTAATATGTTAATAAAGCAGGAACTGAGGAAGGGCTGTACCTGAACTGCTTCCTCCAGGACACAAGCACCTCAAGATTTGGCACGGAATAGCTGTAGGAACTGAGGGTCGTGTGGCCCACAACGCAAAGTATCCCAATTAATAAAATGTTTGCTAATATGCTCAGAGGAGGATCCGTAACCCTCCTTGTGTCCCAGTCTTCCCTTCGGCTGCGCTTCCCAGCTCTGCTGTGGTAGCTCCTGAGAGTCCTCAGCCCCAGGGCAGGGCTTGGTTGTGCTAAGTGCTGTGCAAACACTGCGGCACTAAATGGATTCTGCTCCGAAAAGACGAGCTCTCTTCCCAGCCTGACAGACACTGCAATAAATTCAAGGAATAACTCCAGCCTCATTGCAGGACAAGTTAACAGAATTAGATCCTCCGAGCCAAAATTTGCATGGGAGAAAACAGAAGTATTTGTTAGATCGTGACTTCTCATCACACGGCACGGGGGGGTGGGGGGAAACTTTCATCGAGCCATCTCCTGCGCTTAAGGAAATAATCTGAAATTTTACTCCTTACAGACCATGGATCAATACATTCTGCAGTGAAATAAAATACTGACTGCATTGTGGTCCATAGAAAGTTAGCAAATAAGCAAATAAGGAACTGGGGAGTGGCAAGGAGGATCTTTACACCTGGTCGGAGGTGCAAGAGGGTGAGAGCATGGGCGGCCCATGCAGGAAGGAGTGGTGTGCTCTGTATGCAGGGAGGAGGATGGGATGGAGAAAGGTGCCCTGCTTGAGATGGAGCAAAGGTGGATGAGTTGCATCGGACTGGGTTTTTGTACACGAAGGGATAGTAGCTTTCCAAAAATGTATATAATTTTGCTGGTTCCTGCATCATTACTGGTGTTACTTATTACTCATAACTACATTAGACAGAGAAAACACAGAACATGTAGGGTTCAAACATGAGCTCTGCGGCAGTGTATTGTGGTAGTTGCGTGATTTGAATCACTATCTAATACAGGTAAGTCCCTGATGAATTTTAAATTGAAGGGTGTGCAAATCATTTACCAGGGCAGTTGACCCATTCACTGCCAAAGTTGTTAATATGTAGGGAGTTAATATGTAATCATTTGTAAGACAAGGTGCTTTTTTGAGGCATGAATTGTCTCACTGAGCATTGCAAATGTGATCTGATTCCTTCAGGAAACCCACCACTTTCTATAGCATTTTTCACAGCAAGCACAAGTTTGGCATACAATTATTAACAAAGCCCAGCAATCTGCCCAAAACCTAACAGACAGTGAACTATGCTTTAAATGCCTTTTCATGGTGTGCCCTTTTTAGTTAATAACATCTATCTCCATGACACACTGTATGTTAATCTGCCCTGATCTTGCAAACATTTATGGGCCAATAACTGCATCAAGCAAACCCCTTTTATGTAGACACATAGGTACTCACAGACTGGAAGCTTCGGGTTAATTCAAAGACTGATCCCAACATTCATACAATACATAAATATTAATATAGTTACTTTTAAAGCTGCTACTGATGGATTTTCACTGTAGAAGAGATAACTCCTACCAGTTAAACAGCTAGAGATAATACATTTGAAAATAGAGATGCTAAATATCACTTTTTGTTTTGCAACTTCTTCATTTCTCTTGAAAGAACATACTTGCAGAATTTTCTAGTGAATGTAGAGCAGAGCAATGCATAGAAATGTCACAGGAGCTCTGTCTTAGCTCTTATAATGATCCTTGATATTATTTCTGCATCTCCACCACACATGCTAGTGAATATATCTTCCCCAACCCACTCTTCCCTCTTCAGAAAAGTGATGTCCAGCTGATGGAAGAAATATATATGGCCTGATCAAGGTATTCCTAGACTCTTCTAAATATGCAAGTGCAATCTGAATTCTAAATGACTTTGTGCTTTAAAATCACCATGAACCTGGCACTTGATGGCAATCACCTTATTTTCCCCTATCTAAAATGGGGCTGGTAGGCATTTCGTTATCTCACAGGATGAGCTGAAGTACAGGCATGAATGCTTGCCAAGCTCCTTGAGAATATAATAGTTACTTTGCATCTTATTTCCTTTTTAAAAAGAGTAAAGTCGGAAGTGTTGCATGGCCATTTACAACAGATAAGCTATTGAATAGATGCATCTACCATAGTCATTAACCATGGAAATGCTTTCTTGTGTCTTAACGAATCCTTAAAGTGAAAAACACTTGCAGAAGTTTTCACCTTCGGCAACGCTATTGTGTACTGCTGTTTGTGGACTGACAGAACAAACTACCTCGATTACGCTGGAGATCTAGAGTGAGAAAAGCTCTTTCCCACTCTTCATAGAAAACATTGGTTTACTGTATAGAACAAAACTTAAAAGAAATCCTAGCTCACAAATTTGAATTCTTAGGAGTTTTTATGCCTGACTGCTTGCTCTCTTGCGCTTTTTGTTTTGTTCGATTCACAAGCTTTTATTTGGGGACCTCTATTTCCACCACACTGAGCTGCATTTTGTGCGTATACTTCAGAGCTGCTGGAAATGGCTGTGGAGGGCAACATCCCGGTTCCTACTCAGGGAAACCTTTAGAGTATGCAGGGGTCGGGAAGGGCCCTTGAGAGATGCGTCGCCCATGCTACACCTTGCACAAATGTACTGCACTGCTGATGTAGGCGCCGGGGTATGAAAACACACCCTGTGCTCTGCCTGGGCTGCCTGTGCCTAGCACAGATCAGGGTCTTGCAGCCCCTGACTTTTACCTGTGGAAACTTGCCCCACTCACAGATTTCCTTCTGCAGGGCTTGCATCTCTCTTGCACATCCTTGTCTGTGCTAGTACCTACCCTAGCTCTGTAGATTATGTGTTAGAGAACATATTAACAGGAGCCTACAGAAGAGAGAGGCAAGTAAACACAGAGCTATCCCCACAATTCCTATTGGAAGCAAGTACATATTACCATCTTTATCTTTTTACAAAGCATTTACCACTCTAGGGTGATCAGAAGGTCCCGACCAGGTGACACACACCAGACTAGCTGTCACCAACAGAGCTGCTTAACAAGAATGGAAAACCGAAAGCTTCGTGTCAACAAAACCACTTCTCTCACCTTGCAGAAAGCTGCTTTGCATCCAAGTGCTACGAGAGAGAAATGCAGAACATAAAGGTGTACAAACACAGCATATTGTCACTGGTGGTAGGTAGCCAACATTAGGTCCGGGATCCGTGATTGTTATCAGATTCAGGCACATCTACCTCAGAAAATTTGATCCAGGTCAGGCCTTGGCACACAACTGCATTTCTATGGTGACTGCAAACATACTTTATAGGCATTTCTACCGCCTTTGTATTTTCACTCTGAGGACAGGCAACTTCTAATCCGATTCAAAGCCTGCAGGTACCTTGTTAACCCATCACTGTGTTTCTCAAACAAACGTAAGTAAACAGAATGAGCTGATACCTGACTGTGCTTTGCAATACGCGGCCGTGGCAGCCTCAGCATGTGGCAAGAGCTGTAAAGCTGGATTTACTGTCTCCTTGGACCGCTGCCATAAACATAACCTCACATTCAGCCATGACTTCCTGGACTTTCCCACCGCCTCTACTTCGGATTTTTAACAGGAGACATTCATGGTTTGAATACAGCTGACACAAAATAGAAAGATTTCACACCTTTTTTTGCTGGATTCTTCACCTGGCCAACACCCATTCACAAGTTAAAAATCTGTTTTGATGAGACATGTGTCAGGAGCTTGCCACAGCGATCTATTCCTGTACCTGGAAACACCCCTGCCAGATTCCTGAATCTTGGGTTTGACTTAATGGAGTATTTTTCACCTTCTCATTGATTAGCTGTCATGAAGAGGGAATAGCACAATTGATGAACTTCTCTGTTCTCAGCATATGCAGTCCTCAGAGAAAACCTATTATTTTCAAGCTTATTATTTTATTTTCGGCTTTTATTGTCTCTCTGAAGCAATGCTACTTCCTAATTAAGTGCATCAAAACCACAATATAGCAATCCAAAGTATTTTTCTATTTTATTTCCTCATAAAGGATTATGGTTGCAAGAATGGCTGTCACTAAGCAGTTAGAGCACTACTAGGAATACATGCTTATCATATAATAATACTCTAACGCTGTTGTTCAAGACCCTGGAAACCTACAGAAATTCACCAGTTGGTGTTCCAGAGCCCTCCTAGAAATTGCCATTCACATGCTTCATGCTTTTCCTCAATTGGCATCACATTTAATTTTTGATTGACAAGCCCAGTACTGACATACTTTACTAAAATTTGTGGTCCATATGCAATTTGGTTATTTGAAAAGCAACTCTCTCCATAATCACAGAACGGTATAATTTGCATCAGTATGTCCATCCAAATATGCATTTGGACATACTTTAGTTCAGGCTTGGACAATCTATGCAACAGTTTATAGACCACAATATTTTTAATTGAGGGAGGGAAAAAATAGTCCTTGATGCTTCTAATGACTTGGCACATACCCCACTTAATACGACAGCCAAAGACTGATAGGATGGAGCCATCCTATTTCCCATTTTCACATCATTGTTTGTGTTGCAAATGCATTCTGGTGAATGAGAAAGATTTTGGTTGCATATGAGTTCTGCAGGAACTTAACAAAATCATCAATTACATTTTATATCCCGTCTAAAAAACACTATTTAGAAAAATTAGGGGAAACATCACACAGTCTGAAGGTGGGGGCAAGCGTGAGAGGGGCCACTGCTCATTCCAGCTGTGGGTGTGGGGGGGCAGAGCCTGCCATTCCCTTCTTTATCTGAAGGCTGCAGCCAGGAGGGCATGGAGACACCAGCTCAGAGCATCCCTGGCAGCAGAGCGCCAAACAAGCTTCCCCAGTACCTTGCAATTTCTGGCTGTACTCTGTCCTGTCGGACTGACTCCTCCTCAAATTGCCATGGTCCCCGGCGGCGGTGGTGCTCTCTACCACGGGCTCCGTCCTCCTCCTCTGCCCCATGTACAGCTTGTTCTTTAGCAAGGTCAAATTCCTCTTCCTTCCCCCGATGCCTTCCTTCCTCGGACAGTCCATGCTCGCCACGAACAGCCTTGCTTGGTGGTGGTGGTGGCGGGTGGGGGCAATAGTTTGATTTTCAGGGAGGTGACCTCGCTGCCCAGGTGAAGGCTGGTTGCTTCGGGCTTGGGTTTGCAGCAGGGCTCGCCAGGCTCCGCAGAGCCCCGGGCTCAGCCCTGCCACCTGTGCCGGAGCAGCTCCACCCCCGGGAAGCTGCCGCCCCGGGCAGCGTTTGCATTCACCTGCCCTGTGTGCAGGCGCGCCTGGCGGGGCCGCTTTCAGAGCCAGCCCCAAACCGCAGCCATTGCGGGCCCTCTCCTGCTGCAGGGCACGCTCCTCACCCTGCCACAGGGAGCGGGAATTGCCTCCTCCCGGCTTGGCAGGGAGATGCCCGAGTGTGGCACGGCAGACCCCTACCCTCTCTGCCGGGCAGCGGGAAGCAGAGGGCACGGCAAGCCAGCCACCCAATCGACCCTCACTCCGGCAGCCTGGTCAGGACCCCAGCCACTTGCATATCAAGTTGCATCTGCCAGTCTCCTGACCCCATTGAGAGGTGTAGCTTTTGGGCTGGAAACTCTGGATCGGCAGGTTTCAAAGACGACCAATCCCCCAGGACAATGAAAAACAGGGTTGAGAAGAACATGAAAGCCCTTCCAGGAGGTAGGAAGCAGCATGGAGCTGATGCTTGTCTCAAACCAGGCTCTGTCCCGCTTTACACCACAGTACAGAGAGGCCAAAGCCAAGGCGAAAGCCTGCCAAGGACCTGTGAAGGATACCACAGCCGACCACCAAGCTGTGACAACCAGGGGAATGGACATCAAAACACTTGCTTGTTAGACCTCTGGATTAGCCCCTGGAAGAGCTCTTATTATCCTGTCTGTTAGCAATGGCCTCTGGCACACATGTACTGTCTAGTGATCCTCTGTAGTGCCGGTCTAATCAAGCTCATGTCAAAACAGCAGGAGTTGCTGGCATCTAAGCTTGGATGGGACTTATCCTGGGAAGAGCCCCAACAGCCATCAGTAGCAATCACTGCTGCTGCCATGTACTCAACCCTGTGGCCCTCACTGCCATAGGAAGTGCCTGGTGGGAGCCCCGTGGTGCAGCCTAATCGGTGTCAGTCTCACACACAATCATTGCCACAGCATCTGCCAGGGGACGCAAGTAATGTCCCTCTGACAGATGCTGGCAGAGTGTTTGGCTTTAGCACTGCCACGCTGAGTCCCTGAAGGACTGTCTAGTAAAAAACAAGCTGGGATGAGACGTAGTAGCGTAATCTTGTTTCCAAGTTTTGTTTTTCTTTACAAAACGGGTCCTGCAATGCAATCTCCTCATCAAAGCCCTTCATTTCTACCCAGTAGTGAAAAGAGGTTATGAAACTGTTAAGCAATATACTACGTCAAATTGCAGCACCATGCCAGTGCTGCACAAAGTGTCCAGCCCAAACATAGTCTGGCAGAGGAATAAAGTGGTGAGGGGAATACTGGGAAGACTTTGTGCTCACAAGAGAAGTCACATATTACATAGGCAATTCATGTGTTACGTCCTGCCTTCTCTTTGATATTTCCCAAGAAACTCTCTATTCTGCAAGTCAGACCACAAAAGTTCCTTGGAAGGCAGAACAGTGGTGACAGCAGGGAGAGGCGTAGGCAGGGACAAACTAGTGACACACTTGTGACAAGCATTAAAGCTCCAGCAACAAGTAGTACACAGACTAAAGTGGGAGTTGAGGGAAATCAATCCATTTCTTTACACTGGGGACTTCGGGAGGAGCTTTTTTTTGGAGCAACAGCTTGGTATTCATCGAGGGTGGTAAAACTGGTTTAAACAGTCACCACCCTGACTGCCCCCCTTCCCCAGATGCATTTGTTCCCATTATTGCTGGAAGGCGTAAACACACGCATTTGAGAAGAGATGG
The DNA here is from genome assembly GCA_009812075.1 of Sialia sialis. Lineage (NCBI taxonomy): Eukaryota > Metazoa > Chordata > Aves > Passeriformes > Turdidae > Sialia > Sialia sialis. Next base: position 1,494,373 of record VRYO01002779.1, on the reverse strand, counting down.
AGGAACTGATCTGGCAGAAAACTCCTTCCCTTGCTCCTTTTCCCTGGGCTATTTTCCATCTGGATCTGTGCTTCTGATTAATTCCTCAACCAGCTACGAAAGCAGTTGTGGCAGCATGATGCAGGGGATGATGCAGGGCACATACGAGCAGCTGTGGGTAGGGCTGATGGTTGCTTAAGCCAGAATTATCCAGAGAAGGTATTTCTCCCCACCAGGATTTTAGTGTCATGCTTCTCAGAAAACAGAGGTCCCATCATTTTATATGAGATTTCATTATATTTATTTAAATTTCAAATGGTTTGGAGCATTTGGGGGAAGTATTTTGAAGGCAGAAGAACAAACTTTAAATAGAGTTATTGGCACTGTAAGTTCTGACACATGTGCAGAGCTACAGCCAAGACAGGATATAGTAAAGTTTGCTCAGGTGTTTATTACGACAGCAATCTACTCACATGCAAAAGTTGTCTTCCTCTTCAACTTAGTCACAGAGGGTAAAAATGTAAGTGCTCATTCAGCAACAAAATTGTAATGGGGAAAGCCAGCTGTAGTTGCTGCTGTTGTACTTGGAATGGTTTACCTGGCTTTAGCTAGCAGCATTATTTTGGAGGCAGCCAGGAGCCCAAAGCAGGCCTACACCATAGTTCAGAATGTAGATGAGAACTTATTGCAACTTTAAAATATCTCCTCTGTGCCACCCAACAAGGCTGAAAATACCACATCTTCTGTGATACTCCAAATGAGTGGGACATTTTCAGGACTAGTGGCTTCCCTATCCCCTTTGGAGGGAGGGAGATTTGAGACACAACCAGATTTATCCATCATCACATTAAAGCCCATCATGGATTTACATCAGTGGGCTATGCCTGTGCAATCAGCAGGGGGATTACATACAAACAATCAGATGTGCATTTGTGTAAGACCCCTATAAACTCTTATTAATGGTTGCCCATCTTTACTGACTATAGCAAATGCCATGGAAAGTACAGTTCAGTTCTGTGTGTGAAGTACTCACAGCCACTCACAATAGTAGGAGCAACCCTCTGTCAATTTCAAATTATTCCCGCTCTCTTCTGGCCCCATTAGCAACTGATGGGAAAGTCACTAATCCATAGGATAAGAGGAATATTTGGTATCTACATGGTCAAAATGCTCTTTTTACAATGAATGAAGAAATCTCTTTTACTACTCTGTTATGGTCAATTCTACAGAGCAAACTGGAATCTAGTTGATGCGAACACCAACAGGAGTTATTTGCACGGAAGCCATTCTGCTTAAGAAACAGAACAGGTGCTGGTGTCAACATAGAAAATACTGTTCCCCAGCAACTGTATTGGCCACATACAAGAGCTGATTGTTGTATGGTCAATGCCAATCTTTATCTCAGTCCTGAGGTATAAATGAACCAGAAGCACCATGAAGACTGATGGCCATTAAGTAAGCAGTTATTTGTTTTCTTGTCATACCTCACAGCTGTTACAGAAGATTTCTTTATAACTTAGGGTCCCAGAAGTTATACAAAAAATACTGGTGTGGTTTGACTACTGTGCCTATTCCCTTTGAGTGGATGCACAGATCACTGCTGGAGTCCTGTGGCAATGGCACGTGATTGACATTTCTAAGTTTGTTCACTGCAATGGCCAGCACAGACACCAAGGAAAAGTCTCAGTCCACAGCTGCAGAGTTGTTGCTTTTGCGTGCCCGTGCCCCTCGAGAGAGACACAGACACACCATGATTCTTTTGACCAAAAGCCCTTTACCAGCTTGTACTGTGACACAGAGTGACTTTGCCAGTTCCACTTACACAAAGAGATCACATTTGACAGCCAGTGGAGAAGCAGAAAGGTACTATGGTACTGCTGCAGAAAGCTGTCCTACTTATCCCACAGGTGGAGCAAGACAGCAACGAGTGCAGATGTCTCTGTAGCTCCCCAGCTCCACACAGAGAAGCCTCAGTGCATATAAGAGCAAGCCTGTACCTTGTCACTCAGTCTTATGAACAAGTCATAGCAAGAATGTCTTCCGAGGGACAAAACGTGGAGGCTTTGATAAGAACAATCCTGTGTAAGGCCCTTTGAGGACTTTGAGCACAGGAAAGTGGCTGGTATATACACTCTACCTGTTTGTACTGGTGAGATAACAACAGTGTGACAGGTGAGGAAAAAAGCAATAAAAAGATAAGGCTTGGGGACAGGTAAAACTGGAGTCTACATGCTGATTTTTCACAATGAATGAATCAAAATTACTTTGAAATATACATAGGAAAAAACTTCAAACACCTTTCAATAGGACAAAAAGAGAAAAAAGCCTGTCTTGTAGGTGAAAAGTTATTTAGTGTAGCAGTCTCACCTTCACTCCTACTGTTGATCTTGCCAGACTGGTGATTCCTGTAGAGAAACAGGTCTTTAGAAGTAAGTGCACAGTAATAATTTCTTTTAGCCCTGTCTACAGTGTTTCTTGTCTAAATATTTGTAGGGAAAATTCATGAAGTACATGCCTGCTGGGGCTCAGGCTAGGCTGTGGATATTTCTAAGAAGGGATGGCTCAACCTTTCAAGCTATGCAATCCATCTCCGCTGACCGCTGTGATGCTTTCTTACTCCAAACAAAGGCTCTGCTCCAGTTTACACACACAAAAGGCTGACGTGTTTTCTGCCTGCAGAGGGGGACCCATCTCTCAGATTGAAACACCTGCCAGAGAGGAGAAGGGATGCTGAGAAAAGGGTCGTCAGGGCTTGAATTGTCCTCGCAAAGCTGTGGATCTGTCACTATCCATCCAGGGCTTTGTGTAGGTCTGATAGACTTGGAGCTGGGCCAGCTTCCAAAGGAGGACTTCTAAGGGCAGTGCTGCTTTGAAAGGGCTGGGAGGTGAGAAGGAGAGAGAACTTGCCAGGAAACAGAGCAGCCCTTTGATTTTTTCAGTGTTATAGCTGTGTAATTTTCTAAGGAAAATAACCTGACTCTGTTGATCAAGTAGATGGCACTGTGATATCAAAGCTAATGAGGAAAGACAAGCAAGAGAGTGAGGCATAGGTAAAAGAACAGGAAGATGATTCTTCATTATTGGTGTGTTTCAATGTAAAATAAGAGGGCATAGAAATTACCAAGATGAAATATTTTCTGTGGAATTCTTTGAGAAACTTCCATCTGGCAATTCACAAATCAAGAGAGGAATGCAACTTAAAAATGGACTATCATGAGCAACTGGAAACCTTTTCCTTCTAGGTCTCTATTTTGAAATCTCACAGATTTGCAGCTTCACACTAAAACTTCATATTTCCCGACAGTATTTTTATAGCTGAACTGGAGCCTTTTTTTCTTTTTCTCTATGTAACTGTTTATGTACATTTGTGAAAGAATGAATGCAAGAAAAAAACAGAGAACACTACTTGATGATTTTTGTTTTGTGATGGGGGAATTGCCTTGGAGTGACAAAGTTAAGAGTAAAAAAAAAAAAAAAAAATATTAACTTCATACTCACAAACAAGTTTAATGTGACTTAGGGTAGGCTGAAAATCCTTGATCTGCAAGAGCTTAAAATTAACTCAGTACAGATGTCTAGGAGGGAAGAAATGGACAAGTCTGACAAAACTAGACTCAGTCGTGGTGTCCTGGCCTCTGGATAGACAAATCACTTTCTAGGCAGAGGTCCAGAGAAGTTAAGTCTGGTAAGCAAATCCTAGCATACTTTACAGGGGAGCTTAACAAAAAGGATGGTTACAAAAGCATACAGGTTAGACAAAACAGCTCAGACAAACTGTTCAGGGAAAAACAGGGTGTAAACGTAAAATCTTCCTAATGGTAATGAGTATTATGACTAAATCCAAATTTTGCATAAATACAGAAGATAGTCTCTTTAAAGCAATTGGGTTACTGAAGTGAGTTCACTGCTACAAAACAAAGGTTGACAGTCTGACCCAAGGTACTTAGTGTCTTTGGGGTAGGAGCCTCTGCTCCTATTCACATTGAGATGGAAAGTAATGTAACCTGATACACCTAAATCTAGTTACTGAAAACACAATGATTCCTTTCAGTTAGAGGATGCCTTTCCTTGCCATCAGGCATCCATCAGCAAGGAATATACAAATCCATATGTGAGCTGGCTGCTAGTAGACATCCTCTCTAGGCATCCTCTGCCAAATCCAGCTGTGCCAATGAAAGAGGTCACTGATTCCACTGATTTGTCATCCTTCTCCTGCTGAGGACTGCCACTGCAAAGACCAGCAGGAGCTGTTCATGGCCCCTAACTTGCTTTGGCTGAAAAGCAGCCTGAATAAGTTAGTCCAAAGTCCCTAAACTGTCTCAGTTAGCCTTGCCTGGCTTGATCTGCCCTAGGGAGCAGTGGTTCCAACTGATCCATTGGCAGGTGGGGGAGATGATGTTGGCTGAATGAGTGAGCACTGGCCAGCAGCCTCTGAGAGCAAACAGGGAGCTGTGGGAGCCCCACCCGTTTCCACAGAGGTGGCTGTGCAGGCAGGAAGCCTGGCTGTGACTTTTGCACACAGGTAGCAGCAAAACAGAAGGCTGGCAGGAATTGATTCCTTCAGATTAACGGTCTTATAAGCCATGGAGATGTAACTTCTATTACAGCAAAATTTAATGATAATGATGTGATCACCAGTCAAGAGCAAAAGCACTGAATAGCACATAGTGTACTAATGAAATTCTTCAAAGCTTTATTAGGTGAAAAGATTAAAATTATTTTCATCCAGGAGGATGGGTTTCCTTAAATTACACTACAGATAATATTTTCTGCATTTAATTTGCAGAGCATTTTAATGGGCAAAACATTAATTTTTAAATATTTATGTGTGTATACAAAACCTTATCCAAAATCAATGTAAATGTGCACTGCAGAGTACAAACTTTTAAAATAAGGACGTCCTTCAGGCTTAGATGGTTATATTACTGCTGAGTTTTTGCCATACTCCAGTGGCATTTTGTCGGAATGAGACTCACCCCTGTGCAGAGGGCAAGCATAAAACCTAAGCACCACGTAAGTTCTACTTAAGTCTTAAAGACCTGGCTCTAATTCCATTGAAATAAATAGCAATATTGTCATTGTTTTTCAGTGGGAGCTGTTACAAGGTCAATGAATGGGATCAGTCCTATAAATGCCTTTTGCTAGCCCAGGTGGAATGATATGCAAGGAGCTAGAATCAAAATGCTTGGGAATGAATGTGAAAAAATCCCTGGGCAGTAAAACACTTGGCAATTCTGAAGAATTTGCTCAAGGTAAATACTGGAATCAAAACACTCATTTATTTTGAAGATTCAAGGATGGTATGTGAATTTACTGTAACCAGGGGGCTGGTCTTACCCAAACGTGACTTGAAGAGTACTGGGAATACTTCAGCCATATTCTGTGTCACATAATGCACAATATTGAAAAATACAATCAAACCTATTTAAACCATTAATATATCTGCAGTACTAGGATAATTTTGGATACCTTCGAGTACTAAAACATCATGTTCTCTGCTCTGGTAGCATTAGCAGGGTTTCAGTGTGGTTTTTCTGCTGTATCATCCACCCTTGTTAGGTGACAGGACGGCATTTATTTATGCATCTAAACAACCCCTGCACAGAAACTTGTTTATATTTCATAAATTCTAAGTGCTTCACAGCTGATTTTCAGAGATGAGAGAGTTTTAGGTAAGACCATGTTCAAAACACAGGGCAATGGGGAACTCTGTGCTCAGACTTCATGCATCTTACTGGGACTCCTGGCCACTGCAGTGCATTTCACTTTCCAGCTTGTAGAAGGAAATAAATATGAATTGGACTCCTACTAGAATAACCTTACACCCATCTGTCAGCTTTGCAAGTGTAAAAATCCTGTGTGTATTCTCAGTAAGGGATTTTCAAAAGCTCTGACCTTCCATAAATGAAATCCAGATGCCTCAGAAATAAGCAGAGGCAGAATGCTAGGCCTGTTTTGTTTTAATCTTGCCCATTTCAGCAGCAGGCCAACTCAAAGAAAGCACATAATGGATTTTATTATAATAGAAAAATAAGTTTTATAGTTTTGGTTTTTTAATTAGTCCACATGAAAAACAAATTGTTTGCCCTCTAGACAAACCTTAAAAATTTAGAACTACAGAGACGTGCTGGTATCTGAGGGAAGCCTAGAAGAAAGATGGACTTCCTACAAGAGTATGTAGTGATGGGACAAGGGCTTCAGACTGAAAGAGAGTATGTCTAGGATTCGATGTAACAAAGAAATTCTTTACTGTGAGGGTGGTGAGACACTGGAACAGGTGGCCTAGAGAGGCTGTGGATGCCCCATCCCTGGAACTGTTCATTGCCAGGTTGGATGGAGCTCTGAGCAGCCTGGTATGGTAAAAGGTGTTCTGTCCATGGCAGAGGGGAACTACATGATCTTTAAGGACACCTTCCTCCCTATCATTCTATGAAGAATTTCACCCCTACATGTTCAGTTAAGGGGATTACCCCTGAAAACCTTGTATTTGGTGAACTCAGATGCCAACTCCTCTGGTGAAATATGAAGTACTATTTTGTAGCTTCTGCAGAAGTGGGCAATGGCCTCTCTGTTCTCCTGGAGATGTCTATTGTCACAAATACAGCAAGCAGTGGCACAAATCAGAGAAGACCATAGCTTTTTTTCCCCCCAAAGCCTTCTTGTAATGGGAAATCCTCACACTAGAATATTAGCTCCATCAAAGATCCAGAGCACCAACTGACACATTTCAGAGGAGTACATGAGGCAACAGTAGTGAAGCCATCATGAAAACCTCCTGCTCTAGTGTAAAATAATTCTGCGCCCTTGCTGCACACACTGAGCAGACAACCCTGACTCTTTTGAAGCCTGATCTACCAAAGTAGTAGATGGAAGAAATAATGAGTAGTTATATGCTGTTTAAATCTGAAGGAAGATACTGACTTAGCCTTTCTGCTGCGAATAAATAATACCCAATAACATTCAAAATAATGTATAAAATAATGAGGGTAACACGGAATTATCCTGAAGAAATCTTTCAGGGTAATTCGAATCAGAGTTAACATTCAAAGCTAATATTGATCACCTTTCAAGATGAATACACAAGATCATTGGCTTGGGATTTAAGAGTGATGATGCAACAGAAGTTATTCTGCCTCAGTTTCTCTATCAATGAAATGCAAATAGTGGTAATTGCCCCTTTTCAAGGAATCTTTGAAAGATCCACAAATAAGAAGCACTAGTTCAAGAACTACCATCCTTATCGACAGAGGAAATTAATTTGAAATCATCCTCAAGGATCAATGAAAAGGGAATTCAAATTAATCAGATCATATGGAGAGCTATTAAGCTTTAAAACCAACACAAGATGAATACAGAATCTAACTGAAGTATCAGCAGGGTACAATATAAAAATTTATCTCTGATTGGAAATGCATGCAAACAGCCCAGCTATAAGCAGCACAGACACAGAGTGGCTTGGATGGCATAAAAATGTACACCAAGAAATGAACATTTTCCTGCCTAGGGAGCAGGAGGGTAGGAGCTTCATTCTGCCAGGGGCCTCAGGTAAGGATAGCAACCCTTGGTACCATCACTTCTAATTTTGCATCCACACTTTTCACAGAATCACAGAATTGGTCAGGTTGGAAGGCTACACAGCAGCTCATCTGGTTCAGTGTCCAGATGGCTCTTGAGTATCTCCTTTTACAAAGACTCCACAACCTCTCTGGGCAATGTGTTCCAGTGCTTGGCCCCCTGCACAGTAAAGAAGTTCATGTTCAGGTGGAAGTTCCTGTGTGTCAGCTTCTGCCCACTCCCGCAAGTCCTAGTGCTTGGCATCACCGACAAGAGCCCGGCTCCATCCTCTTCGCGTCCGCCTTTCTGGCAGCCCTGGTGGCTGCGAGTACCTCAGCCTGGCTACGCCTGGGCTACCAAGCCTGCCTGGCTCCCGCCGCGGTCACCTGCCACCTCGAGGAGGGGCTGGCTTTCATGTCACTATTAATGTCACCCGGTGGAGCTGTCCCTTGAGGCTGGGCAGCCCCACAGCCCTCTCGTTCCCCGCGGCGCTGCGCTGGGCCCGGCCGGGCAGCAGCAGGCGGGGCAGGTCCGGCGCGGCGGCCGCAGGAAGGGGAGGGAGGGCGGCGCGCGGCCGCCGCCATCATGCGGGCGCCGCCGGGGCTGTCGTGGCTGCTGCTGGCGGCGCGGGGGTGGGGGCGCCTGGGCGCCATGTCCCGCTACAGCACGGAACAGCGGGGCCGGCCCAACTCGCCCGATTACCGCCTCTACTTTAGTAAGTAGCAGTCCCCAGGCTCCATAAACCCCTTCCTGCTCCGTCCCGCAGGGCGCGTGGGAGGGGAAGAGGCGGTGGCGGCGCCTCTCTGCTTCCCTCGGAGGCTCCTCGGCCTGGCTAAGGTGTCGCCCCCGAACCTTCCCGCCGCTGCGGGGGGAGAGCAGTATTTTTGTAGAGAGTGAGGGCGGATCCTGTAGGCATCCCGGCTTTTGGAGAGGATGCTGGGCCTGGTCAGCCCCGGCCCAGCCGTGCCCTTGCTCAGCCCTGGAGGACGCCGGGGGTGAAGCGGCGCCGTGTAGCGGCAGCCAGGCCGGGGGCTCTATGGCACCCCGGGGACAGGCGTGAGAGGACAGCCCAGCCCGTCCCGTGTGAGCAGGGCAGCCCTCCCTCCCTCCAGACACGTCACCGAGGCGGGAGGCTGACATGCAAAACGTGGGGGTCCAGCCTCGAGCGGGGGCCAGCAAGTGGCAGTGCTGGGGCACGGGCAGTGCTCCAGGAGGTGTCTCCAGACCCAGCGACAGCAAGAGGGTGTGCCTTGTTCAGTATTACGCATTTTCGTAACAGTGTTGTCTTGTTTGTGTGCCTGTCCTATCGCAGCGGGTTTGTACGTTTCTGGTCCATTGACTTACAGTCGATTCTGACGTCTGCTGGTGTGGGAGAAGCGGAGGCGGCGTGTGCCCTTTTGGCAGCACTGCCAGAGCTCATTCATGGAACTGCCAGTGCAGGAGATCGTCTAGAGAAAGTCACTTTATTTGGTGGGAATAAACAGCCTACCTCTAAACTTTGTTTTATTTGGGAGGAGCATCTGGAAGGTTTCCAGAAACTGCACATCAACTCTATTGACTCTTCTTTGCTGAGGTGGTCCAAAGTCCAAAGCCTTGTCTGCTTTTTCCTTTTCTATGAATAGGGGTGCTAGCAGAGGAGAAATTCCTTGGGATTTGTGTTAGTGTTTGCACTGTTTTGATACTTGGAGCTGAAAAACTTAAGTGTATGCTTAAGTGTATGAAATCGGTTTCTTTCTAGAGTAGGAGCAAGGCTGAGGTGCAGATTGGGCCGTCATTAGGTTAACATCAATTTCTGCTGGTTTCAAGGTGTGGTGTTTCATATCCAGGATGTGGAGCAATTATCCTATCCCTCACTTACTTTTTGTCAGACTTTGGCCTATGACACTGGAGAGTCATGAAATTCAGTTTATTAGAAATACAGTGCAATCTTGAGGGCAACATTGCTAGAAACCCAGATGAATTCACTTACCACTGATGGAAATTAGATTAGTTTTGGTTCGGTTTTTAAAAATTTGTTAATGGTTGTGTATGGCCAGGGAGTAGAAAGGAATTAAAGGATCTTCTTGTCCTTGTATAGCTTGTATTGTCAGGTAGAAATGTAGCACAGTGTTGAATGCTAAAGCAATAACTTTGATTCTGATAAATTCTCGTCAAAACAATCAAATTCCTTGTCCTTCGTGTAGGTATGTACTTGAAATTAAACTTCAGAAAAAGTTTAACTGATGCACAATCATAGTGTATATACATTTCTGTACTGTGTGATGTTTAGCAACACCAACATCTTATGCCAGATCTTTAGGTTTGCCATGCTACTTTGTTTTGTCTTTCAGAGAATGCAGATGGTAAATATATTTCCCCATTCCATGACATTCCACTGTTTGCTGGACCTAAAGAGGTATGTTTTGAAACATGATTGATTTTAAAATGCTAATAGTTTTGTTGATGTTCTTCAGATAAAAATTTAGGTTTTAAAACTTTATTTCAGTACCCAGCAGAGAAATGTATGGTGCAGAAAGGAGCACTCTAACCCAGACTGATGCCCTATGTGGTACAGAAACAATGACTACACCAAATTTTCTCAAGTTCAGTAACTTGCAGTGAAACATGATTGCAGTTTATACAAGCCTAGGTGACTCTCTAAGTCCCTAAGTGATTGAGGGCAGGAAAATCCTCACTGTATGTTGTGATAATTCGCTGTGTTTAGGTTTGTGTTTATGTGTGCTCGAATGAATTTTCTACTGTTACTGTTTTGGAATTAGCAGCTTTCTACACCTGCCTTTAGAAAAGTACATTTCTTTGTCGTGGATGTACAGCACACACTTGCATAACTTACGGTGTATTCTTTAATTCCCCAAAGTAGCATTAGAATTGGACGCCAACAGCAATACCCAGGAGAGAAGTGGTAATCACACCTTTGGAGATTGGCAGTGCGGGAGGTGCAGCTGAGCACTGTCACGTCTTGTTAGCCACCCTCCCTGGGGTTTCATTACAGCAATAATGAAACGGCTGTTTAGTCTGTCACTGATGGGAGAACTGCCAGTCTTTGGTTTAGGCTGAGGTTTGCTTATCACAGGGTGCTTGTGACACAAACAGGCTGGGGGAGTTTTAGTCGTTTTCTTGTTTTGTTGCTGAGTCTCTATGGGTGATATGAGTGGTGCGAAAGGTCAGTAGTTTGAACGTGTTCAGATGGAGACTCCTAAACTGATGATTATTAAATCCAAGAGATTAGAAATCTAAATGAAAACCTTTTTGATCAGCAGACCCAAGTGCTCATCAGTGGAAGAAGCAGGTCATTCAGAGTGTGATTACTAAGATGCCATGTTCAGTCCATGCTATTGCTGGAAAAGCAGTGTTCATCACGTGTTCCCTCGGGGCCTTGCTGTCCCTGCATCTAGAGTTAAAAGTTTGTGGGAGTAGCTTATAGCCTGTGATTTTTGTTAGTAGGTTAAATTAGAGTGCAGCAGTGTCTAATCAGTGTGGAGAGACTTTCATTTTGGTGTGAAATAGCATTCCATTCAATATAGAGACTGAAGCATGAGCAAGGAGGGAAGTCATGGCTAAGGTCTCTGTTAATTTTGCCTTGTTTGCAAGAGGATGACTTAAAGAGTTGTATGTTAGAGTCGTTCCATCCCCTCATCTAAGATTTATGGACTTTATGATGGATCAATCCAGCCTTATTTTTCATGTGGTTTTGTTTATTTTGGATTGGTTTTTGTTGTCTTCAACTGTGCAGAAGGATGACTGTTTTTAATCAGTTGAGTACAGACCTAAATTGCTGCTTAAATTTCTTGGTAGCTGGAAGAAAGTAAATATGTTCTTGTACATTTTTTAATCTTCCTTTGTTAATGCCTCGAAGGTTAGAATTTCACAGTGAAACAGAACTGTGTACTTACTTTTAAAAGTTATAATTTAGGCCTTTGTGCTCTCAAAGGGATGTTTCAATTTGACGTACTGTTGCCTGAATATATATGAATACAGTGTCGTTCCCTAGTGTTCTTTATATGCTTCTTTATTTCACTCTTTCCCTATAGGATAAAGAAATTCCTGCAAAAAGGTCAAAGACTTCTGGATCTGAGGTACTGCTAAGTTTTTTTTCTTGTTTTGTGGGTTTGTTTTTTTTTTTTTTCAACTTTTCGTCTGTTTCTTTCCCAACATCACTTTCTGCATAGTGAACTTGCTGTCACTGAATATAGTTGACATATCTTCAAATGCAAGTCTTTTAGGAGAGACTTAAAGGGATTTAATATTCTCCTCTTTGAATGGACCAGAAATGTCAGAATTCCTTTATTCATCAAGATGTTCTTGAAGGCGAACACTTATGCCAGTCTTTTGGAGGTTTGTTATGACTTTTGCAGTGTAGATATGTTATCTTTTTTGCTATTACGTTTAGAAATATTTGCAATAAAACCTCCCTTAATGAAATATTCATTATTCTGACTGTGGATAATCTTTGGTTTATATTCAGAACTTCAGAAATCTAAATATGCCAGGGCAGAAACTATACTGAGTATTTGCTTTTTAGAACTGAGATTATGTTGTTCTCTCTATTCAGCTGGGAAGCCCAAAGGGAGAATAGCCATATCTGCTAATGGTTCAGCGTTATCCAGCACTGGATTTAAGGCTAATAGTAGCCTAGAAAACATGGAAGATCTGCTCAGGCTTTTTCTGTGAAACAAGATTTGTTTATGCAAGTGTCTTTTCCAAAATATGACATTTTTTGCTGTGCTTTGCCTGGCATAGGCTCATCTAAAACTTAGCGAAAGAATGTGATAGAAAAAAAATAAGCCAAACTGTGCTTTAAGGCCATGATATGTGGGTGGGCGGATGTGTGTCCCAATCCTTATCTTCTGCTATCTGTTTGGCTAGTCTTATTGCAAAACTGTAGCTATCCATCCGATGTGAAAGAACTGTCCTAACTGTCTGTGTTCTCATAGTTTTGCAGCCAGTGTGTGGTGCACTGGTTCTTGTGCTGTACAGCAGTCCCCACAATCCTGCACTGTTTCCTCTCCCTTTGCTCTGCGATTCATTCAAGCTACAATGACTAAATAATGCTTTTTGGATTTCCTGTAGCTTGATGCCTGTTTAGGTACTGTTTAGTAGATGTAGAATCATGCCTGAAAGAGGAATTATTCAGGAGAAAGAGTATATGCCAGTAGACTTTTATCAAAAATCATCGTCTTGCAACATCAATTCTTATTTACAGCTCCTGCTGGCAAGTCAAGTATTCTGTGTCTTAACTGCTTATAAATATTGACTGGTGCAAAGACATGAAGCATCTGAAACTGTTCAAAACTGCATTTGTCTGTGCTGTGAGAAGCATGGTAGTTTGTTGAAAACCATGTTTCTAGTAACCTATGGAAATGGGAGCAAAATGCCAGTGAGGCTGAGCAGCTCTTGCTTCCTTGGCCAGTGTAGCCTCCAGAGCTGTTTCACATTATTTCTGCAGTGAGACAGCTCTGGACTGTGGTTTAATAGAACTACAGAAAATGAGCAAAGGCAAATGTGCATTTCAGTCCTAGCAGGCTTTTGATACAGTTAGGCAAACAGGTGTGCAGGCTGTAAGCTTCCTGAACATGCTTGGTCTTCACTTAGATAGTGAAATGTGAGAATTCCTTTTTCATTGTGATCTTTGGGATTTGGAGAGGAGAGAGAAAACAGGGGGAGCTTTGTGTTCGGGAAAGCAATTTCTTCTTACACTGGGCTCCTCGCCTTGCTGATGAGAGACACATCCTTGTGCGCTTGTATGCAGGGAAAGCATAGCTTAATCAGGGAATAAAGGGAAAATGAAGAACTTAATGTCATGTACTGATTTCAGAAGAGCTTTGAAGCCCTGGACTCCTCATTCTTGTCTAGGAATGCAAAGGCTGCTATTGATACCTGGTTACTCAGTTGATCCTTGCACTGAATTTGACTGGGATTCGAAAGTGATAGTTCTTCTTGCCCTGGAAATGCATCTTTGAAACTTACGCTTTTAGTGTGGCAGTTATTTGTTACTCTGGACAAGAGCAAGCCCTCTTAAGAGTTAAATTACAGTAGTTTCACGAATATAAGCCGCACCTTTTTCATTGAAGAATCCAGCCTACCCCAGTGGTGCGGCTTATATTCAGGTGCGGCTTATTTATCGACAATTTCAGGAGAATTGCCAAGGCGGAAGTACGAGCCACAAGGGGAACAGGCGTTCCCCACCTCTCAGCTCC
>VRYO01002779.1:1440070-1471509 GCA_009812075.1 Sialia sialis | reverse complement strand
TTTTTAGACTTTTTGGGTTTGATGGAGGAGGCTAGATGTAGTTTCCCATTATTTAACTTTCAATACCCTTAAAATCTGCTGCATCAATCATTAAGGCAGTTATCTTGCCTTGCCATTGTGTCCCAGCAGTGGTTATGTCCAGTCCATGGTAAGCTGCTAATACCTGCTATTACCAGATCTTGTCTGCTGATCTCTTCTCACATGCAATGGAGACTGCAGAACATTACGCCTTGCATTAGCATGAATATTACCCACTGTTGTATTTCCTCCAACAGATTTTCTGCTCATCGCGTTGTCATATTTCTGTTCTTTCCTTTTTGCTCTCAGTTACTCCTCTTTGTCCTAGTTTCCATGAAAAAAAACATTGCTGAGCTCTACTTCTGTCTATGTCCCAGGTGGCATATTTGAGCTCTTCACTGTTAGTTTATGACCAGAGGCAGGTAGAATCCAGTGTGAAGCCAGGAATGTGTGAAGCTTTATCTTAGCTCTTCATGAGGGTTTACTTTTGGAATGAGTATATACTATTGACAGGTTGGTGTGGTTCAAAAAGGTGGAATTCCTGTGGGATGGCTTTGGTGATGGTGCTTCAGGAAAAGGACCGGGATATAAAATGAATATGGACCGAGGGCTGATTGCTTTTGCAGGGAAGCTATGCACCACTTGAGCCTGTGACAAATGTTTTGCCATTCAGATGAGTAAGCAAGAGCCAAGCTAACATGGGTTGGACTGTGGTGTAGAGTGTCAAAAGGTGGTTAGAATGTGAATTGTTTGTGGTGGGTAACTCAGGCAGTGGCTATGTGTGAGGTTTGTGTATGGGTTTTGGGGGAGGATGTTACTTTTAAGCTGTAGCACAGCTCTTCTGTCTGTGCTTTTTTGGGAATAAGAATGCCCTCTTCAAATGGTAGCCTAACTTGTTCCAAATCTGCATTAAGTTGGCATTTGGTGACTATGAGGAACTTGTGCTTGTGAAAATGCATTTGCATGCTGAGAGGTGATGGAAAGAAGGGATGTTTGCAATTGGAGAGCAAGGAGCAGAGGGCAGGAACATGAAGCATTTCCTCTGCAGCTGTCAAAGGCCCTGTTGTTGGAAGATGTTGTGCCACCATTTGCATGTCTGTTGAACTTATACTATAAAGTGCAAGAGCTTCTGACTTAAGTTACTTTCAATTTTTATGTTTGACCATTGCAGTCTCCTTAGAAATTTATTACTTTCTCTTCCAGATTCATTTTTTTCTTGCATACTTTACAGCATTATTTAATACCTTAATAAGCTGCTTTTTGAATATGACCCTTGAGATTCAGAGTGAGGCTGTCATTCTTTTAATAATCCTCAAACCACAAGCATGTGCTGCCAGATGGGTCTTTCTCACTGGTTGGATGTGGAATGAATTACTTTCCATTTTAACATTCTCCTTCTCTCTTTCCCTCTCCCTACCTCCCACCCTTTTTCACGATCTGCTTAGATTGCCACTGAGGAGCCGTTGAATCCCATTAAACATGATATAAAGAAAGGCAAGCTTCGATATGTGGCAAATATCTTTCCTCACAAGGGTTATATATGGAATTATGGTGCCCTCCCACAGGTAACATTTTTGTTATAATGGTGAAAGTTTTCTGTCTTCTGTGTAAATTGCCTTGTAAATTTTGGATACTGCCCGAATGCAAATCAGCTGCAAGGGGGGGTGATTCTCTTTGATACATTTGTAAATTAGGATTTTTTAATGTTGAATTTTATTGTGTCCATAAATTTTGATCAGAATTTGGGTGTGGAAGTAAACATGAGCTGTTTTCTGGAATGAGTTAAATGATCAAGAAATCTCAAATCTTTAGTCTGTGTTTCTGTACTGTAGTGACAGAATTAAACTATCATGGTCTGTCATTCAAGAATACTTTGTCAAGTAGACCTTTTCTGCTTGAACAAGGCATTTATTTAAAAACTCATTTAGGATTTTCATGTACTGCAGCTTAAATTTTAATTGGGATTTCTTAATGTCTTTAGCAAAGAGGAGCACGAGAGCTGTTCTTTTTTAGATTAAACATCAGCTGCCTTCCTTAACTTTTCTCTGAACTGAGACTTTACTGATCATGATACATTCAAAACTTTGAGCCTTGAAAAAGCCCAACTAATGGCTGAAATTTTGAGCATAATGAAAAGTTTTTAACTTTGTTTTTGTGAATACAACATTAGACTTTAGAACATGATGGAGCTTGAAAAGCATAATTTATTTTCTTTGCACTTAACTGTATAAGCAATGAAAGTTGAGTCCCAAAAATCTGCTTACGTGTTTGATCCCTGGAGAGGAGATACTAGGCAGGTGCTCAAATACAGCACCTGCTGTATTGTCCAGTCAGCAGTGTCAGTAGACAAAGTTTCCAAGTAGATAGTTGGAAACCAGCAATTCCATTTAAAGTTTTGAAATTCATATGTTCCTTAGTGTAAAGCCAAAATTATTTGAAAATGTGAGTATTTTCCTGAAAACGTGCATTATTTTGGACTTAGAATACTTTCCTCAGCAGAAATGTTTGGCATCCCTTGCTACATGGTGAGCTGGGGAGGACTGAACATAATTGTAATTTTTAGTTTTTACTTTATTAGACTATTTGCTATCATAGCAGAAGTTGCTGTGCTATCCAGAGAACAATACTATTCCTACCTTCTAACCTAGAGGTGGAGAGGTGTGACTGGTCAGAGGAGTAGTACTGGTATAATGCAGCCCTAAATAAAAAGCACTTTGGAAGGACAAGAGGACACAGTCTTACGCTGTGCCAGGAGAAGTTTAAGCTAGACATTAGAAAAAAATTTTGCAGGAAGACTAATTGGGTATTGGAATGGGCTGCCCAGGCTGTCCCTGGAAGTGTTTAAAAAAAAAGTGGACGTGGCAGCACTTGGTGCCATGGTTTAGTTGATGAGGTGGTGTTAGGTCATAGATTGGACTTGATGATCTCCAAGGTCTTTTCCATCCAACCTAGTTTAGTCTATGAAGAGTACTGGAAAAATAAATACTGAGTTAAAATTCTCTCTTGATTTTACTTCAGCAGTTTTTTTGGCAGTGATTCTGGTACCTAAACATCTAAGCGTATTCGTTTCACTATTTTGCCTTCCAGTATCAGTCAAGTTCTCAAGAACAAGGTTGTGGTGGAGTTATGGTCACGGACAGTAGGAACTAGTAGTATAACTCCTTGGAAAAGAAAGGTTTCTGTAATCTTTTCAACAGTACTTAATTGAACTCACAATTCTTAACAGAAAAGCTTCTCAACTGTGAATGAGTTACTCTTTACTCATCAGTAAAAGTAAGAACAAGTACTTGTGTAATAATTAAGTTAGTATAACTTGCTTGTGTAGTTCTCAGAGCAGGGATTTAAACTTGCCTCTTTGGTCTAAAACTCTTAGCTGTCGTTTGGAATGTACGTGTCTTAAAATACTCAGAAATATTTCCTACCTAAATATAAAATCTTTAAAAAGCTTATTGGATGCTGACAAATCTATGTGTAGGAGTGTGGTTAGCTAAAAGCTTAGATGTTTTAGAAAACAACTTACATTAATATCATGGTATTTAACAAGTATAACAAAAATGTAATTATAAGATGTCCTGGCTTCATCCCACTATCACCAGTAACTAGAAAAATCCATATTCAGAGTCCTCTGATGCCTTAATCACTGCAATTGGGTAAAGGGTATCTGTTGAGTCATTGACATGTGAAAAATACCTCCTCAGTAATCCTCATGTCATTTGTCCTGAGTATGAGTTACTGAGTGTCAGTCCACTGGCTGTTTATTTTTTCTGTTCCCATTGAGCAAACATGTTCTCTGAAAACTGAGATTTTTATTTTTGCTTTTGATAATCTTTATAATTTAGTGGTAAGAGGAGTTGTACTTGCAGTTCAGCTGGTAACTAGTTCTCTTTCTCCTGGCAGACCTGGGAAGATCCAAACCATACGGATAACGTTACAGGATGTTGTGGGGATAATGATCCTATTGATGTTTGTGAAATAGGTTCAAAGGTTTGTATTTATCAGGATTAATTTAATTTATCAAGGTTAACTTAATAATTTGGTAGCAACTTTTGAAAGAGAAGATCAGAGGGAAAACAAGAAATGTGTTAATGATGTTAGAGACTGACAAAAGCAGCAATAGGGGATCTAAGGAGAGAATAGGTAAGGAAATGGTGGATTTTAAAAAGGAGGGCAGAAAGTAGGATTTGTTAGTCTTTGTACTGGTTAAAGGGAAAATAAAAGAACAATATCCTGAAGTTATGTAACTGGACAGAAAGTTTTGGGTGATGGAGATGAGGGTTAAGATTTTTGGGGAAAGAAAAGATTTATTTCTTTCTTCCCTGTTAGCAGTATTGGAGTTAGGAATAGGTTGCTGAAAGATGGGGAAATATGACAGCATCATGCACATTAGGATTATGAAGTCAGACCCACAAAGGAAGTATGTTTCAGTTTTCTCATGGGTGCAAACAGAAGTAGATCCTCTAGAGAAGACAGGAGCCTGCTGCAGTGCTGTAGAGTTGTGAGTCACGGAGTGGATGGATGAAAAAGAGGTGCAGCAAACACCATTAGTAGGTATAAAGGAAAGGTTAAGCTCACTGAAAGAAAGTTCTACCTACCTAGAGGTGGCAAAGAATGGAGCAATGCTGTGTGTCAAAAATGGGGTTATGAAATTGATGAGTTTGAAAGAAGGATCTCTTAGGATATTTAGGTAAGGGGAAATTTAAATGGTGACCTCAGTGAAAGTGGCTTTATTTGGGGTAAGAAACCTAAAGATTAATTTCAAGGGATCCAGAAAGAATTAAAGAGGAAATATTAGCTGGTACAGAGAAAGTTCCAAAGAAAATGCAAAAAATGTTGTGTTGGTATTTCTGGGGGTATGCTGTGTGTTTATATGTGTATATTGGAGTCCAGAGGAAGGAATAGGAAGACAGTAATTAGGATCCTGAACTCAGAAAGTAGAGAGTCAAGGGACTGGAAGAAGTTAAAAAATGAGTGTGAGACACTTCTGGCTTGCAGTTTGGAGGGAATACTAAGAAAGTGTGGGAGAACTAGGTTAAAAGGGGAAGGGAAAAAATTGTAGCTACTTGTCTACTTAAAAAAGTGCTGACTGGAGAACTGAGGATTGGAGAATAGTAGTGATGGAGAAAGGCTTGAAGCACTAAAGAGATGTGTACTAGGTTTGCAGATCTGTCTTGCAATTCTGTTAAGCCTGCTGGTCAAAAATGTAAAACAATTATTTTTTTTAACGTAAAAGAGAAATCCTGTGTGTTGTTTTCCAAATCTTTGTGGCATTACGTTCTGTTTCAGATTCGTTCTTCTGGTGAGATTGTTCAGGTGAAGGTCTTGGGTGTTTTAGCTCTTGTTGATGAAGGAGAGACAGATTGGAAGGTAGTTGCCATCAGTGCAGATGACCCAGAAGCTCAGAAAATTCATGGCAAGTATTTTTGTCTTTTTAATGCAGTTACATCAGAAACTTGTACAGCTGAATGGTACCTGAGTTTAGGCACCCCAGGATAAGAAGAGACAGACAGTGGAAACACAAGGCTTTTAATTTTTTTTTTGTTTAGGCGTTTCCTTCAAGGAGGGCACACTTTCACACTCAACTTCTAAAATTATTTGCTTGGACTTGCAAGAGAGCATCATACAGAAAGTTTTTTGACTTCTGAAACACAAGTGCCTTAGAAAGCAACCTCCAATAATTACAGGCTTATGTCTTGTATAACTGCATATTTACTCACTCTACATTATGTAGCACGCCACTATTTTCCTTATTGAAAGTGTTTGTTGCATTTATATTTGCAGGCACTGTGTTGCATTCTGAAAAGTAATTTCCAATGTCTTGCCACTTTTAAGAGGATTGCTTTCAGAGTTTGTTGCTTAGTATGAACAATTAGGTTTCACCTTTTAGCTTGAAAATTTGCGAAGTAAACTGCTAATGCAGCTCACCCCAATCAGTCTTGGTGATGCCTAACTGTGCAGGGAGAAATATCCTGCTCAAACTTGTCCTCCCTGGTACCCAAATGAAACTTGAATACTGAAGTGTGTCCATGTGAATAGCAATGAAGTGTAATTCTGATGAGTTAAAACTGCAGGAAGTTTTTATAGCATGGGTAAAGTGCAGTTTTTCTATGGGTAAATGGAGGTTTGCTTCCTCAAATGGAATATTATTGGGAATCATGAGACTTTAAGTGAGGAGGTTTGTCTAAAAGTGATTGTTAGGAGACCAAAAACCATATGTGCCATCAGGTATGTACAATGAGAGCCTACTCTTCATTGACAAGGGGGCACCAAGGTGCAGAGTGGCCTTTCTAGGAATAGAGCAATCCAGTAGCTTTTTAAGGAAATGTGTTTCTCAGCCATTGAGGTTTTTTCATGGTTTCTGAATGTAAAGTGTACCACTGGAGTAGTTCTTCATTCTCAGTTTTCTTGCAGGTTACTTTCACATGGAGAATACTTGACTTGTGGGGAAAGAAGGGGAGAAGGGGAGATGAGGAAAAGGAAACTCTTGGGTTGATGCTGATTAAAATCATTGGGCAGATGAATTACTGCATAGTGTTTATGACTCTTTAACTACTTTGACAGTTAGAGATTAAGAAGTTCAGCTTAAGGAAAGAGTAAGTAATAGTTTGCTGTTAATGTCAGTATCAATTTAAACCACTCTGTAATGTGCAGCAAAATGCAATATAAGTGTCAGTAGTTAACAGAAAAGTGAATAGCATTTCATTTCTAGACACTCTTCTGCTTAAAGACTTACCTTTTCTCCCTGGCAATTTCAGGGAGAATGTGGTCAGAAAAGTGGATGAGAAAATTCAGAAGGAGTCCATTAAGTAGTGGCAAAACTGTGGCATTTTATTCCAATATTATTTATTATTTGGGGTTAACTATCTGTATTTGAAAGTCCTCTCTGTTTTTTTCCCCAGGTGATGACTGATTTACATCAGCTCTATTACAGCTTTAGTTTATTTAGGAGGGGAGGAGTAAGAGCTTTCAGTCTTGAAAAAAGAAGAAAAATAAGTGGGAGCAATGGGCAAACCATTGCCTGGAGCTGATACCTGTTTGCATTCTTTCTTATCAGGGAATATAAAAAGAGAAGTGTCCTGAGATTCAGAGAAGTGTGGTAATATTTATCCAGCTAAATATGATTTCCCTTTGGGATTGGAGTTGCAGCCCAAGATTTACGAAAGAAAGAAAAGGGGGAGAAAAGAAGCCCCCATCTGCTTTCAGGAAACATGACTGACTTGCAGTGTTTAACAGCAGTCATTCTTCAGTCTGAAAACAAACAAATCTGTCAGAGCAGGCAGTACAATATGTCCTTTTATGCTTGTTTTTCCCCCTTCCCAAAGTTGTTAATTATTTCAGCATAAAAGGATGGCAGCTATGGATAAAACCAGTCTCTCCCTCCCTAATTGATGTTCTGCTGTGTTACGGAGGTGGCCTCCTGGGGAAGATGAGGCTAAGTGTTGCCTTCTAATCCTGTCCAGTCACTTCTGCATCATTTGTTAAACATTTCCAACTGCATTGAGAATCATCACATTTGCTTTCAGCTCAGTATGTGCAGAGCCCCTAGTGAACATTTGGAAGAGATAATTCCAAGACACCAGAGTGGTGATTACTTGCAAACCCCATCCTGAGCCCACACCATGTGTTAACTCCTCTTGCCTCTTTAAGCACACCCCAGGTACCTGGGATATTCTCCTTCTGGGATTGTGATCATTCTCATAAGTGCAATTGATTTTTTCTGAGACTTCACAGAACACAGAACTGAGAAGTCACAGCTTCTGAGTGCTTCTGATTGTTTATTCATAGCACTCCACTGGACTGTGTCATGCAGGCATTTATTGATAAATACTGGTTTAAATTGGAAACCCTGGTTAGAACTCTCTCTTTCACGCAGAGCAGTGAGAAACTCTTGTTTACAGTGACAATACCCAGGAATGTTAGGCAGTGCTTAGCACCTGTTTAAGTGGGAACTGTGTCATCAGTAGGAACAGCAGGGTCTTAGTGTCTTTTTGGACTGACTTGGTAAGGTACAGTAAATTCACATTCATAAGCTGTACCTGGTTATAAGCCGCACTTCCGGGTAGCCGGGAAGACAACGGAATTTGTCCATAAATAAGCCACACTGGGTGATAAGCTGCACTTTTTTTTTTTTTTAAGTGAGGATCCATGTACAACAAAGTAATGAGTTAGTAACAGAATCACGGATGGCAGGGTTTGCTGTCAGGTGCTCAATTTGCAAACAGTTTTGACAGAGCGACGAAGCCTTTAAACGCAGCCCCAGGCGCCCTCCCTGTGCCGCAGGCCCCGGCACTCTCGCCCCTGGCACTGGCTGCCGCAGCTCGGCGGGCTCAGCAGGCTGGCTGCATGAAGCTGGCAAGCGGCTTGGTGCACGAAGCTGGCAAGCAGCTTGCCGCCCACTCACCAGTGGCTCTGGCTTGCCACCCACCCGGCAGCTCCCTCCCCAGCCGGCTCGCACTTCTGGATTGGCATTTCGCCGGAATTTGTCCATAAATAAGCCGCACCTGGTGATTAGCCGCACTTCCGGCATCAGCTCGATTCTTCAGTGAAATAGGTGTGGCTTATCAGTGTGAAATTACTGTAATATGTTTGAAACAATAGCACTTAATTCTGGTGGACATGGGGACAGATCTGTCTTTGTGTCTGTTGTGTTTCTGCTCAGGCAGTTGCTAGGCAGATGGCCATTGGTGGACCAGTGGAGCAACTTTAGACCAAGCAACTTGGAGAAAAGACATAACAGCTCCTTGCAGACTGAAACACTGACTCTTGGTGGTGTAGTAGATCTGATTGCCTTCTTTCTGTTGTTGATGTTTTTTTGGTAAAATAGCCAGGAGGAGAAGTAAGTTTTTGGAGTAGAAAGACTTCGCTTGTCTGCTTATCTCATAGTTTGGATTAAATTTAATATATTAGAGTTCACTTGTGTATCTGATGCTTTTCTAGTTTGGGGTCAGAAGGGATGAGTGATAATTTTATGCTGTGATTTGGTCTAAATGTATATAGCACCTTCATATTGGACAAGAGATTTTAAAAATCTCTGGCAGTTGAAGCAGGAATTGCATTTGAAGCAGCGTATGATGTTTGACTTTCAAATAGTCATCTTGCCCTCCTTCAGCAAATTGGACTAATCATGTATACTGCATGGCATTTTTGAGGTGATTTACTGGCCTGGAATCTTAGCAGCCTTTTTTGCTGCCATTGCTCACTGGAAAGATGCTGGGATCTATTCAACAGCAGCTGGTGATGTCTACTGGCTTTATTGTGCTGCCATTTGATGGCACTGGTGTAGTTAAGTGTGCTGTGTTGCCATGCACTTACAGTATGTATCTCAAGATAGGGTTTAGTGATCTTGCCTAAATGGCAAAACTAAGGCATATTGTATATTTTGTACCATAAATTGTTACAGACCTTTGCATATGAGTGTATTTTTTCACAGAGAAGCAGCAGAGGCCCAGAAGATGTTTGTCATGGATTTGTGTAAGCACTCAGTATAAAGAAATTAATTTGTTCTACCAAGGCCTCCCTCCTGCCTCCTGCACAAAATACACCAAATGCCTTTATATGGAATGTAGCTGCTGCTTCCTGTAAATGTTTATAAGACGTTATTAAAAACATATGTCCTCTCTTCCCACAGACCTTGTTTAGAAAGCTTGCTGCAAACATGTTGTTTTAGCTTTGCTTGGAAGAAGCAGCATCTGTTGTACTAAAAATGGTAGTTTTGTACAAATGCTTTTGTTGCTCTCTTCCATAAAGCCAGCTAGAATTGGGATCTGCATTCACATTGGTTCACTCCCTCAACAAGAGAGCTAGCCCAGTTCTTGGTGCCAGCCTCTAGGCATTTTCCTTATGGACAATAAACTGCAACCCTTAATGTGATCTGCTGTCTCTTTTTAACCCTTGGCACTTAAATTTGTGTCCAGAGAAATGAGACTGTGTATGTATGCAGGCAGTATAGAGCAATTCCCACTTAGAGCCCCGTTGGCGACATGCTGGTAACATACCTGCAGAGCCTGACCTGCCCTGCCACTGTGAGCAGGGTCTGCTGGCAGAGATGAAACTGCTTTGGGCTATGTGCATGCTTGCTGCTCCTAAACCTGCCCCTTTTAACATCAGTGTGAGTACATAGCTCTAAGGGAGGATAAGCAGTCAAGGTCAAAAAAGAGTATCTTAACAGTGTTTGCTGCAGAAAAGACACTTGAGTTGTTTGTTTTTTAAAAAATCATAATAATTTGAAGCTGTCTTCTGTAGATATTAGTGTAGTAAATTATTGTACTGCTTATTGTGTTTTGTTTTGGTTTTTACCTTTCTTTGCTTACTTTTCTGTTTTCTGAGTGTGGCTTTTCTCCTTTCCCCCTGATATCCCAAAGAGGCTGTTTAGATTACAGTGGAAGACAAACTGTCTTTCGTGTTTTTCTATGGTGACTTTTAATGAACTGAAGAAGTGGCTATTGAGTGAGTGATGCAAGAGCTGCTCTTTTCCTTGTGTTTTGTATTACATGCTGAGTCCACAGCAACAGCGTCGATACTTTTTTGGTGTTTGTTTTGTTGCATTGTTGCACTTTTCTTCTGCTTCCCATCAACTTGCATTATAATACAGATGTTCTGGAGTCTTTTTTTTTTTTTTTCTTTTTTTAATCAAGCTTTCAAATTTCATTTGATGTTCGGTAGCTGTCCTTTACAGTAAAGAAGAATGAAGTGAAGCATAGGGATGAAGGAGAATAACTTGTGAGGAGCCCAGGAAATAAAAGCAACCAATGCCTCCCTTCTTAAATCCTCAAAACCAAACTATACAGCATCCATATAATGCTGTGGTGGGATTGTTACTTTTTACTTTTTGTTACATTTTGCTTAGACAAGGTATTTTCCAGTAAAGAGAGTGTGAAATTCAGGGAGGTGATTCTATCCATGAAGACAAAATCTCTTAACAAAAGGAGATAATGGAAATCTGTCCCAAAGTCTATTCTAATATTTGAATCCTTCAAATAAGTATAAATAAACCCTTTAAATAAGGGACAACAGATGGAGAAAAGTACCAAGTGCCAGTTAGCAGACTGTAAAGCACTTTTGATGAACAGTTTTTATGGGAGCGGGAGGCAAATAACCATGTAGGGGGAGTGGAGAAGCAGAGTTAGGAGAGACATTTGCTGGAACAGAAACCAGAAAAAAGGAGTAGCAGTGTGAGAAAGTATGCTTGAATTTAAGTAGTGTCTGGAGGCTGAGGTCTGGAGTTTGTCCACTGCTGGGAACCAAGGAAATTGTTGCAGCAGTCTGATTTGCTTTACAGGCTTGAGGAGATACTGTCTCTTCAACAAGTGTTAGATATTGTGAATTCAAACCTCACAAGAGGAGGAGATGACAACTGCTCAAGTTGGAGGAGGCCTGTTCTCTTGCTTGGAGAGAACAGGTTGATACATTGGAGTCCTGAAAGTGATTTGAACTGGACCTGCGGTTTTATTAGTGCCCAAATGAAGGATTCTGCCTCCAACCAAGATCCCACTCTTTTCTAAATAATTCCTTCTTGGTTGGTCTCACCTTCTTGTGCTCTTAAACAAGTATTTTAGCCAGAAGACCTGCCTCTAGCACAGCCTTATGTGCCCTTGCTTTTTTTCTGGGATTCTGCCAGTGAAATTCCCTGATCTCCTACAGACAGATGGCCAGCAGCCAAGTTCAAAATGTGTTTTACTCTGAGCCCATAAACACGTAGCCCTGTTAAGTGTGTGCAAAGCAAAAATTTACATGGGGTTCTTCAAGATTTTGTGTTTTATTCTTTGGGTAGTGGTAATGCAGTGGAATTTGGGAGTGGCATCTATGATATACCTATTAACACTCAGAATGTCTTCTCACATAGATCTGACCTCGCAGTTCAGTCTCATGTTGGTCTACGGAGAATTGAATAGTCTCTAGCACAAGACCTTTTCTCTTGTCTTACTGTTTTCTTCAGAAATACTTTAATGTCTTTGTTCAGGTTCACAATGAAATATTAAAAGACATTTAGGCACTTAAAAATGGAAAACACATAACTGGGTATCAACTCCATGGACTAAGCAATCAGGATTCTGATTTTATAGGCCTGGAAGACAGGAGAGTATATTAGCAGAAATCACAGCCAGTCAGATGCCTCAAGTGAGGCGTATCTATGTGAGAAGATAATGAAGTAACCGGGCAATACAGAGAGAGAGCAAGAAGGAATGGGGTGGGGAGACATGAGTGAGTGACTTGCAAAACACTAGAGGAGAGTAACACCACAGAAGGTACCCTGAGCAGAGTGAGGTTGTGAAATAGTTGGTAGACTACAGTAGTAAAAAGTCAGCTCCCATTTCCATCAGGAGTGACTGTGGAAAGGAAATAGATGATTATACCAGTTACAAAGTATTTGGCTTCTGGGATGGACAAAATCTTTTATTACATCAAAATAATTAGAAAAGTGTTGAAAGCTTTTCCATGTAAACATGTTGCCAGGGAGTTAATGTATTTAGGCGTTGATAGGACCACACCGTTGCAAGTGATAGAAGCGGTGGTAGTCTCAAAGGACATCCCATTAAAATGTGATACACACAGCTATCACATTGACTGGAGAGGTGGCTGGAGGCAAATAACACCTCCCTCTTTGATCCATGTGACAAAAAGCTTTCTTTATTGTTCTGCACCCTCCTTAAATAGGGGGTTTGAATTTCCTGGGCATACACATGATTGGTTACTGTCCTAGTCACTCAGTTCCTTGGCCAATTATACATCTGCACTTAGGGATTAATGGATTGGCTGGGGTTCTCTATATTTGTTCAGATCCATCCTATCATCACTCACCCAGGTACCTGCCTACCTCCAGGCTGGTTGAGTTTTTGGTTACAGCTTTTAGACCAGCTGCAGTGTGACACACAGCAGGGAAGGGGTGTAAGATCAAGAACTGCATTGTTGATATGGCAGTGTAGTCTTCAAGCAGAATTACTGTGATGTTGCATCTCTCTGTACACACCGTGGCAGTGTTTATCTCTGCCTCATGAGGGTGTCCCACAAATGGAATATATTCCTCTTTGTGTCCTATCACATCTATCAAGATTGTAGAGGTGGAATTGTTTATCACTTTGAATATGCAGATACCCCAAGGTTATCAGTAAAATTACTGTTTAGGGCTCCTGGCATATCTCTGTCATGTCTTGAAGGGGATGAATTTGGAGCTAATGTGAGCAAAAGAGTGGCTTTTACTATAATGTTGACAAGTCAAGCCTGTATATTGTTTAGAGGTGCTGGTTTAAAGATCCATGTGTTGAAATTGTTTTTATAGCTTTTCTTTCATTATCAAAAAATGCTCATAGCCCCTGCAGCTGCTGGAGGAAAGAATTACTTCAGTGAATAATCTAAGTATTGTGAGAGCTACCTACTGAGATAAATATGGAATTTACTTCTCCTGTCACAAATATGGTCCTTTTATTCATTGTACCTTTGGGTCTTAATTAATGAAGGGCAGAAGATGACTGGTTTAGCTGCTTAGTATGGTTGTGAAATCATAAGGTAGCAACTGTGAGCAGCTAATGTAATAAAGTGGAAAGTATTCAGTGAAATCAAATTGCTGAAGATTCTTTAGGAAAATTTTAAAAATTAATGTTATGTTTTTGGGTTTTTTTCCCTCTTTTTAACCTGCAGATATCGATGATGTCAAGAAGCACAAACCAGGTTATCTTGAGGCTACAGTTGACTGGTTCCAATTATATAAAGTCCCTGATGGTAAACCAGAAAATCACTTTGCTTTTAATGGAGAATTTAAAAACAAGGTGAAGATAACGCAAAATTAAAAATGCATCATTTTGTCATGTGGACTCTATAATACATCCTAGAATTTTTGGAATTGTAAAGGATGAGGCTTAATGAAAAGAATTTTGATGGAGGGACTTTTGTATAGTTTATTAGGCTAGAATTAAATAGTGTTTGCTGCCTTCCATTTTGTTCAGGGAAAATGCATAGGTCATTAAAGAAATCCTGAAAAAAAAGATGAGATTTACACATATATCTGTGTGTTTATAGGTGTTTTTCAAAGCATTTTCATTCTCTATGTCAGAGTAATGAACAGATAGTCTTTTCAGGTGTTTATTTTAGTTCTGCTGGTAAATTTTTCTGACTTTTTTTTAAGGGTATGCAGTTTAAGACAATGGATTACAGATATTTTTCATATTTGGTATTTGCTCAAGGCATACTTTTTTCTGGTAAATTTCTGTAAAAACATTTGAAATGTTTGGCTTGAAGGCTGAAAAATTATTTTCCCTTTTTTTAAGGAAAAAATTAATGGCTCTTTAAACTGCTTACAGTAAAAATGGCCAGTGTTTGAAATTAATAGACCTTGTTGAAGGAAATATCTGAATTTTTCCAGAGAAATTGGATGTAATTTGAGTAAAATTGCTTTGCAACTTGTGTGTTGCACGCTTTGTGTGGATTGTTCTGGGCAAAGAATCACTGGTTTCTCATGAATTATGTCATGTCCAAGTTCAGCCTTGCAGGATGCTATCAAAATTATATGATGCTTTCCAACCAGCACAGAGAACTTTACATATTTTCTGGTTAAAGAAATGCCCTGACTCCCGTCTGCACTAAAACGGCCTTTTAAGTCAATCAGCTCTGGAGTTATGAGGCTTGATAACCTGATCTCTCCCCTATTCTCCTGGGAACTGCTCTCAGAGTTTTTCCTGCACTGTAGAGTGAAGCAGACCAGTGTATCCCTGTTAGGCCATTGGAGGCACTAAATGCCCTGAGATAGCTGGTTTGGAGAATTTGAATAATTCTCAAGCATTTCTAGAGAACCCAGGATGTGGCGAGGTGGCTGTGGCTGTGCTCCAGCAGCTCTGGTGAAGTTCACAATGTTCCAGTATCACTTTTCCAAGTCACTCCTTGTTAACAAATTTGAATGCTCAATTGGCAGCTTTTTGCAAGTCTAGCTGTCATCATCTGGACACTGAGGGCTTATTTTACTTTAATATTTGGAAGCTTTTTCATCCCACTTGAAATATTTTTTTTGTTTCAAATAAGCAGAAACTGTTAAGCAGCTGACATGTTATGTTTTTGCAAATGCTTGAGTATATGATTGGCCATTAATGAAGTAAATGCAAATTACGCCTCTAGAGGGGAAACCCTGACCTGCATCTGTCAGGGTGGAGTCATAGCTCACACACTTGATCCCATTTAGAGCCTGGTACAATTTTCTACTGCAGAAGGAATCTCCTTAGCATCTAGTGCTGATTTCGTTTCTTTCACGTAGCATGTGTGTTTTGTGGCTGCAGACTGAGGGGAAGTCCTGAATGTTTGCCAGTATATTTGACAAACAGTGAAGTTTGTTTCTTTTCATAAAAAGGGTGTTATATTCTTCAGAAATTGAATGAGCCCTCAAAGGAGGTGCCTTAAAATAGCATGTGAAATAGTATGTTTTAATAAACTCTTTCTGTGGCTCTTTTCTGTTTAATAACATTTTAATTTACAAAACTTTGCTTGTTGTAAACTAGGATTTTGCTGTTGAAATTATTAAATCTACCCATGAGCACTGGAAAGCATTGCTTCATAAAAAAGCTGATGGAGGTACTATAAAGTGGTATGTATCCAGTCACATCTTTTGCTATTTGTATTGTGCTGTACTGGTGCTGTTCAACACGTTGCAGGTCTATTAACTGCTTAGATTTTTAAAAATTTGAGATGATAGGAATATTCATGGGTTTGATAATTAATTGATAGTAAAGCATGATTGACTAATTGCACCTTGGTACTCACTTACTGGTAAGTGGTTCCAGAAATATATTGATTACATAGATGTGACATTCATTACTTCAGCTTTTGAGAAATGGCCCCAGAGTGTTTGTTCAGAATTGTTTTGGGAGAACCCTGGTCCTCTTTGTCACTGTTCATCCTGTTACTTTGGGGAATTGAATTTCATGCAGTTTATTCTGTAGGACCTTGAACACTCATCAAACTCATTTTCAGTGTAAAGTATATAGATTCATAGAGAAACATTTCTGCCAAGCATGTGGTACCAGAGTTTATCTGGAAATACTACAGATATCTGCTGCTTTATGTAGGAGCAGAATTTTGGCATGATTTTCCATTTTGTTAGATACTGCAGGTGGGCTGCTGAAGTAACCTGCTGTTACTTCTGTAATCTGCCTCTGAATCTGGCCATCCTGCAAGGCACAAGAGATGAGGTATACTTGCATCATCTCTGCCTGCCATCTAGGTATTCCTCAGCTCCCTCAGGAAGTGCCAGTTCTACCGACTTCTTGGGGGGATTTAGCTTCTTGACTCTGGTCCTCGGCACTGTACCCAAGCAAGCAGCCAGAAGCACTGAGTGTGACCGCTGCTTGCATTAATACAGAATACACAGCCTAGACAACTCCTCAAAGAAACAAAGAACGCCTTTCCACACACCTGTTTCTTCCAGCATTACTTTGTAGCTTTCACTTCCTCATTTCTTGCAGATACACATTTCTGAGCTCTGTATGTGATGGTGTTTTTTTTCCATAAGTACTTCATTGTGTGTAGCTCTTTTCCACTGATGAATAAAGCATGTTTTTAATTTTATTTTTCAGCACAAATGTTCTGGTGAGTGGCAGCCCATTTTGCTGCAGTGAGGAGGATGCCCGATCGATTGTGCAGTCAGTAAGGATATTTACTTTTTTTCCACCCCTTTTTTAATTTTAATGATTAATTAGAAAGGATTGTTCCAAAACAAATAGAGTAGCTAAATTGAAATGCTCCTTCCTTAAGCAAAAATTTAAGTAAAAGGAGTAGCAGAAAGGTTTTGAGGGAAATATAAGCATTGGGATATAAACCTTTCATTGCAGTGGTCCAATTATGCTTTCTGGAAGGTTCATTACTGTTCTGGTAGAGTTTTTTTGGTTTTGAGTTTTCTCCTGCCGTGCTGTTTCTTCTGATCCTGAATAGCAAGATGGACTGCTATTTGTGTCTAGCCTGCTGTCTTCTCTGTCTCCCCTGTTGCCATGAGTTACCACCCAGTGTTAGAACTCCTTGACTAGCTGACTGTAGTCCCTAATCACTGAACAGATCCTTTGTTTGTCTACTTGCATAATTAAATGCAATGCTTTCAGAGAGGGGATGCTTATTTGCATGTTTCTTAAAGAATACCTGTCATATTCTGAAAATTAACATAAAATTAAAACACACAGTTTTCCTGTTCAGGCAAGAAGAATGTCCTGCAGGTTTGATGCTTTCATGTGCAAATGTTAGTGGAGGAGAATTTTTTCCCATTTTATAATACACTAGTTTGGATGCCAGAAATTAAGCAAGGTTACCAGAAGTTACATGGAGAAATGTGCCCCCAAGTATTACTTTTTCTTTTCTAACACAGGCTGTGATTTAGCATGTGCTCATGACCACATGAGGTATTTTGCATGTGTGCGTGGCTGCCAGGGCACCAGTGTTTTGCCTCAACAGTCACAGTAATTATTCAAGTTCAGGTGTCAAAGGACACACCATCCACTGTCTGTGCAGTTAACGTTCCAACAGCATTTCAGTAGGAATGTGTTGTTTTGGATGCTGTTTTGTCACAAGCAAATAGGACTCTCAATTGCAAAGAAATGTTGGTTTAAGTCATAATGATGTGTCCAACTAAATATTTTCCTATTCAGATACCTTGCTTTCAGCACTTCTTTAGAAGTATCTCTATGTTCCGTTTATGAATATTGATTAATGGGACTGTAAATTTGAAATGAAAGAAGAACTCAGTTTGGAATTCAAATGTTTTTAGACATGTCAGTCATAGTATTTGCCAAGTATTTACTTCCTCTGTACTTTCAAATGTACAATAACTTTTGAGTCTTTACTTGTGACTAAAAACTTCATGTCCAAATGTATTTGAATGGTGTGCAAAGAAGTATTTCCTTTTGCATTCTCTGCTCTTTGTACTCTGAGGCATGCAGGGTAAATAATTATTAAATTAGCAGTATGCCTTATTCTGTTTCTCAAAAATAATTATTTTTTCCCCTGGTGGTTTTCAGAGAGGGGAGGAAGTAAAATCAGTTCATAAAATAGATACCTATCAAACTTTAATGCCTTTTTTATTTGAATGCTCCCCTTCTTATCAAATAGTATCACTTCCTGCCTTTTTTTGTGTCTCACATTATTTTAAGTGATAGTGTTTTTGTGAAGTTGTTTCTACATACTCTTTCCATCATTCTGTTTCAGTTCAGTTCAGTCTAAATACTTAGACTTAGACTAAGTATTTGAATTACATCTCTGTAGGGTGCTGCCTCTTGGTGCTTTCCAGACTGGGAAAGTATGCAATACTCTATTATAAATACTGTTCATGCTGCATGCATTTATCTGCAATAACTAAAAAATGTTAAATGGCCTTGAAATAGGAATCTTGGGCAGTTGAACTCTAAACATAAGCAGGGAGGTTGACTTGCACATTTTAGGCAGGTATCTTTTTGTCTTCATACACTACACTGCATGCTTTGGTTGTCAGACTTTCATCTCTTTTTCACTGAAGTGAAAGTACGTGAGTGTTGGCTGCAGAATTTTAATGGCTGTGGTGATTTCAGATTAAAGCTGCCTCGGTTTGCAGAGGGTTTTGTTTGGGTTTTTGTTGTTTTTTAAAATTTAAACTAAGAGCAGATACATTTTCTTCTAATTTGTCTACATCTATTAGGTCCTGGATAAAAACAAAATAATGAAAGCTGAAGCAGAGATCTTGCATACAAGTACAATGAGAAATGTATTTCAGCTACTGCAAAATTTCTGAGCTATTTCTGCAGTGAGAGCTGCTTCCCTACAATTCTTTTTCCAGCATCAGATTTCAGTTGCAGCATTTTTGAGTGAGTGATTACTGCCTTAAATCGCTTATATTGGGTTCTCAAAAAAGCCCCAGAACAAAACAAAAAACCTCAAAGAAGACACCGAAAGCCAAAAGGCAACACTCATTATTGGTATGAAACAGTTTTCATGGTGAGCAAGAGAACTGTAACCAAACCAAATGGAAAACATTAAAATCCTTTCCAAAAGCTTACCAAGGATGCTCTAATCAGAGTTTCCTATAGATTTTGACTGGATGGTTCCCAAGGTAGTCCAGTTTTTCTCAGAATTATTTGACCTTTTGTTATTTTACAGATGAGGAATTAGAATGGCTTGTCTGGGTTGGGGAATTTCCACTCCACTGAGTGAGTTTCTAGATGGTTGGCATGTGTACTGTCATCATGTGTATTGGGGGCAAACTAAGAATGATTCCACAGCAGGTGAATTGCCATGAC
This sequence comes from Sialia sialis, assembly GCA_009812075.1. Taxonomy (NCBI): domain Eukaryota; kingdom Metazoa; phylum Chordata; class Aves; order Passeriformes; family Turdidae; genus Sialia; species Sialia sialis. The sequence continues at coordinate 1,452,262 of VRYO01002779.1, read as the reverse complement.
CAGTCAATTCCAAAGAGATAGAAGTTAATCTGTGCATGTAGGAGCACATGCTGAACATTTGAACCGGCCAAAATTACACCAGACCCCTGCAACTACAAATCTAGATGAATTTTAACACTACATAGTGAAAATTTCTAGTGTTCTCTAGCCTCTGAAAGTTGTTTCATCTGTGTCTCAGCTCCAATGTAAGTACATGTTGTACACTAAACCCAGGACAAATACAGCTTTGTAGATGAATGTGTTAGTGCTAGGAATCACTGTTTATTTCAGGCTTTTAAGTGTTGCCATCTGTAAACCTGACCAGAACCACCAAGTTTTTGTGTAATATTATTGCTAAGAAGTGCTTGCTCTGTGAAGAATCTGCTGAGAACTTTGCAAGTTGGAAAATCTCCAAGACAATCTATATATAGTTAGTAGAGCAGTGTTTCTCAGACTTACCACATAATTCTTTTCTTATAATACTGGAAAGTGAACTGGGAAAGCTTTGCTAGATTATGTCTCCTTTGATAAAATGCAAAACAGTGTTTTACAGGGAAAAATATTTTACTTTTCCTGATAATTTAAAAAAATCTCCAAGCAAATTTGAATCTATATATTTATTGATGTGTTTTGAGTAATTCATATCTAAGCAGGAAAGTTTGTTGACTGTGTTTCTCCCTACGCACTTTCTGTGAGGACATTTCTGTTTGGGATTTAGTACAGGTAGAATTTTCTGTACAGTGGCCAGTTTGAAACAAAAGGTTGCTGGGATTGTTAACCTTGGGTTTGTTTTTATTAATTAACTTACTTGGGTTTTAAGTGGTGTTCCAGATGAAAGTGTTGTGTACTGAAGAGATTCCTGGTTCAGTGGGATGAGATGACAGGAAAGTACCGAGTCCTTATCTCAAGCTTTTTGAGCAGTTATCCCAGAAGCGGCAGGCACCTGCTTATAAATGGTGACCTCTTGTTCTCCCTGCCTTATGAGATAAAACTTGGGCTTTGCTGGAAAGAGAGGGGATATTCTGGTGATATGACCTGGGTTATGTTTGCCATACTTGTACCTCCTTTCAGACCAGTCACATAACTCCCCTGTGCAGGTAATTATCCTGGGTAAAGTGGGAAGAAGAATCCTGCTTCTTCCTTCCCTCCTCATGGGCTTGGCTCTGCTCTTTGGTGTTTAGAGCCAATGCCTGCTCAGATGCAGGAAGGCTTTGACACACCAGTGCAGCTCAGCCCAAGTGCTGCTGCTAAGGAAGAGCAGTGGAAAATTGTTATATCTTGATCATGCGGCAGGGTGATTCCAGGTGTGTTAAAAATGTCTTTAATTTTGTCCTTTAAGTTGTGGGACAAGACAGGCTGGGCACTCCTGTGGTTGAATGGTGGCATATCCAGCTTTGAAATGCCAGACTTGCATTTTAAAACATAGTCACTTTCCACCAAACTGAATTATTCTGTCAAAATGGAATTGTAAAAGAGTATAATCACACATTTATTTTGTTTGCATGTATTTAACATAAATTGTATGTGTGTATGTATTCACATGACAGTGAAACGTGCAGTAACTAGAAAGGCATTTTTACTCTTGATGTAAACAACAAATCCTGTTATTCTCAAATATGATACAGTCATCAAAAATCCCCTTGGCATTAGGTAGGGTGTTAATCTATCACTCACTGTTCATGTGCTTGTTTTGTCATTGAGGAGCAACACAGCAATTTGTACAGGTGGAGGGTGAGCAATCTGTAAGGTAGAATGTTATCCTGTGGGGGCAACAGAAAATTCTGGTTTTGTTAGTATCTCTTGACTTGATCATCGAAATATCTTTGAATTTGGGTGCTCTCTCTGAAACATTAAGTAAATACTGAGATGCTGGTTTGGGGATTTTTTCCTATCTTTTTTTTTTCCTTTATTTTAGGCACCGGCATTTATGAATGGAGATTCTGTTTCCCCAGAAGGTACCTTTTTTCTCAGATGTCATGTGACTTCTCTTAATTGCTGGCTTTAAAAATTGACATGAAAACTTTTGTTGCAAAAAGGCAATTTTTTGTAAATGAAAATGATAAAAGTTACATCCTGTCAAATGGTATTGCTTGTCTGCTGTTAAATAGAACATGAACAGAAATTCATGGATGCTTTGTGGGAGAAGGTTACTTTTGAGTGAAAGTGTAGTCCTAAAAAGATAAGAAGACAAAATTTTTGTCTTACTGATCATGCAAGGCAAATGCATGACATTTATCCTTTTTAAAGGAGATAGGTTGCTTTGCCTTAGTTTTTGTAGCTAACTGATTAAATAAACAGCTCCTTTTCCTAAAATTGACATAAACATACCTACTTTTCAAGTGTAAGTTCTAAGGACAAAATTTTATTCTTTCACTGTTATGACTGTTTTTCATGTTAAAAGAACATGTGTTTTTCTTTCAGTAATAACAATGCCTCCTGCATTTTCAGTTTTAACTATTTTTAAAAAAAAATTTTTCTACTGGCGGGAACTATAGAGAAGACATATGTGCTTTCTGAGGTGGAGGGAGTTACAGAAATACTGAGTTAAACTTAGTCGTGAGCCAAGTGCCAAATTGTTGGAGAAGCAACATCTGTGTAGCCCGTGTCATGGGAAAGCAAGTTGCATTCCATTTGCCTTTATATGGCATGCCAATAAATAGCATTTATTTACTAAAGTATTAGATCTCAGACCTCTGACAGGCAACTGAACATCATCTGCCTGATCTCTGATGTTTTCCAGGGATGGTCACAACAGGGTTGTAACTTGTTGCAGGATTGGTACAGCAGAACTGTTAGAATGAACAGATATTATTTTGAGGTCATGCTTTCCACAGGATGGGGAATAGAACTAACACAGCAATATTGTTATGGGGAGGTAGGTAGCTGAAAAAGCAGAACGTTTTTCAAGTGCTTGTGTGTGACTTTGTATAAAACTAATGTCACTCTTCTATTTTTGTTTGTTCATTTGTTTTAGTTGATTCCTGGTACTTTTTTCCCAAGTGATTATCAAGATCTTCTGAAGGTGCATCATCAAATCTTAAAAATCATCCTTCTTTGAAGATGGGCAAAAGCACGGATTGTTGGACTCCTATTGAAACAACTTTTTAATGTGTATAAACCTTCTCTAATGTAAATAAACTCTGCCATTACAAAATGAACATTTCCTCTCTATGTCTGTGTAGGGTGGAGCAGAGGAAGAGGAGGGGCTTGATTGCTTGTTTGTTTCTGAATCTCAGAACTGCTCTTATCCACTCATGAAGTGTACCAAATGAGATGAGAGATAAGTTGTCTTCAACTGTGTTCTCCAGATTTTGGAATAATTGAGCCATGGGCGTTAATTTCTGTCTCAGAGCTTTTCTGGCCACCCTGACTGTAATCTGTTTGAAGTCAACAGTAATCTTTATGTGAGAGGCTTAGGAGTTTACCGTGTCTTTGATACGTGACTGTTTACTTTGTGCCCAGTTGTCTCTGTAGACTTCATAAAGTTAGGAACCAAGCATGCTTGCTTAAAAAAAAAACAACAACATTCCTCCAAGATTAATTCAACTAGGAAGGACTAATGCCATAACAATTGAAGTAAGGATGCACGTGTGCTCTCTGTTCTACATCCTGTTTTGGTAACTTGTGTGTTTCATCACACAGGAAGGATTTTCCTTGTGGAAAGCTTCCATTTTTAGAACTCTGTATGCTTTTGGTAATTATTTCTTCAATGAGACAAGATTAATAAAATGTACAGAACTGAGCTTTGTGCTTTCATGATACAAATATCTACCATTTTTTCCCACTGCAGGATTATGTCTGGCCTATCTGTACCCCACTGTTCATTAAAGACAAAAAGGGCAGCTATTAAGTAGAAAGAGAGGAAATGATAATATAGACAGATAGCTTTATCCAGCTTGTTAGTGAGACCAAAGGTGAGCATTGTCTGCTTTGTCCGATGACGGAAACAGAAGGTTAAGGCTTCTGACATATGGTGGAAATGGAAGACAAAGAACTGCAAAAGTTAGGCTCTGGCTTCCCAGAGAGGATTAACTTTTCCTTACAAAGAGTAAGATTTTAGTAAGTAAGTTCTCACCTTTGGGAATGTCTCTGATTTTAGGATACAATTTCCCTTCTTTAGACTCGTCTAGTGCATTATTTAGTGTACAAGCACTTTGGAGATCTCAGTCAGTGTTTAGGTGTGATAGGAGAAATGCAACATAAACCTCAGATATTAGGGGCTACTTTTACTTTTTTTGTAGTCAAGAGACATTTTGCATCCAACATACACTTACAGCACTGATGTCCCATTCTTTATTTTGTACTTTAGAATTCTAAGTACATGCAGAATTATACCCTGAAGTTTTCTTAAATGGCGTAAATGTTTCTCAAGTGCCTTGTGTTCACATGCAGCCTCTCAGGATGAGATTTCTCTGGTCAGAGGTGAGCTCTTGTAGCTCACAGAACAGCTGTTGTATTTGTTCATATTGTAGTACATCTAGGAGGCTTGCTGTTCTGTGAAGTGCTTAAGGACAGCTGAACAATGAAAGACACTGTCTAAAATTATTATCCCTCTACATAGTCACTGCTGTCCTTTCTCTTACCTCTTTTTTGGACATAGAGTGAAAAGTTGTACGCATGTGAAAACCAAATACTGATTACAAATGTACCCATGCTGAACTGTCAAAGGTAGGCCATAAGTTACTTCATTTTTACTTCAAGTAAATTTTTACAGTATTATTTAATTTCTAAGTACATTAAGTTCAGGTGTATAAGGCACACTGGAGTATAAAGCACACTTCCGGGTTGCCAGCAACTTTCCGTACCTTTTCCATATACAAAGTGCACCAGCGTATAAGGCGCACCTTTTTTTTTTTTTCCTCAGCAAGTCTCTGTGCGCAACAAAGTAACTAATTAGTAACAGAATTGCGCGATCCTGGGGTTTACTGTCAGGTGCTCAATTTGCAAACAGTTTTCACAGATCGGTGTAGCCTTTAAACGCAGCGCCCTCCCTGTGTCGCGAGCTCTGGCACTCCTGCTGCCGGCTGGCGCCTGGCAGCGGTGGGGAGTGGCCCGCACTTCTGGGTTGGCAAATGTCCGAACTCTGGCCATGTAGAAGGCACGCCAGCCTATAAGGCACACCTCTGGGTTTCAATCAAAATTTTAGTCAAAGGGGTACGCCTTATACACATGAAACTACTGTATATTTATGAAATGTGGTTATGAATCTCAGAACCAAAAATAAATTTCTAAATCAGATAAGGCTTTGTCCAGGGAAATAGCAGCTAGTACTTGGGAAGACTGAAAACGAAAGTGATTAGAGATGCCTAATACTACCATAAATCTGAAAAAATTTAAGTATTTCTTTCATATTGAATATATAAACAGATGACTGTCATTGTGAAAGTAGTTTGAAGGAAAGGAAAGTGTTCATATTCATTCTCTGAAGATTTTTCCCAGGCAGGACACAAAGATGTGCTGTTAGACATACCCTTGCTGTGAGAACGCACTGAATGCTACTGATCTGGGTTTCAGAAATTAGGTGTAATGAAGGAGCTGTAGAGTGATGGGATAGAGAAACTAGAATATATTTTTCAGATCCTAGAAAAAAAGTCTAAAATAAGCTTTTTTTTCTTTTTTTCACAGTCTGGGTATTCTGTTTGTATTTATTTGCATATATTGTTCTATTTAAAACTGGTTTCATTTTAGCAGGAAGGTAAGTTTAGCAGTGTCCACTTTTCAACAAGTTTTATGAAAGGAACTTTTTTATAACTGATACTAGTATCTCCTGGAAATGAGGACATGAAGAGAAACATTTCTTTTTCTCTAGGAAATAAATCCATCTTAACTGTATTTTTTTCTGTGTTGAATATATAATACTTGCGTGTACATACTTCTTTCAAGATACATTTTGATCTTGATTTCCTTTTTGCAGAGAAAGGAGAAGTTACTTTTTTTCTTCCCTTGCTGGTGTGACAGTGAGGGTTCTTCTTATTTATGTAAATCATTAACTGCTGCTCAAAATAGTACATTTCAGTGGCATGGAGTTCACACATCAATCCCCCCAGTCAAAAGTGGGATTTGAGTTTTACTTATGTGGAAATAATGTTCATTATTCTTTAAAGTGTGAAAATAAAAGGATGGTGAAAATAGGATGGTATTGTCCCTATAAGGATGTTATCTTCATGCTGTTAGTAATAATGGATATACCTCCAGAAGAATAGGAAGTCATTCTGAGGTATGTTTGGGAGAACTGTTCACAGATATTATGCAAGGAGATGTTACACTTTGCTGTAACTTCTCTGTGTTTAACACTTGTGGAGCTACAGCATAAAGCAGTATTAAACTGATGAAGTATTTCATCCTTCCCTTTGCTTTTACTGGGACTGAATCTTTTTAATGGCTTGTAGTTCAGTTTTTCCAGTGAAAAGGCAGACCAGTGTTACATCAGTAGGGTGCAAAGCAGTTTTTTTTGCTGTCCTTGCTGTAAAGTATAAGGTGATTTCCTGTCAGGTTTGACAACCTGGGTTCCACTTCCTATGGACAGGAGTTCTGGTATTTAGAGAACAAATAGGAAAAAAGCTCACTAGAAGAGAACAGAAAGAATCTAAAGGGTTCAGGCAAATAAAAATAATGAGTAGAACTCTAAATAGGAGTGACTGAAATGCTTTAAAATATGCCTGAAAAATAAGGGCAATACACAACAATGCTGACTTCATGCAACTGGAGAGGTCAATAGCATGCACATGCCAAGGAAGAACGTTTACTTACCACATAAAAGTTGTAATTTCATCTCTTAAGTGCTCAGAAATAGTGCTTTAATCTTTGGCCACCTGAGTGGGAGAAGATAATGGAAAGCAGCAACTGTATACACTGTTGAGTTGACATCCTAGGAGTCTTGGAGTCTTGGATTATGCAAATATGACCCGCATGCTCAGCAGTGTTGACTGACTGATGCATCCACACAAGAGTCTGACTTCTCACCACTTACTGTTACTGCTGCACTCTCTTTAGGAAGCTGCAAATGGGGTCCAGAGAGTAGACCAAATAAAAGCCAAGCTCACTGCAGTAGATTATCACTTTGCCATTATTTGTCAGTTTTGGCTAATTAATTCTTCACTACTTACAGCAGAAATTTTAAAATGTTCTTGTGCTGTAGGCAAAATTCAAGTAGCGCTGCATGTTTTTAAAATTTTCATTCTAGATATGCTAAATAACAACTGAGTCAGTCTTGTCAGTGATTCAGCATGCTAAGTCAGTATGTATGATTGTTGTTGATGATTTGCTCTACTTGCAAGGGTCACAAAAGGGTTTCTCTTAATAAGGGAATATGCAGAAGCCAACAATAATTTCACTGTTGTATGCATGAAGAATATTTCTTATGTGCCAGAGCACTGCTGCCCTTTAGCTTTTTTCCTTAGAACATCATCATAAACTCACCAAGTTTAATACTAACTTTCCTGTTCATTATTTTTGGAAGAAAAATACTTGCATTACTCAGGTGTTACAGCATATATTCAAATTTGTGTGTTGAGTTGCATACCTAGTGGTTTGCTTCTGTGTATATAGTAATACTTGTCTGGAAACTAAGGGGGTTTTTTTCAGACCTGAAAATCTGGTTTCCTGTTCAGTGTCCAGTTTTAATAGATCACTGAGTGGTCCTGTAGGCTTCTCTTTTGGGACGAAGAGAGTAAGTGTAGTCACTGAAATGATTGCACTTTGTAGCTATTATTAGTCTTGGGCTCATTTATTGATGTGTGTATGAGGATAGGGATATTGGACTGTTTTGCAGCTGCTTGGCCTACTATGTAATCTGCCTGCTGCCATTATACCAACTGCAAGTTTGGGGATTCTCTTAAGCAGTTTGTATTTCACATTTTTATTTGCTGAAGAGTAAACATCTACCTGTAGTCAAAAGCTTTATGTTGGAGTACAAAGAACTAAATTGTGCTTCTCCATAGTGGGCTTGGGCAGGCCAAGTCATCTTTATTCTACTTGTAAAATGGGTAGAAAAGTTTCTTTTATGAGTGGTCTGATTTTTAATAGAGACTTGCCCCAGCATTGAGAGGAGAACTCCTTCCAGTATCTCAGCAAACACAGGATTCATCCAGCTTTGTTTACTGTGAGGAGTGTGCTATACTGTCAGCCTTTCTGCAGATTTGACTGAAGAGGCAGGCTTTGCTGGTCAGACTGATCTGCCCAAGGGCTGTGTGATGGCATAAGTACCCTAAGAGTGAAAAGAGCATTAGTGGTGATGAAAGTTCAAGGTGTAAATTAGCATCTTGTCCCTGTGAGTTCACCAGGAGACTAGACTCAATTTTTAAGCAGGCCTTTAAGTCCCCTAATGGGCCTATTAATGGGTTTTTTTGGAGTGCAGAAATGCCAAATTCAAAGTATAACTCCTGACCACCTGGGAGTTTTGAGCATTTCAACTTTAAATCATAGGAGACCTGGGAACAAAGCTGGTTTAAAAGTCAAAGCAAAAATATCCTGCTACTTAAAAATATATGGTGTAGTAAAAAATCACATCTAACTGAGTGGAAACCTGCTTTCCTTGGAGAGCTGAGATGAGAGGGAAGGTACAGTCAGATGAGGACAAAATTCCCCTGACAGCTGTTCACTGAAATTCACTTTTTGCCTCATATTACCTTGCTTTAACTAGATTCCTTGTATATTATGATTTCAGAATCAAGACCTTTCTGACTAACAAACCACACAAACTTCTGCCTCGCTTTTTATTTCTATAAATAGGGATAGTATCTGTTTATGTTACAGTAATGTTGTGGACATTAGTGGCTAAAAAACCTTAAAGTTCAAAGAAGTCTGATTACTAACAGATGTCTCTCTGACCTTGAAGGTTGGCAGCACAAAGCTTCTAAGTGTTTAGGCATTTTGGGATCCTGTCAAGGAAAGTTTCTATTGCTGTGTGTACATAGAAGGGAAATCCTGCAAGAGAAAATAGTCAGGATAAGCACTATTGTGAAGTGCGTATGAAAAGAAAGTTGTAGCTAGTCATGCAGCTGGGAGAACAAGAGGAGAGAACAAGGGGACTCATATGTGGGAAAGGAAATGGCATCTCCTGTCCCAGTACAAAAAGAGATTGGAGATGCGTTTTTGTGGACCAAAATGTTACTGCAACCTCTTTGTCCTTTATTTACAAACCCTGTAAAAGTGTTCTTCCCCATTAATAATCTGCTTTGTAAAGTCTGTTCTCGGATTCACTTAGCATTTTATCTTGAGCTGGAATGATTCAGGATACCTCCAACTGAAATGCAAATTAATCTTAGATGTCTCTCTTCAATTCACACTTCTTGGAAGAAGTGACACAATTCTTGAAAATACAGTGATATTTCTGTGACGTACGGGCTCTTTGTTGCACACATAGTATAGCGACTTTGAATCATATCAATATCCTTATGGTCTGCCCGAAAGTGTGGTGTATGCAAGTTGCACAGCACGTGATATTTTTCACTGAGTGTGTGATCTGGTGATCTCATGTAAAAGAAATCTCTTCAGAGAAGGGAGAGAAATAGGGATGAGGATTGGGATGGTGGGGACCTTTCCAAGAAGGGACTAAGCAAGCTGTAGTAGTTAGTGAACATATGCACGACAGCTCCTAAAACTTTCAGATGTTTTCCTTTTAACTTAAAAGCCTAATCTGTTTCTAAATATAAGTTTATTAAAATAAGTTTAGCAGAAATGGTTTCTTTATGATGACGAGTTGCATAGTGAATAGATGTGGCTGACTCATTCCCAGTTCTCATTGGGTTTTGCTTTCTAAATTATACATTTTCCAATTTAAAAATGCCTATTTTAAAATTACTCAATTCAAAACCATATTGCACTGAAGTATTCTGACCCATGAAATGATATGGTGTCCATTGATAGAGTATCCATAAAAATTAAATGCTTATTCTGTATAACATCTAGAGAGCTGTTTTTTCTGATTTTAAAGATGCTATTTTCCAGAATATGAGTAATGGAGAAACCTAATTTTGCAGCCATAACCATTTTCTGCATCTGTTAGAACTTGTAATCATGATCAGAGAGCGTTGTAGTAGGTACATCAAAATATACATAGCACCTCAAAGAGCTAACACTCATAAGCATAAAAAAGGTAAGATATGGTAGAAGATTTAAATGTGATTCCTGTTGTGCCATGGAGAGGACTTGAGGAGCAGGTGAACACCGCTTGGTTACTCAGGGGCAGTGGTTGGTATATGAAAGAGATGAGCTCTATACGGGCCCTGTCCCCTCAGCTTCCATACTACAATGCCATCGTGCTATTGTTTGACAGTTCTGTGTTATGTGGGGGAGAGTGGCTGCTTGTAACACAAAACAGCCATGTAAGCAGGATAAATTTAGCCTATCTTAAATAGTAAAAATATAGGATACTGGGACCTTAAATGCATGCTCTTGTATGCTAATGCTTTGCTGACCTACATACCACGTGTTGCAGAGGTCTAGAAAAGGAAGCCGTGTATTCATAGAGGAGGTAAAAGCATGACTCACCTTGAGGAAGTTCTTTTCCCTAGAACTAAATCCTATCTGTTGTGTTAGTTTGTCAGCTGAATCCTGGAGCTTTCAGGAATGACACCAAACTTCATGTATTTATCTAACATGCAACAAGACTGAAGTTTGTGAGTGAAGAGTCACTGCCTTCCAGGGCTTAAGCTAGCATCATTTAAATTGTTTTTGCAAACCCTTTGAGCTGGCTTGGAGATTACTGACCTATCTAGCCTGTGTTACTGTAAAATACTTCTGCAGCATGACAGAGACCTCTCACCTCACAAATAGTGGCAGAAGTGGGAAGTTAAAATCTTTTAATACACAAAGAAACTTTTGCACATAATGTAGACCTACTGCAGCTCTTTCTTTCTTCTGACTTCCAATCTTGTATGTTAATGAAAGTATAAACTAGAGGCAATTCCTTTGGCAGGGTGGCTGAAAATATTTGTATGATGAGACTGTAGCCATCCAAGTGGAACTATTCATAGAGTACCAATAAGTAGCTACATTTTTTAGCAGTTTTCCATTAATCAGATGTTCTGGTGTAGAGTCTGTGTATTTGGCTTTTTATTCAAGCTGATGATGTTTGTTTCAGTAGAAGTGTGGTGTTTCAACCATATGCTCAAATGTTAACATGTTTAATGCCAGCAGCAGATTATTTACATTAAAGGACATGGAGCCAAGTTAAACTCAGTTGCAATTTTATTAACTGAATTACAGTATTACTAGCAAAAAACAGCTGTGATAATCAATTGTGTATATCTTGCTTTTTTTCCTCTCTAATTTTTCAAATGAGCTGAGGCAGATCTGTCCTTGTTAGAAGTGCTCTAATCACTATTTTAAGCCCTTGTACGGCAGTGTAGAGGGGAATTGCCAAGAGGTATTCTCCTTGTCCTGAAGCTCCTGAGAGGGAGGGATAGGAAGGTGAGTATATCCAGAATTTTATTCCATCCTCCCTCCCTCTTGTTAGAGGACTAGAAAATATTACGTCTTTCTTTTGACGGTGCACAATTTAGCTGTGTTAAATTAAGCAGTAGTTCTGGAAGAGAGATTTTTCTGGGTAAGATTGAGGTAGCTGAGTAGACCGTCCCCAAAAGGCTGTTGATGCACAATATCTAACTAGTAGCAAATGCCTCATGAGCTTTCCACCTCTCAGATCAGGCTTTCAAAGTTTTATAGCTTTGATTGTATAACTGAAGCAAGGGCTTTTTGATAGAAATGTCTATCAGAGGAATAACCAGACTTAACAAGTCAGCAGATTTGAGGAAGTGGTAACTGAGCAAAGCATGGTATGAACAGTTAGTGATGGACATCTATTCTGCCCTGTTGCAGCCAGAGGAAATGGTCTGTTCATAGATTATGTCAGAAGTGGAACTGCAATGCAGGAATAAAAATCTCTGTTTTGAACAGTAAGGAACAGTGCATTATTTAGTGGGGTCACAGCAAGTGGTGGAATGATGTGACCATGAAGTGCAGAATTTGAATAAGCATTTAGCCTTCAAAAAAACACCAAAACCCAACTCCTAACAACAGCCTTAAGCCCTGGATGATCATTAAGCCTGTTTGGAAAGAGGATCAGAAAAGTCTGTCTTTATACAGTTCCCCTTTCCATCTGAAAAAGAGAACCATGTGAGGAAGGCAGAAAGGAGAAGTTCAACGGAACTTTTATGGTTTGTTGGCAAACACTAGGCCATTTTTTTCTTTTTCTTTTCTTTTTTTTTTTCT
>VRYO01002779.1:1424342-1440060 GCA_009812075.1 Sialia sialis | reverse complement strand
CCCCCCCCCCCCTTGCTGTTCCCCTTCCAAAGTTTTAATTCTAGCTAGGCCCACTTCAGGTGTTCTTGGAGAGGGCTGACAGGGACTTACCATCCATAGTATGATCCAGCCACGAATGATTTCTCCAGAAGATGGACCTTTGGTATCCCAATGTGTATGTATTTTGTATTAAATATGTCTGCCTTCAGAGGCATTCTGACTGTTTTTTAGACAAGAAGGCAGCAGAACAGCTGCACAGTGGAGAATGAAAAGCTAAGGAATTTACATAGAGGAAAAATCGATCTGCTGTATGAATTAGGCAGCAGTAGAGCTCTAGAGAGTTTTCTCCTTGCTGACCTGATGCTTTTGAGTCGGGATAGTGAGTGTGCAGGCAAGCAAGGACTTGTGTGCTCCTTTTTGGAGAACATAGATTTGTAGGAAGTGTTGGAACTAGAGTTATCTGCGGGCTGAAGATGAGAGAAGGTGATATATATGAAAACAAGGGATTGTGGAGTTGAAAGAAGTAGATTTTTTAAAGAATTTTTTCCCATCTTGTGCATTACTGTTCTGATTTTATATTTGTGAGTGAGAGTGAATGAAAGAGGGCCCTTTTGCTTGGATTTGTGTCTCAGAGCCCATCATCTTTTCTGTATCATTCGCAAAACCCTGTGACACACACTGGCCACAACAGCTTATTTCTCATTCTGAGAACATGGTCAGACTGTGGTGAGGGGTTAAAGAGGTGGTAGCCTCAACTTCCCCAGTTATTTTAGGGTCCAACCACTTCTGAAAGGAGGATGATCTTAGGGGGAACAGTAGATTCATTCACTTCTTAAAAGCCATTAAGCTCTCAATCTATCTTGTGTTATTTTCCTAGTTACAGTGTCTTAAGATCCTGTAGGATGCAGGCACTGACCCAGGAAGAAAAATGGTAGTTGGAAATGTCAGGTGGAACAGAAGTAGCACTTCCATGTTTGCAGAAACCTTTTATCATGCATTCACCAGGTTTTTTTTCAAATTTAAAGGCTTTTTTTTACTGCCCTGTATCCAATTCCTTGTAGCGAGTAATAATAGACAATGGTTTATTTCATTAAGGTGATCACTTATGGAAGCTGGTTGGAGACCACAGTTCAGTGATGCAGGAAAATGAAAAGAAAATGTGTGGGGGAGGGAGCTGCATAAACATTAAGTCCAAATTAAAACTATCAAAAACAAACAGTGGGCTCAAGTCCGGGGTAACTTTCTCTCCTGAAGTACTTGGAAAATTGTCTCCCTCACATTCCATATCCCAAATTTGAAGTCTGATCATGCTTTGTGAAACTGAAGACTTACTACAGACGTTGATTTCTATGCGTGATTTAGTGGTTTTAGCAAGTGGCAGATTTACATGAGGACTTTCACGTTTTATTGCATTCCGAGCGATGCAGTGACCTTCGGGTGCCTCCCGGTTGAGCACTCCGCGCACGGAGCCCTGGGGAGCGGCAGTCCCGCACTTCTGCCCGCCGGCAGCAGGGGTAGCTCAGCCGCTGCTTCCCGGGGAGCCGCTCCCCTCCCTGTCTCTCTCCTGCTGCCCGGGCACAAGGGGCCGAGGCAGCGAGCACACACACGGCTTCTGCCCCTCGCTGCCTGCGCGGGGACGGCGAGGAAAGGGAGTGCTGCAGGGAGTCAGCTCAGGGGATTGCTTTTCTGGGAGCGTGCTGCTGCCTCTAAGTGTGCGTGGACAGGAGAGCTACTGGCGTTGCTTTTCCTTTTTCCCACCCCCATGCAGGACTCGGTTGATGAAGTTTGCTTTCTTGATGTTGAAATGAGTTTGTGGCAAAGGGTGCAATACCCTGAACGGGAAAAATGCCATTTTGAACCTATAGGAGACTTTCGCGAGGTATGGAAGGAAGGAAGGTGAGGTGAGGGAAAGCAAATGACAGCTTCATCCAGATTAGCTTCCAAGTTAATACCACATGGCAGTCAGATGACTGAGCACAGCTGCATAGCTGCGTGGTCACATTATTCACATCCTCACTAAGTAATTTGTTGGTTACTTCAGAAGGAAAAGTCAGGGAAGGGGAAAGCAGAGGGACTGCTGGGACACAGTGTCCTGTGACTTGGGAGAATCTCTGGTGCTGTGCTTCATGCTGGGTAGTGAAAACAGTGAACAGTGAAATAAATACCTTTGTGCACAAAGCCTGGTTCTGTGAACACTCAGGCCTAGAGGACAGCAAAAGAACTCTTGTCCAAATGAGTTAACTTCCACCTTCAGCATTGACTTTCTTCGCACAAAGAGACGTGGTGGCAGGCCTGGGACTGCTGGCAGGCACAAGAGGAAGTATTGAGCTGCATGGGCAGTGTTTACTGTCCCTATTTCCTCCACAGAAGCAACTGTGGGCGGGTCTGGTTTTAGTGCATATCTCTTCGAACTGGCTTTGCACATCATGCATGGTGTGGAAACCATAGGTTGGCAAGTCCTGACCTAGATGAAGGGAAGCCAGTGAATTACTGCTCTCAGCCTGTTTGAAACTACAGTGCCACAAATGAATGCTGCTCCTAAAAGGAGTTGTTACCATTTAGGTGCAGCAAGCCAGTAGTGGTGTTCCTTGTGTGATCATTAGCAGAACTGCTGAATGAGACTGTGTGTTTGCATTCTCTAAACTTAGTCCAGCACTAAATGCAGAAACCGGGTAGGGAGGTAGAAACAGACAGGGTAGTGGCTAATTTAGTTCTGTTGCTTTGGCTTCATGGAACTCATCAGGAAAGGATGTGAGAGGCATGTATGGCTTGTGATGGAGCAACTCCTGGAGAAAGTGTGTGAATTTGAAAGCAAAAGAGTAGTTGAGACATCAGCTTCACTTCCTATAATTACAAGGGCAGAGAAAACTGGAATAAGGGGTTAGACCCTGGCAAAGGGCAAGTCCTGCGAGGCAAAGGATATCCTCGAGGGATGTTGCCCTACCAGTGGCTGGCTGTGTCCACTTCTGTGGAAGGGCAGGAGGAGAGGCTCTTCACTACTGGCTGCATAATATTTCACTGCCATTCTGGAAAGATTCAAATTTTCAGTACCTTTTGCTGAATGAATATATAAACCAGCCTTGTTTATTTCATGAGGCCATTATGATATGTCTGCCCTGCTGTTTTTTTGTGAGAGACTGCTATGCTTTGGTAAAAGAGGATTGGGATTTTATGAATTTGAAAGATCTCAAATGAGCTGGTTGTGAGCTCTGCATTTTTTCCTCAAAAACACACACCAAACAAGCCTCCACAAAACACAAAAGACATTAAAAACAAAGGTTATTTTCTCATTGGGGAATTTTGAAATGTTCAAACCAAGCAGCTGTTTTTTCAGCTGTTGCAGGTATTAAACAACAGCAAGAAAATCTTCTGCTATGACCTGTCACAGGAAATAATCCTTTCTTGATCATGCTGAACAGCTGGGTTCATTGCTTCTCCTGCAACAGTAATATTCAACTTCTCGACTTGTTACCTGCACAATGACTCGTCAAAATTTTAAGCTAATGGGATAAAATATGAAATAATGAAATTGCAGATGTTTAAGTGCATCCTTGGGATTCATAAATTATGGGAGCGATAGTGAATTGTTAGAATGAATTAGGGATTTGGAAATGACTGACTTTGGAGATATTTTTCTTTTTAAAAAATGCTAAATGCTTTTGACCTTTCTTCCCGTTGCAATGCATGTGAACACCTAATAACACCACTTCAATTTTGTCTCTTTTTTGTGATAATAAATAAGATTGTCTTTCCATGGTGATACTTTAATTATGCAAATCAAATTCTTACTAATGGCTTTTTTTCAGACCCCATAAATCTGGAGTGTAATTTTTTTTTAACTAAATAAGTCAGGGGAAATGCAGTACTGACAAAGGTGGGCAGATGTATTTTGAATCCTCTGTTTAACTACATCTATGCTGTGTAATCCCTTAGGGGAAGAAAACAAAAGCCAGAAAGCCCAAAAAACTGGTGACGTCTATAAATGTTAAGAAATGGAAATCATTATTGGAATTACTATGGTTTCTGTTGTTATTGTCAATAAGGGAACTGTTGCCAATTTATTTCACAAACAAATATCAGTGGAACCAATCCTGAAAAATACTACTTTAGGAATATCCTGTAGGCTTCCTTTACTTGGAAACCAACATTTATTTCTGGCTTCAGTCTGCTTATTGTTTAGATTAAAATCTGCTTTGCATGGTCAACATAGTTAAAAGCAAGCAGATTGGCTTCTGACTCCTACATTATCAACATAAGAATAATTGCAATCACAAATAAAAAGGCAGGAAATAACTTGCATTACTTGAAAAAGAACACACAGCTTTCATGTACACAGATTTTTAAGGTTAACAATTACTTTCCCTTCTCTTTCTCCTGTTTTCAAATCAAAACAGAATCCTATCCCTAAAAAGCACCAAAAACTCAAGACCAAGCAAACCACCCCAAAAGCTGAGAAGCAGGCAGTAATCAGCAATTGCTGGTACAAATAAAACTGGTCTTCTGCTGTGTCATTTCAAGAATCATGGTTGCTGCAGTACAGAAATAAAAGAAATAAAAACATACTGAGGCACTGCCTGAGCCAGCCAGACCAGGAACACAGTGCACTGCAGATATGTTTAAATTCAGTATGTAGCAATATAAAGTAATTTCTGCACACCAGCCAAGGTCACTTCAGCTGGATGAGAGTCTAGAAGATAATATTAGAAATGCAGGGTTGTGAGGAGGAGACTCAGGAGGAGTGCAGTGCTTAGCACCATCCTGTGTATGTTGAGGGTCCTGTGATAGCCACAAAAAGTACATTTGAACAGAGAAGATTAGGTATTCTCCATACTATGCTTGTACTTTCCCTTTACCATCTTTTTGGCATTCTAAGATTTTATAAGGAAAATTAGGGTGTAAAAGCATGAGACACCTTAAAGAATCAGTAGGTGAATACCAGTTCTTTGAAGATAAGCACAGTCTAGCTCAGAGGCCCTGTTGATTATCCAACAGCAATTTGATCTTGTGCTCTGTTGGTTCAGTGATTTGACACATGGTGTTGGCATTGTTATTTAGGGTGTTTTATGTAAACCGGTAGGAGCTGGTTTATCCTGTTTAGAGTGTAAGCTAGTTCTCCCATTCTCCCAGCTAAACCTAACAATTCCATTACAGTGAGTGCTTTCCTTATTTGTCTCTGAACTCTTAACTGTGATCACAAACAAAGCAGCTGTGACCTCTGGCTTTGACATGAGGTTGTCAGACTTTTCTTAACACAAGATGAGATACTGCCTTGCCTGGCTTTGGATAGTTTTCCCCATTATTTTCAGAAATTAAATACTTTTTGAAAGGATGGTATTATTTGAAGGACCATCATTGTTCAAGTGTATCTCAGGCTGCAACCCTGAGATGGGATTCTTTGGATGGCCAAAGAACATGGGAAGTTATGGGCAAATTATTAGCAGATACACAGTTTTAGCATTGTTTCTTTTTGGGAAATTTTAATAAGTAGCAGGGAAGCAAGCATGACCTTGGATATTGTTTGTTTAATTTTCTGAATGAACAGATAGTCCTGTGATTTATTTATATCTGGGTTGTTGGGAAGCCCTGTGCTTGGGCTCTGTTCTGGTGGGCCTGATTATCATGGACACGAGATGCTGTCCATCCCGCCTCTGATCTGGAGCACGGAAGTCACTAGCACTCGTCTGCAGGAAGAACTAACACAGCTCCTATTGCATCACACTTGTGGCCATCTAAATTTGGAAACTATATAATCCTTGGTTTTCATACATAAATCCTTGGGCTTGGACAGTTCTGATATTGTCATTGTCAGAAACACCTCTGTTTTTTTTCTTCATGGCTAAATGCTGTGGCACATTTGTGTCACCTGAGCCATAAGCAGGCTGCTCTCCCTGCAGTGCTCCATCCAAGCAGCTTCCAGGCAGGTCATTTTACACAGTGGTTCAGAAAGTTCAGTTCTCCAATTTCTGAGGAAATTCAGCCCTTGCAAAACTGAACAGATGGATCTGAGTTCCAGCGTGTATATGTGGAACTATGTTTCATTCCCACATCCTGAATGAGTGCTGTAACCGCTAAGGAAGGGCAAGGAAACTGCTGCTTCCTCTGCTCATGCTGTGTAGTGGAGATGTTGCCTTCCTCATGAGAGCAAAAGGGTAAGCAGGGTAGAGCTCAGCATGCTAAACTGCAGATGAAAAGCAGGGCCTCCTGTTGCCCTGCATGAACAGCCCAAGCTCCCTGAAGAGGGGGATTTAAGGAGCTTCTCCCTCCTCAGTGTTCCCTGGTTCTGGTTGAACCAACTCACAGTGCAGAGAGCGGCTTGCATGGATTGTACTCTTCCCTGCACATTGCAGGGGGAGCTTACTTGCTGAAATCACAACTGTTGCTTCTGCTGCAAAATCTGGAGATTGCAATAGTTTTGTGTCCTTTCGTGCAGCCAAAAACCTAGGTCCACAAGTAGATCAACAGCTTGTTCCTTGGGGGACATTAGCACCACGATACTCTGGAAGTATGTGCTTGTACAAAGGAAAAGTAGCATTTGGCACTGCTTTCTTCCCAAACCTTCCTCCCAGCAGGCTGCATATTAAATATACATTAACTCCCTCAATAATTACACAATTATGACAGTTGAAATAGAATTAGAGGAGCTACCATAAAGCCCAGACCCCATGTCCCACCTTCACCACAGGCTGCGGGCAGACCACCTGTCAATTGTGATTTGCATCTGTGCCATTGTTTCTTCCCTGAAATAAAAAACCAAAAAAAAAATCAGGCTTGCTTGCAGCCAGCTACCCTGAAAAGCTTATCAGTCACAGTAACAGCTATGAGACATAGCCAGGATAGCTTCTAATGTGTGCATCACCATGCTTTACAAGCACAGGTGACACAGCGCTGACAATCAGTTCCTTGCATCTTGTTGCATTTCAGCTGCTGGTGGGATGTCTACCAGCTGTTACAAAAAAAAAATCCAGCTGTAGCATATCCAAAGTCTGCACTGATATTTTTGTCAATCAATTTCTTAGTCTTCTATTTGTATATAGAGTACACAATAAAAAAGTTGTAGAAGAAAAAAACAGTCAATTTCCTCTAAAAAGCTCTAAGCTGCCTGGGATGGTCTAACACCCAGAGTCCTGTGATAAATGCATTACTATCATTCAAGAATAGACACCATCCTTCTCTTGAATAAGCAACATGCTTAGCAGGAGAAATAAAAACTGTCTTCCTAATACCTGGTATAATGCACTGGCATTTTCAGAGGTTGATTTGGACTTTTAGCATTTGTTCTGGTAGCCCTTCCTCTGAAAATTCATTATATTGTATTCATTGTGTTAGGTGGATCCCTTCGTTCTAAGCTAAGGGTAAGAACCAAGGCAGTTGCAGTTTAAAGATAATGATGTCTTTAGTTAAATAAGCCCAAGACTGTAATCTTTTAAAAATGTAGCTCTAACCCATTTGTTGCAAATTATGACTTTCTGTGTTTGCACTGCTGTGACTATGCCGGTTCCTGATGCGGGCTCATTAATAGATTATTTCCTTGTTAGCTGTAGGTAAAGCTTTGACCTAGAGCTGATTAGGGAAAAGAACTTCTGTATCTATTATCTTTTCTCTCTCATAATTAGTATAATTATGCTTCTGTGCCCCAGACAGCAGTCTCAGACAGTCTGCTGTGGAGCCACAGAAACCGTCTGGACTCCCAGAATGGGAGTTTGCTGTTAAGCAAGGCATAGCTGCGTTCTGTAGTGTCAGGGAAAAGCTGAATTACACCATTACCTGGAAAGTAACCATACCAGCGCACAGAGATTTCCCTTCCTCCCCACCCAGTTAAATCCAATTAACTGTGAGGAATGCAAAAAGCAGGTTTTGTCATTTCCACTTTTTTAGAGGTAAACTGGCACACCTATGAGACACACTCAGGCAAGGGCACAGCATTTCAGTTTATAGGTGAAAATGACGGGCATTGTTGAGGAGGGGAGCACCCAGCTGAAACTGCTCTAATTTTGACACAACACTAGAGCTTTTTACTAATGTGTTCACCTGCTCTGTTAGCTGATAGAGAGGGGCTGCAGCTGGGCAGAGTGGGTGTGACTGGAACTAGTTCAGCACTGGACTGGGCTCTCCAGCAGTGAGAGAAGGGTTTTCATTTCCTGGTGAGCACCAGCTGCCTCTTAAGTGAGGTTACAAACTTGGACTAAAGGAGGGGAGCTTTCTTTCCAAGGTAGAGTGTGGCAGCTTTTAGGGGAAAATAAGTTAGGAAGGTGAATTCAGTTTAATACCTGCTCCTGGTGTGTGTGGAAGGTATTGAGCTGTGTAACTAGCAAGAAATCTTGAAGCTTAAAATTTGAAGGATTTTAAGAGTGTGTTGGAGATCAGAAACAACTGTCTGTTCTGTTGCCTCTTACCCTTCCCAGCATGTTGTAACCTCAGAGTATGTGTTCCTCTTCCTTGTAGTTTGACTCCTCTGACAGGATTTAGCATTTGTCTTTATGGCCATCTCAGGTATCATTGCTCTGGTGCTGTGTAGGTGAAATTCTCATCATGAAATGGCAGCTGTGGCTGAAATGCAAAGCTCGATAAAAGGAGAAAGGAGGTTATGGTACTAGGTAATTGTGAGGAGGCAGCAATTTTATTCCTTCCTTGGGCTCAGGGCACAAGTCCTTGCCCTGTGCCTCACAGTGGAGTTTTTCAGTGAGGTGGAAACAATTGGTTGTTCAGTGGGAGCAGTCTTCATTCAGCTTTTTGAATTAATCTTGCAATCTGAGGGATTTGTAATCTGAAGTGAAGAGGGAGGCTCTAGTGTTTCATGCTCTTCTCCATATAATGACAAATGCATCAGCAGCTTCTGGAAGAGAGGAGAAGGCTCAGGCTCTGAGACACTGTTAGCTTAGGTGTTAGGATGCTTTCTTGGGAACTAAGAATTATAAAATTGATCCTCTCCCAAACAGAGAGGGTTTAAGGCCTAATCTACCACATCTCAGCTAAATGCCAAATTAGTCATGGTCTAAAAGCAATGACTCCTGCCTTTAAAGTAGGTCTAGAGGTGTTTCCTTTTAATCAGAGGATACTCTTCATAGACCTGGAATGCTGTTTCTTCATAAAGACCTGAAGGTCCCAAGAGGCTGGGCTCTGCCACTTGTCTGCATCTCCTGAGGAACCTGATTGGCTTTGGGTAAACACCGTGATTCTCTAGACAAAGTTCCAAGTTCCACTCAAGGCCTAGTGTTTGGTTAGACACTGCAGTGCTCGAGTCCCACTGTGACTGAATTCCTTGCTGTTAGTTCTCAGCACTGTCAGAAAAGAAATCACTGAAACATGTAAAAATATTTTGTGTAATAAAGCACCTGGTAACTGACAAGGGATAGTTGGATTTTATTTTTTTGGTTGATTGTTTTTACTACGTGACTTCTAAAAAAATAATAAAAACCCAAAAACCCCCAACAAACCATTGAATAAAAACATAACCCAGTCGGAATATGATAAAAGCACTCTGTGTTGTGGTGTGGTGTGACTATCCATGTTCTTCCTGCGCTCCGCATGTGATAGAATATTCTGGGAGAGGGTCTGTAATATCGTCCCCGGCTTCTTGCCTGGAGGTGTTCTGTGAGCAAACTCAAGGATGGGCGTGATGAGAGGTATGGCATCTGTTTGATGGGCGAGGGAATGAGTGTGAGGCTGTGATTAAGGCCCTTCTGATGGGCCGTGAGAAAGTGAAAGGCTTGTCTGTGTTGTCACTGGAAATTGAAAAGGACTTTTGTGATGTATGGACAAGTCTGCTCCTGCATTTAACCTTTTTCAGGCTGTGATTAAATGCTCTTACAGCTAATGACTGTCTGGGGGGGCGGGGGGGGGGTTGGCTTGTTGTTTTTTTGTTTTGTTTTTAGTACAGCAATGGTAAGACTGTTTTGTTAGTGTAAACACATTTTGGAAGTGAATATGTGATGGAGCACAGGAACTTATGTGTTTAAATTGGGTCCCAAGAAAAGAGGTAAAACCTTCTGTCAAGGGAAACGATGCCATTCAGTCCTGGGTCACCAAAGAGAAATGTGAGCCTGCATGTGGAAATACTTCAGGTTTCAGCTGGATCTTTACTAACTTTGGGACTGAGTTCCAGATAAGAAGCATGAATTAGTTTATTAACTGTCTGCTACTGACCTTTCTCCTCTTTATTCACAGTTAATGCTTTCTGTGCCTTACAAGAAGGAATCACAGTTCAGGCTCTGTTCCTGCGCAGCTTGCAAGCATTGACTTTGCAAGGTGAAACCTCTCCCCAGAGCTGATAAGGAGCACTCTGTGTTAGGGGTGTAACTGTTCAAACTCAGCTCCCAGTTGGGCAGGGTGGAGACTTGGGAGTGCTCATTAGCAATGGAATGTCCCCATTCCAAGGGGGACAAGCCCAGTGTGAGCAAAGCTGGCACGGAGCAGGTGAAGGAACCTGCTGATATTACGCTGTTTACACAACCTACTGCCAGTTGACCAAATAAATAAACTGGCCTGCTGACTGTATCCACAGTGAGTCAGGCTATTTTACAAGAGGTCTGTTTTGGCTACAGAAGTGCAGGTGTTTTCTTCTTGTGAAAGACATTGGGAAAGAGTGGGACTGACTTGCTTCTAATGTGTGAGGAAGTTCTGGCATTTGCTCCTTGGGTTTCCTTACCTCCTGTTTGCTAGTTACATTACGGTGTATTACTTTTTCCCTAGACTTTCTGAATATAATTTATATTTTTATTAGTGATCCAGTCATCATGCCCTCTTCCAGCAAAAGGGTCACAATGCATATTTTAAGTCCCACATGGCGTCTAAAGATCCCGTTCCTTGCTACTTTTTGATTAATTTTCTTACAGGTCACAAGTATTCTTTTTAAAATACTGTTTTCTGTAGGTATGGTAAACAGATAATTGAGTTTCTGTGAAGGGGGGTAGAGGGGATTAAACAAAAAGAGGAGGGGAATGAAGAGAGCTCATAGATGTGATTCTTCTGAAAACTCTGACTGTCAAGCATTTTGGTGGCTTCCAAACTTTGTATGGTGTTCCCTTCTAGAGTCCTGTTGATGGTTGAAGACTTTTGTTCATTTCCTGGGATTAGTATCGATGGCCATAGTATTAAAGATCCACAGCAGGAAAATGTCATGAAGGCATAAGCAGGTTTGGGCTTTTTTTTGACTGATGGAAGGTAGTGCACAAGCATAACATTTATTAAAATATGCCACTATGAACAGAAATAGCACAATAACAAGTAGATTTCACCTAATAGTTCTCAGGAATGGCTTTTTATTTTTGCTCTGAAAATTTCTCTGCCATCTGATGCTGTTGAACCAGAGTAGTGAGCCTGGTAGAAGAGGGGGCAGCTCTGAAAGGTTCCTGCAAAGGTGCAGTGCGATTTAAAGGTCTGAGATTATTGACGGATGAGGGAAGCAGGGTTTTTTAGATGTAAGAGGTCTCGTAAATGATGCGTAAAAGTCTGGGTGTCCCAAGCAGAAGTAACAGCCTGGGCAATGGTATTTAGTACTAAAGACTCTCCTTCTCTGTTAGGAGTAATCTGTTTCCAACCTGTTGTGCAAAAAATCTCTTCAGCACCTCAAAATGGATGCAAAGAATGAAATCTTCAAAACCATGGAGGAATTTGCAAGTTGCGGAAACTTCCAGAGCTCTGCATGAAGTTGAGAGGTTTTTGTCATTTTTATTGACATCCTGGTAGTCCTGTGCTGCAGCTCTGAAAACTGAATTCTGGCTGCCAGGATCGATTTCTCTGCCATTCCCATGGATGCATTTTA
The DNA here is from genome assembly GCA_009812075.1 of Sialia sialis. Classification (NCBI taxonomy): domain Eukaryota; kingdom Metazoa; phylum Chordata; class Aves; order Passeriformes; family Turdidae; genus Sialia; species Sialia sialis. The sequence goes on along the minus strand of VRYO01002779.1, from coordinate 1,428,320 downwards.
CACCGAGCTTGGTTCCCAGGGGCTGCTCTGTAGGTAGTGCTGTCTGGTCATGGTTTTTGTTCAGGGTCCTGCTTATGAGACCCATGGAGAAATCGGACACTCAGGAAGTTGCCTTTGCATTGTAAATGATCCTCCTTGTCTCAGCCTGACTTCTACAGCTTGTAACAGGCAATGGTGAAATCGCAGCCACACCAAAATACAGTCACAGTTTCTCTCCTCAGACTGTCCTCCCTCTCCTTCCCCTTTCTGTGTTATGCCAGAGTTGTGCTGTTTTTCACTATTTTTGTTAGGGTTTTTTTGTTTTTGTCTTTGTTTTTTTTTCCTCTTTCCATAAGGAGACTATTGAACGAAGTGGAGCATTTTCTTTGTTTCAAGCCAGCCTTTCCTCCGTCAAATATGGTCCACTCAGAAGTCCCCTGACCATGTCTTACTGTGATTGGTAGCAGTTACCAGATGGTGCTTCTGGTTCAGCGTAGCTTGTGTGCATCTTGCAATAAAAACTGTGGTGAGCCTAGCTGGAGTTGTGCAAACACTGCCCAGTTGTTGTGCTGCTGACTAATGGGCAAGGATGAGTGCAGTTCACTTGCCTCTGTATCAGTTCTTACACCTTTGTGGTTTTTCTGCAGCACTCTGCAAAGTGGCTGCATTGTCTTGCCTTGACCTTTCCCCCAAGTCCCATATCCACTGTCATCTTAGTGTTTTCAAACTTTATGAATTGCCTTTTGGGAAGGACCTTTGGGGAACTAGGCTTTGCGAGAGTTTCTTGGATTATAAAAGGCCAAGAGGGTCAAAGCAGCACTGTCTGAAATGGTTCTCACTTGCTGAGCTCAGCCTTGTAAAGCAAGATCTGAGAAAGCTCTGTATTTCGTAACCAATTTCCAGAATCTCTTCTAGTTACACTGCAAAACCTAAGTTTTGGGATATATCTGGACTGTTCTGTGAGCAATCAAAAATTGTATTTAAAAAGTTTGCTTTGTAAATCTGTAATTGGGGGAAGAAAAAAAATGATATTTCAATAAGTATGGAAATGGATGTTGCTGTAGTCTGATTCACAGTTAGTCTGCACTCAAATACTTCTCAAAGTGGCCAGCTGAGTGTAGGCTAGTTAATATGAGATATTAAAAAGAAATTGAAGTACCTGTTTATATTCTAATAATCAGGTGGCTTTCCAAGGTTTTCAGCATACACAGCTTGAAACCTTTTAAGGTTCCAAGAGTCTGTAGTGTATTTAGCCACGTATTTTCTATAGATTTCAAGATTTGCTTCATTCTTTTGCAGAATCCCACAGTGCCTATCAAGTCCAGCTCTAAAGGTAGCAGTCCTTCAGCCACAGTGATGGGGGGGTTTACTTTCTGCAGGTTTGGATTTACACTTGAGGAAGAGAATTTCAGTGTCTTAGCTTCTGTTTATCTTACCCCAATGGGCCAAAGAACGCATTTGAGTAGAAAACACCTTTTGCCCCAAGGCCATTTGCAATCCTCACCAGCTCTTCAGGTCATTGCTGATGAGTTGGGATAGGGCCCTTCTGCCTATAGAACTGCCACCCAGTTGCAAGATGCACTTTTCAGCTTGACATTTGGGGCAGTTCACTGCAAGCTGGTAAAGTTTGCATGGGAGTCTGCTTTATTTAGTGTTTCATGCTGTTATTTCCAAACAATGGAATCCAGTGTGCTTGTAATGCTGAGAGCCAGTCCTGTTACACTGCTCTGGCTGTTGAGGCAACTGCAAGCATGGTTGTTGAGTTGTGTGGCACTTCTCCAGCTGAAAGTTGATTCTGGCCAATGGGGTTTGTTTTTTTTTTTTCTCCTTGCCAGTACTTGATGTGATTAGAATTGGAAAGGAAACCATTTTGTGTGGACTTTTACTGGAGAAAAAGTAGATCTGCATCTCTGTTTCTGGGTTTTTTTTAGTGGTTTGGGTTGGTTTTCTTCTGTTCAGCATCTTTCCCATCTTTTGATGATGCACATAGGATTTTATGGGTCATAGTGAAATATTTGATTGATCATATTATGAAAAATCAATGAAAAAGCTGTCAGTTTTGTGCTGCCTACTATGTATGCAGTGATGGGTTTGAGTGCTCAGCATTGTGAACAAGAAGAAAATACCTTGGGGTGCCCAATTATAGCAGCAGCGAGAGGAAATTCAGAAGAGTAATTTTGGCGTCCTTCATTGCCTTTATATTGGCCTCTGAGCAAGTGGCTGTTCCACTCCTTTCAGATTTCACAGCAGCAAGAGTACTAATGGCAGCTCTGTGCAATCCTGACTTCTCGTGTTTTTTGAGACCAAATCAATGCTTTTCCTTCCACATTTAGTAAAACAATTTTACATGCACACTGAGCAGCTATTCTTGTCTGTACCTGCTTTGAAGTGGACTAGATGACCTGGAAGATTTTATAGAAAGCCATCCTTTCATTCATTCTTCCTCACTCACCCTTTTTCTTTTATTTTTTCTTTTTTTTTTTTTTTAAATAAACTGCTCGGCAATGGAAGCATTCTCTAAAGGAAGTAGTTTTAAAGCAAAGATGAGGAAAAGCCAAGTGTTTTAATAGGGCTTACCTCAAAAGAGTGGAAGTTTAAAGCAGGAAAAAAAGAAAGTTAATATAAAAAAGCAAAAAAAGCAATTGAGCTCGCCCAGTTCAAACGTACAAAAATCAGGTGCTGTTACCACAGTATCTGAGCACTTAAATTGATAATGTGTTTATTGCTGTAACATTCCCATGTGGTTTGGAGCAGAACCTTTTGGAAGGGAGCTGTGACCTAGAAACTGAGTTTAGGGACTTGGATACCTAAAGTAGGTTCTAAGTAGAGTTTAGTTGCTGAAATGCAGACTGCAGTCTAATTCCCTGTTCAGTCACTACTTACCCTTGGAGGTGGTGAACCTCCCTGACATCTATGACCAGCTGGATTTTCCTTTTGTACCCACTCAGGACTGCTTAGAATGGGAGTCCCACAACACAGCTCATAGGGAAATGTGACCTGACCCCAAAAGGAAGAGTTTCTTTTCCTAAGCTGTGATCAAAGTAGACTGATTGCTCGGGGGAACCAAGCTCCTGACAAGAATCACACCGCTGTTTTGACTGCTTTTAAATTGTAGCTGGGAAAGGAGAGAGCCTACAGGGGAAGGTGCTTGCCTGTGAAGAGGAAGACAGGGGTCAAGTGCTATTTCTGAGCACTGTCTTTTAATGTGCTGTTTAATATTAACATCACATCCTTAAGCAGAAATGAGAACAGGCAGCAAAGTTCTTCATTCCTATACTACAGAGTCATGCTTCCCCGTAGGCATAGTTCTCTCCCTCTGGCCCAGCACATGCATTATTATAATTTGGATTGAGTGGCAGGAAGAATCCCCTTCCTCGAGGAGAGGCATGTCTTGGACTAATGCTCTTTGCCCTGCTCTGAAGGCTTGAATCTCTTCTGGCAGTCATTTACAAACAGTGACCATGCTTCTTAACAGGAACCCACCTGCATTTTGGAAGATATTTGTGTGTGTGGTAGGCAGGAGATTTCTTTCCAGCCTCTGTGGCATTGTGTAATGTATAATCTCTCTTCTTAAGCGTAGTTGATTGATCAATGTCAACTGAACAGGCAAACACTTTGTTTGCTCTTTTGCTGGAGTTGTTTGGGAATACTTGCTAGCAGCAAAGCCTTCCACAGATCAAAGTGTCTGCTCACTGCTTGGTCTTGCTTTAGAGGCAAGCAGGCAGGCATCACATATGCAGCAAACCTTTGGTTTGTTTATCAGCCCAGTTATAACACATAACCCTCTTAAAAGAGGGCACTAGCTTTCCTAGAGTGACAATCCATGGCTTTCTCTGTAGAAAGATCTTCACAATGTAACTTGATGGCCACATGTAACTTGTGACTATCAACTGGCAGCAAACTCCTTACTTAGGAAGAGGAAGAAAGTGGCTTCTGATATTCCCAGCTATTTAAATGTCAGCTGTACCTGACCATATGCATAAGGAAGAATAACCCCAG
>VRYO01002779.1:1348596-1423342 GCA_009812075.1 Sialia sialis | reverse complement strand
AGCCTGACCCATCCTCTGTGACTCTGTGATATGCGTACTTAGCTGTGTATCTGGGTTGTTCCTTTGTGCCTAACTGCAAATGCATGAAGACAGCATACAGAAATATTTGCTGGATTCACAGAAATTTGTTCTCTTCAGACTTTGTGAAGCTTTCTTCTTTCCCTGGCACTTAAAATGTGTTTTTCTGGGGGGAGTCTGAGAATGTGTAACTAAGCTGTTTGCCTGGCTTTCCCAAGGAAGCAGCTGCTGCTGTGCAGCAACAGAGAATGTGGTGGAGGAGGAGGCAGCACTGCTTTCTTCATGTAACAGGCACAGCTGCAGGAGATCTGAAACCTCGTGGCTACACTTGACCTGGTTTTCTTGTCAAAAGCACATCTGGTTTTCAATTTGATTTAACTTGGAAACTATGTTCTGCCTGTGCTGGGGCTAGGAGTCCCAAGATGCAGATCCTTCTGTAAAATGTCAGTGTGTTGCTGCTGGGAAAATTACCAAGAGAGCAGACCTAAATGTTGTCTTGGTAGTCCTACAAGAGAGGCTCTCCTTTGTCTTGTCACCTTAGGTGGCTGCGATTTGTGCCTGGCAATTTGTGCTCCAGGAGCTATCAGACTCTCTTCTCCTGTACTGCTTTGGTTTGGCTGGTATCACCTGGCATCCCCTCACAGCAGCATTGTCTTAGTACAGGTGACTTTCCTCTCTGCTAGTATTGCTTGCCTGGCATTGTGGACAAAGGAGCCCGGAGTGTCCTCTGAGACTTACGTGCACTGTGCCATGGACTTGGTACCTGTCTTCCCTGGAGCAACTCAGCTGAGGAGTTTCTGCAGCTCCCCTAAGGCTCCTGAAGGAGCTGGGTCAAGGTGGAAACAAGCTGTTGTTGGTTGCATCCTGTATTCCAGAGGTACTGGAATTCTTTAATGCAAATGAGCAATTACTTTCATCTTAAGAGCTGGGAGAATAAATGACTGCAAACTGCAGCCCTCTGAAAAAACCTTTGCTTGCTTCTGGTATGGAGAGTGTTCACAGAAGAGATAAAACAGAGGGGAGATTTTCCAGAGTTACTGATTATAAGACTGTATAAATTCCTGAATAGCAGGCAAGTCTGAGGTTTTAAAATTCTGCCTTATACAGTCTCTTCCAGTATCCTGTCTTAGGAAGGCTGTGTGGATGCTGCAAATGTTTGAATACAGACCCCATATTTGGAGTCTGGATGTTTTAAACCAGGGCCTGAACTGAAAGGCTGTCATGCAAAACAAATGCACTGGGGTGGCAGTGGAGGACAGAACAGCTAATAGATGTTTTCCCTTTGCTTGACATCTGTCACCTTCCCCTATGCCAACCTTTCCTCTGTTTATAGCAAACCATTTGCTCCCATTAATTAGAACTGGACTGCTGCCATCTGACTAGCTTTGTGCCTGTACAAATGTCAACAGAACCAGCACTGCACAGGTGGGGAGAAGGGCCAGTCAGAGGAGCTATTGCATTTGTTATGGGGAGGGATAGATGGGGGTTGGGGGGGGGGAATGCCACCCCTCCCTTTCAAAATCAGGCACGCTGGCCTACAACAATAATTGAAATGCAGACTGGGAGCCCCAGGATGCCACTTTACTCAGCCCTTTTCAGAGCAGACTGCACTTTAAGCCATCCCCTCCAGTTAAATCTCCTTACCAAAGTGGTCTGTATGAAGCCTTACATACAAGAAGATAATGGTGCTGTCATTTTTACAAATAATCACAATGGGAGCAGAAAAATAAGAGGTAGACGATTATGCCTGAAAATGCAATGAGGTTCCAATTGCTAATGCAGTGGAAACTAAAAGGGAGCTGAACCACAATTCCAAGCTGTTCCTGCCAGGCTGGCTGTGATTTAGGAGTGTACAGCTGTGTTGCCATGATGTTAGGAGGAAATGTGCCTACCCTGGGATGGTTTTCCTTGTGTAAAATACTATGAAGACAAAGTATTTAATGTGATAGTTGAAGCAAATCTTGAGTGGGAGAAATGGGTTAACATAGATTGGCTTGGCTGGGTTGTAGAAGAAAAATCCTTGCAAACCCTCCTGTGGCTGCCTCTAGCAGTGATGTTTTGCTTCTGCTGGGACCATGAAACAAGAGGGTGGCAGTGGTTTTAACACTGAGGATTAAGCCGCATCTTGAAAGGAAGTAGAACAGCAGGTTTCCCTCACTCCTTCATAGAATGGTGGGAAGTGTTTGTTTGTGATATGGGATGGAGGGGATTGATTAGATGGGCTTGTGTGCGTACCCCAGAGTACTTCAAGCCTTTTAGAATGATGATCTGAATCTGTTCAGACATGGAGGACCTGAATGCCAAGGCTGTGAGTACTCCAAACACCTGAACAAATGGCAAAATGGTTTTTGGGGAGAAAGAATGGTGCCTTGTTCTCACAAACTTGCAAGGAAGGAGACCTTTTGAAGTCAAGAGTGAAGAGGTATCTAAACACAGAAGCTTTGGAGATGTTTTCACATCATGTTGTAGGAAGTATGTAATTCCCTTCTCGACAGCCTGGCATCTGGGGATGCTTCCTTTGTATTCCCCTGCCTGGATAGGAGACCTGACCCCCACTCTGCTGCAGTGACAGTGGTGTTTTTCTGGGGCTTAAGTGCCTCATGTTGCAACTTCCAAGTCAAGTAAGCAGCTTCCAGCTTCAGTGTTCTCCCATTGGAAAGGACAGCAGTAGATCGTGAAAAGACCTCTTCCTTCTTTTCATGTTCTTGCCCCCAGGGCAAGATTTTTCTGCCCTCTAAAAATGAGCATTTTTTGTTTCTTTAAATCACTAGCACTTTGTGTGCTGATGACAGACATTCCCTTTGCTGGTTAGAGGTGAGGCAAGTAAAACAGGGCTAAGTTATCTCCCAAGTTCTGCAAGAATCTCTCCTAGCACAGTATTTTCCCTAATTAAACTAACTTAGGGAATCATTTACAGGTTAAGATAAATGGACTCACTTAATGCATAAACATAGTTGGAAAGCAGAGTGTCTCCCAGAAAGATGAATGGAGAGCAGTCTTTGTGGCTGATGGGTTGGTGAGGGTGGAACTGTCAGTCCTCTGAGACAAAACCTGCCTCAAAATTATTGGTTGTGTCTGCATTAGGTAAACAGAGTTGAGCGTAACAAGAACTTGACAGATGCATCTTTTTCAGGAAAAAGAAAGGTTACTGTGTCAATTAAATAGCAGAGTATTAATTTTCTGCTGAGATGATATGTGCCAGTTTTAGTATCAGTGGTGCTGGATTACCAGCAAGTCTTTGCAAGTTTGGGGTGGCCACACAAGTGTAGAAGTAACAGAGAGCTCTGCTGGCAGGGCCTTGCTCTTGGGAACAGCCTAAAGGCAAGAGAATGTGCATTTCTATAGGCTCTGTTTGGCAGACAGGGTAAAGCACAGGGTTCATGTTTAAAGCCAAAGTCTTGTTCCTCTGCTTGGAGCTTTACTTGAGTGAAAAGATTTGAGCTTTTCTAAGATATTTCCTATATGAAAGGGTTTTGAAAATGTGCATGTAGAGAAACCACCATTGCCCATGACTTAATCCCTGCCTTCTGTAAGTTGCTTTGCCTCTTCAAGAGAAATTTGTTGTGTTTTTCCTTTCATCTTTTTTGTGTTGGATACCTTTCCATATTTCTGAGCATCATCACCTGTGGCTCTTAATTTTTGTTTGGGATTTGTTCACCCTGGTTTGGTTTGTCACCACAGGCTTTCTAGTCATTCCCACAAAAAAGAGGGATTGTCCTCTCTGTGAGATGTCACAAGGTGGAAAATGGCAGAACAGATAGGGAAGTGAAGCTAAAAGGTGAGGCAGAAGCTACTTGCATGCTCAGCTGGGCATTCCCAGTTTTAACTACTGTATGGAGGCTACAAGCAGTGCTTTTGGTGGTGACAGTGAGTGGTGCATTGTCACAGCCCCCCAAGGCAGCAGCAAACTGCCCAAGTTTCAGGAAAAGCCTGTGTTCCTGGGAGAAGTGCTGGGGGAAGGTCTGGTTTGACTTCTCTGTGGTCTTGGCTGTGAACACATTGTGCCATGTTAGCACCTCTGGAACGAGATCTCTGAAAGAGCACTGAAGAAATTATGCAGAAAGGCAGCCACTGGGGATGTTCATTAATGGCAGGATTCATTTCTGAGGAAGGTTGAAGGGCTGCGAGAGCTGTTAAAGCAAATGAATCTGTCTGTTCAACTGGCTGAAGCAGGGAAGTGCGCCTGTGCACAGAAAAAGAGCAACGCTTGGCTGCTGCAGGGTGCTAGCTTGCCTCAAGACATTCCCACGTGGGAATACACTGAGAGCCGGGGGGAGCAGTACAGATTGCTGAGTTTTAAATCATCACATTCCCAAGACACTGAGTGATCTGAATGTGCGGGGGCTTTCAAGGTGTGTGGCTTTGATGGATGGGGTGACCAGTGCTGACAACAAACTCGGGCTCTTACAAAAGAAAGCATGAGAACTCTTGCAATTGTCACAGAAACATTTTGCAACTGTGTAGAGAGCAATTTCTTTCTTTTCCCACAGAATAGGCTTTTTCAGAATTCAGTCCGATATCCCCTGAAATTAAATAAAGGGACCAGGAGAAAAAGCATTTTTCTGCTGCTTCCAAGAATGTATGTCCTGGTATTGATTCAGACACACTTTCTTACTGCTTCTGCTTTTCTCTAGTTTGTGAGTGATTTAGATTATACCTGAGGTTTTCGGCTTTTATAGTTTTTGGGTTTTTCTTGGTCACATAATGATTCAGGTTGGAAAAGACACTTAAGGTCATTAAGTTCAAAATTAAGTCCAGATTTTATGGAGCAGTAGCTTGGGCTCAGCAGCCTGTGTCCCAAGCTGTTAGAGGTGAGAGACAAAGCAGAAGTAGGAATAAATGTGATGCCTAGGCTTCCTGTTGTGAAGTCCCTAGTGATGCACCTTGTTTGAGCGTGATGCCTGCTTTGTTGTTAGCTGGTAAAAATGACAAAGAAAGACAAGTTTCTGCAAGACAGACTTAGAGTGCATTAAATAAATATAAATTTTATTAAAAACACCCACATCTCAGCGTTATCAGGAATGATATAATAATAAACAGCTTTCAAATAACCTGCATTACATTACAATACTTACAGTATTTATAACCATCCTCAGATTCTTTTTATAGACATACCAAACATCTCATGAAAATGAATGAAACTAAAGTAAAAAAACGTAGAACATAAGCATAGAAAATGCACACAGAAGTTCATTACCTTAGTGTCAAACTGCTAAAGTTTCCTACACAAGTTAACCACTAGCTTTAGAAGTGAACTTTATACTGCTGTGCGTCAATCAAGATGAAAAATTCATTCAAGTAAAGTTGACAACTCTCAGAAGCATCTTCAAGTATGGCTATAGTCAACCTGATAATCCTATACAAGCAACTCTGTCTGCTTTGTCATTCGTTCCAACTGAGGCAGAGTTCTGTACACCAAAAATTACAGCTGAGTTATTTACAATACAAAACTGATTCACCAACTAAGCTTCCTGTTCCTGCTGCCAGCAGTTTGGCAAGTGACGGTGCACGGCATATTAACCAAACATCTACTATGGATTATATGAATTAGATAGGATTTTAAAAAAAATCACCAAAAGATGAAGATATAGAATGATTTACTTAATCTGACATATAACCATCCTTTTTTTTTTTTTCCCAAAAGGTGAAACTTTTGTTTCAATGAGTAGATAAAGTGGAGAAAAAACAAAATTGCCATAATAAATATTTGACCATTAAACCCAAAGGCCTCCTTTGATTTACTTAAGTTACATTGTGATTCTGTTGGGTAGAATTTCTTTCAACCAAACTTAATCTTACAGTATATTGCACAATATATAGCTGGGACATGGAGGTTTGCATGTTTAGGGAAGCCCTTGTACAGACTGTACCTGTTTATATTTTATTTTATTCATTACAGTATCCAAGAAGCCTTGTTTATAGAGTGACTTGAACAACTCTAGCAAACAGTCACTTGCCAAACCCCCGCCTTACATTTTTCCCTTTAATCAGCTCAGTGCATTCTACTTTCTTTTTGTTTAATCATTGAAACAGTCAAAACATTCTAAATCTCTTAAACACTTCTGTTACAATAAAAAGAGCTAACAAATTTACAAAATTAGTTTTAGTTACACAATACATGTACAAGAAAAATAAGAGAAGGGATTCAAAGGAAAAACATTAAATCCCTGAAAAAAAACCCCAAAACCAAAAACAAAAAACCCAAGAATAATATATTTAACCTACAACAGCTTTACATACACACAGGTGACACGTTGGCATAGGAGAACATGAGCTGAAATATCCCTGAATTTTTAGAACCAAAAAAAAAAGAAAAAAGAAGTTGAAGTTCAAGTTATACTTGCTAAAATGTCAAGTATTGAGAGTTTTTTGTTTAGTTTTTTTTTCCATTTGTTTTTTTCAAAGGCTATTGGGGGAGAAAGATGGTATATAATATATAAACTTTCACACTCAGTTCAATATCCTATTGCCAAACTAGTGTTGAGGTATATGACAAGTAGGAACATCACTCAAACCTTTTAATGTATTTTTAGCTCACATTATGATATATTTGTAGCAGGCTGAGTAGCACCATGATGTGAATTCAGCTCAAAACCCAAATATATATAGATTTAATATTTTTACAGTACTAAAATACTAAAGCATTGCGTTAAAAAAGGTTTTGTTTACAATTTAATTTACTATACAACTCTCCTGCTTTTTTTTTTTTAATAGAAATTAATGATTTAAAACCACCACAGCAAGCCAGCTGCCTATTTTTTTTTCTATTAATCAACGGAATAGCACAGAACTAACCCTGTTTCATTCATCTTGCGTAGGCATAGGTCTGCTCAGTCTTCCTGGAAAAGAGGCCACTTGCACCGGGAAATGACTTGCACCACAATGTACATAATTATCAACACAAAAGCAGTTCTGCCATTCCATAGCGGGAGCGCACAGATCTCTAGAAACAGCAGAAGCCCAAGCTAACTAGGTGTAGTTTGTTGCATGCTGCTAATTATTACTTGTGGTTAATATAAAATTCTTTCCTTAAAACTGTACATATTTGAGCAATGAACTTGTCATAATTGTAGAAAACAGTTTACAGTATAGCTGTGTGAGATGAGCACCAGAAAAAATGTGTTTTGTGTACAAAGTATTCCCTTATATCCAGTAAGCCCCATTTTTACCATAACTGACTGTATTAAAAATGGATATGTAGCCCACTAGCTGATGCATGGCTAAACCAAAAGTATTTAAAAGCTTTTTTAGTTTAAAAAAATTATCTTTGCATTTCAAAATCAAAGTAAACTCTTCTTTTTTTTTTTTTAATGTCTTAGTACCTTAGCATTGTTCAAGTTGCCAAGCTTAGGTAGACAAAGTGCTTTTGAAACACTATTTAAAAAAAAATATCTCTCTATTTTATTGTCCTTTTATAGGACTTAACTGGATGAGCAAAATCCAGAGGTCTTTGTAATTCCCATATGTTAAAAAGTAAGCTTATTTTAACACCAGGTAACTTGAATACATACATGAATGAAAAGGTCCTCCTTGTTGCTGAAGAACGTTTGACAACATCATTGACATTTTGTTATAAAGGCATTAACTGTTTGACTGATAAAATAAAGACACCATTCTTTAGATAGCACCATGGTTTTAGAATATTCAAACAAATTCAGTGTTTTGCTGTCTATTTGTTTTATACTTATCTACTTAGTTAAATAAAATCAAAAGACTATTAAGATTACAGTAAAAACTGCATGTTAAAAAGCCATAATTCCAGTATTTCAGTACATCATAGATTCAGCACCAGATGTTATTTTAAGATTCCTGCAGTTGTAATACTACAGTATTATTTTTTTAGGGTTTTTTTTTTGCTCCTGTTTCATGACTATGCAAACTTGATGACATTAAAAGTGGCCACAGATGTGCAAAACTGTAAGGAAAAAAAATTATATTTGCAGATTATCTCTTTCAGTAATAGAGCCAGTGTTTTCCAATGTAAATTGTGAAACACTCTTTTGTTGTGTTCTCTCTTTTCTCTTCCCTTTTATTTTCTTCTTCTGTTTTTTAATTTTTTTTTTTTTTTTTTTTTTTTTTTTTTGCATAGGATGCTTTGGTCTTGTTTCCTACATGCCATCTATGACCACTTAAAAATCAGTGGAAAACAAGTGCTCTAATGAGATTTACCTCTTTTTGCTGGTGTGCCGAGGTGTTTTCCACCAACAAGTTCCGTAAAACACTGTTTTCTTCTCCACCCTTGCCTTCCACGAAACCTAAAGCACTACTGCCCTAGTGACAAGGTGTTTCTTCAGATGAGGTAACCAGCCAAGCTGTGAAGTCAGATATATCGGTTGTAAGGCCCTGTAACCCGTGTAAAGGCATATGGAGATGTGGTTACGGTGGAGTCCGTGGTGACTGACAGTGTCCTTTGTGCCAGGGACTTGATGAAGCGCAGGTAGGTTGGCTCAGAGGGTTCGTGGGGTTCCACAGGCTCCCGCTTGGCTTTTTTGCCGTAGGATTTCTGAGGCACGTAGTCTGGGCCGTACTTCTCGCACTCCTCTTCTTTCTCTCTTGCCTTCTCAGCCATCTTTGCCTCCCACAGAGCCAGACCGTGTTTTGGCTCATTCATGCTTTTGTGCTGGTAAAATACAAGGGATATTCTGGTGGGATGGTTCCTGTTGGGATTTTTTAAGGGTGTCGTTGCGTGGAGCTCGCGTTTTGCACATTCTATGAGAATTGACCCATGAGATGGAGCAACTGCCACTCCTCCAATTTCTGGATCCAGAAAGTTCTGCTCACTATCTGACCAGACTTCATCGGGATCCTCTGCTTTTTCTGGATTCAGCACGTCAGTTTTATCTAAAACACCCTGGGGAGTAGTCCTGTCAGGGTTTTGACCTGGAAGCATGTTAGACAAACCATTAACTGCATGTGAAATAATTTCATTATCCTTATTTTGGAGATGCAGTGAATTAGGAGGACCACTAAACATACTTGGAGCAGAGTGGTAGTCATGTGATAAATGTGGAGGGGGTTGCATGTGATGATGTTCGCCTGTTTTACTCATGGAGGTATAATCCATGCTTGGATTATTCAGATTAGATTTTAACCTTGAGGCAATCTCCATAAAATGGCCATTGGCCTCATGGGTTGAGTAAGAGGAAAATGACCCTGCATGGTGTAAATTTGGTCTAATGGTGCAATTACTGAAGGAGTCTACCTGCATATTTTGGTTTCCATAATTCAAGTACTTGGGACCAAAACTCTGGTTATTCCCAAACCTATGCTGGTATAATGTTTGAATGGGTGGTAGACTTAGTTTAGACATATGGTCTTGGCTCTGGCAACTATACAAGTCCATGTGCTGATGCTGGGAAGAGTAGGAGCCCAAGTAAGAGGGGCAGTTGTCCATAGCTATGTTTCCATTGCATTGGTAGGGGGAATATTGGTTATTTTGACTTAAAGATTCTGAATAAGGGTTCATGGGACTGGAAGAATTCAAATAAGACCCCGCAGACTGTGATGAGGTTGTATAGAGGTTCATGGGATTGGACCCTCCATATGGATCTGAAGTGTACGAAGAGTTTGGATAAGCATTGGCTGGATTAGGCAACCTTCCATAGAGATTTGCAGAACCTGAACCCAAGTAAGAGTTAATGGGGTTTGACTGAGGGTTGTTAGGGAGAGAGCGCTGTGGATGTTGCTGCTGCTGCTGTTGTTGTGTGGCTGGTCCTGAAAGACGTAAAAGATCTGTAGATGTAAAAAGGAAAAAACAAACAACCACACAACAAACAGGCTTTTTAAAAAAGGCCCCAAACCAACCACCCACCCAACAAATTACCTACTTTATATGAAATTTCTAGGAAAAGTTGATTCATTAACAGACTCCCTTTCTGATTGCTCAAACACAATCCTTTAAGAAGCTGGATAAATACTAAGGCTGCTCTTCCTTTTTGGCATGTTTCCAATGAGATCAGATGCTAGTGGCAGTGGGGAAAAGAAGACACTGCAGTCTGTTCATAGTCACATGCACAAAATCCAGAGTTGAATAATCTTTTAAGTAGCCCATAAAATGGAGTATCAAAGTGCTCCCAAACAGCCGTGCACAAAGTGACTTTCTTTTCCCTGCAAATAAAGAATTCTTCTCATCTACATGAATAGAACTGACTCCAAAAAATGTCCCTAGCAGTATGTTAAAAACAACATTCACTGGTAGACAGAACAGTGCAGTAGTAAGTGAGATTAACTGAAGACACAAGAGCAAAAATACCATTCATTAAAGTGCAATGGCATCATTTAATGGTCACAACCCTTGCCTGGGTCATGGGACAGCTGGCTTCTATTCATAGGTATTTCAGTGACCTTCTGGGTGGTCCTGGATGTATCTCTTTTTATCCTCTCTGGGAAAGCTGCTGCAACAATAAAATAACTGATAACTCCTTTACTTAGGACTCTCCAATCTGCTGCTGAGAACTGCCATAAACTTTTACTCCACTATGGAAAACCTGCTTTGCTTTTGGTCTTGAGGCAGAGAGTATAAATAGTGGTTAAGAGATTATACTTGTGTTTCCTGAAATTAGGAGGTTGTCTGTAACAGTGGCAGACATTGAGTGATGTGTAGGTCATTCTTTGGCAGCAGCACCGCACACTTCTCTTCAGGGCTTCTAGCACTACTAGTCCTTTAAAGATACTTTACAATACACTGGATGGCAAGCAGAGTTTGTTTCTAGATTTCTACAAGTGTTAACTATCCAACAGTAAAAGATTTCTCATTACAACTTTTCTTTATTTTTTCTTCTCTGGAGTTTACCAAATTTGGCACTCTAGTTTATATAATATTGATATTCACTTTCAAGAGATCTCTTGCCTTTTTACTTCAATACATTCGTGGGCTGAAAATAATGGTTTTCTTGAGGCTGTTTATAACTGGCCCTCATTTGTAGGATGCTTACCACTGCTGACCCCGCTCAGATTCCTGTGTTTACCTGCCAGCTGCTTTGCGTGACCTGCTGCTTCAGAGGTGCCTTGCTTGTTGCGTGCTGCAGCAGACTTCTCTCTCTCAGCTTTGCTAGACCCATTCTCCAAGGAGGAAAGCTTTTCTGCAGCTGCTTTCTTTGCTTCTAGCTTCCTTTGCCGACAGGTCTTAACAGGCTCTGCTAACATCCTTACTTTTCGTCGAAAGGAGGTAAGGACCTGAATGCTGCCATTCCTTTTCTTCTCCTCCTGGCCCTCAGTGCTTCCGAATTCATCCACATCAGAGACTTTATATAAGGGGAGCACATGGAGCTGCTCATCTTCTGGTGTTTGGCCAATTTCACGATTGTCTTCTCTAGTCAGTGTGCAAACCTGTTAGAAAAGCGTATTAGAGGTCTGAAAATCTACCTCTGCATTGTGCCTTGCCCCAGCACTGGCATCTGGCAAGCTCTTTGTTAACTGTAAGTTTCTGTGCAATTTTTGCATATCATAACAAGCCTGAAAATGTAATTTCTTCCATTACTTTGTTGGACAGTGTTAAAAGAAACAGAAGATGTATAGACATCTATTTCTTTTACTTGTGCTGAAATGAACAGTATAGTTAGGGATTACCCTCATGTGAAATAAACTCTGTGATCCATTCCGCTGTGGCCAGAGAGCTAAAGCAGTGGAATCTTTGTACTCACCTGAAGATTCTTTCACTACACTGCATGAGATGTCTAGTTACCTATTAGAGAGAGTGTGCAATACAGTACACTGGTGTTGTGCTTCACACACCCTTACAGTGTAACCGCAATGTTAATAACAAGATTCAGGGGAGTTACTGTTGTCATGCAGCAAACCTGTTGTATTAGTTCTAGCTTGCAAGTATTGGGAGGATCTTTGTGGAAAAAGATGCTGGTAGGGACATACTCCGCAGCTGGGACAAAATCATTGTCCAGCTGGAAGTGTACATTGTATGGGTGGTGATTAACTTGTGAATTAAATCAGACCCTGGAAACAGGAAAAATTCAGTTTGAATTAAAAAGGCAGATTTGGTTGTAATCTGCCTTGTCTTGTAATCTGGTTGTCTCTGGTTGTAATAAGATCTGCACTGGGAATCTAGGGAGCTGCTCCAAACTAAAGCTTTTATGATTATTCAGAACTGAAGAGTATTCTTTCCTATGTTTGGCCCAACTGTTCTGTCACAGAAATAATCCAATACACATTGAAAACCAGCTTGCTTTTCTAGTATCTTCTACAGAACATCTGCTGTACCTGCTGTACAGAAATCAGGACTGAGGAGAGTAAAGGGTATATAGACTTGCAGACTTTCTGCTCATCCAAAGCAGGAATAAAATCCAAAATTTCCAAAACTCTCTCGGAAAGAAGTTATTTGTTTCTACTTCTATTTTATTAGAAGATATAATCCAAAATTGTTAGAAAAAGAAGGGTTTCAGGAGGGTAAATATGAACCATTTTGTGCCAGGAACACTGATATAGGCATTTCAGCTCTGCTGGGACCTTCTTCCCATTGTCTTCACAGTTCCTCTTTTACAAGGTCTATGTTAAACCTTTCTTTAACACACCTTAAGTCTCATCCATTTGAAAGAAAAATGTGTAGAGGGTAATAAGTAAGCTCAGTTCTTGCCAAATATGTTTTTTCTTACTAATCTGCATTATGCAAAATAAATTTAAAAGAGAGGAAATAATGAATTAAAGCCACGAGCTAAGTGCTCGAGTGAGGAGGCTGTTACACATCCCAGACTTACCAGAGTACTCCCATTTTGCATATTGTGCAAGTCTCTGTGAGCATGAGCACAGAAGTCAAGGCAGGCGGTGACCCCTGAGAATGGGCGACCTTCCTTCAAACCCAGGCGGCACTCAGGGGCTCTGTGTTCGTACTCGATCTGGAGAGACAGGACAGGTTTCACTGGGTGCTCCAGGACACTGAGTGCACAAGGAATGCTCTGCTGTGACAAAGGGCAGGTCTCCTTCACATCTTGGAGGTGACAACAAACACATCTTGAAAACAAATAAACTACAGTTCGATGGCCATTTGTTATCCACGCTTCATTCCTTGCTGCTTTGTTCCTTGGTACCTTCAGTCTCTGGTGTGGTTGTGAAATTAGTCAACAATACTTTTCCTTATGTATTACTCCTGATTTTCTGGCAGGGGTTGTTGTTTTTACATGACAAGTGAAGTGCATAATTTCAGTGACTGGCACTCTGAGAGTGGTATGTTTGTATAGACTGGAAGTATACCAAGCTATTAAGGGAAAATGGCATTAGAAAACTGACTTCAGAATGACTTAATGAAAAATAATAATTTGCTCTTGGATTTGTAACATTTTGGCATGCTAAACATGTATTTCATTAGCTAAAGTACAAATCTAACCCCTGACTAAAAAGAGAGAGAATTCAGACAAGACAGTACTTTGTACCCATGCAGTCATTATTCAGGTGCTTTACAAGGAACTCATAATGTAACAACAGACCTTACAGACAAAGAAGGGATTTTGTAATGGATGATAAAGTCTTAGAAAAATATTGGTTTCATTTTATTTAGAAAATTATAAATGTGGTTTATAAACCACATGATTGTAAAATACTTTGCTGAAGTTCCTGAACCTTTCAAGTGAATGCACTGAACATGTACACTTAATGGAATTTAATAGATTCCTTTTCAAGTTAAGGTCAAACAAGAAGCTTTGCCAGGTCTTAATTCAAACTCACTAAAAATACGTCTTGTTTGCTCACAGACATTTATTTTTCAAATCAGGATTATTTATTTCCCTGGAATCTGAAAATAAAAGCAGGACAAAACTTGAAAACTGTGTAAACTTCTTTGGAATTAAATGTGAGGAGTCTGAAATGTTAGCCAGACTATAACTGGCTGATCAAACTATATGGGTGCAGCTGCTCTCCGAGATGTTCTGTGGGAGAACAGTTTGAGAAACAGAGCCTTTCCAGTTCTTGATTGTAATCCAGAAGTGATCCAGGTTTGGATTAGAATAAATCTGGAGATTTGAAATGTGGTTTTAGTGTTTTTTTGGTTTTAGAACCTCTTACAATATCATACAAATTAGAATTCAGTCTTCTGTCTTTAAAGCCACTGACAGTAGCTCGAGTACAGTTTTCCCACAAATATAGAGTCTTCATGAAACTCCTAAAATATGCCAAGGTATACACATGCCTTATTACATAAGGTATAAATTGAAACTTGTGAAAGCATGTATTTTCTACAAGTGTTGGGTAGCACCACAGCTTACTTGGAGAAAAGTTCTTAAGTGAATTTTTGTGGCAAAAGAAAAGCAGCCCAAACAAAGAAACAATTTATTGTTCACCACCTCTTTTTTTTTTTTCCTTTTTTTTCTTTCTCTTCCTATTTTCTCTTGCAGAATGTCTCTCAGTTATTTGGACAGATAACCACAGCCAGTGGGCACATAGCCACAGTTTTCTCCATGTGTCTCCAAACATTATCTGATCAGTGAAATTGGGTAAGTGAAACCCTGCAACTGAAACTGGGTAACTGCACTGAGTCTGCTTACCCTGACTAGCTGCTACTAAATACACAGCAAAGGAGTGAATTTTACAGCAGATAATAATGGACAGTTTTGTGTTAGTACTGTTTCTGTTAAAGCTGAGAATCTGTCTTGTGCTGGTTGTACAGTGCTGTCAACAGGAAAGCAGGGTGATGTCAGTTTGCAGTAGATGCTGAAAGTTTGGGGACTGTAAGTTCTGTGAGTGTTCCTAACGGCAGCAAACCTGAGTGGTGAAAATGAAGGTCAACACTTACATGTTGGCAGGTAGTGTGCTGTCAAATTTTGGTATAACTATCTGAAAGACATTTTGTAATGAAATGTAGACGAGACACAGCCACGCTGGGAACCTCATCAGAGCTCTGGGTGTGCTGGTGTCTGAGAACACCAACCCATGGAAAACAGGCTCACACAATCCCCTCATGCAAGAAGGCTGGTGCAGGCACTTGTGTGCATACACAGGCCTGAATGTGTTCAAATATAAAACTTCACTTTAAAAGTGTGTTTATATAGGCTTTTTTGGTGAAAACTAAATTCATCTGCTGCTTGAGAGAGCAGAACTGAAACTGTGGCTTCAGGATTTGAGTGCAAACTGTTGCCAATCTCACACCATATTCATGGCAGCTTTGCTGGTTTGCTGGTAATTCATGCTAAATTGAGAAATTTGTATTTTGGAGCTGAAGAGTAAAATAATTCTGTTGTATTGATGCAGGTGTAAGAGATTAGTTCTATTTAGTTGACCAAATCCTGTTAGTTTTTCTTGTGAGAGCATTTTAAGTGGAATTTTTAATTTCTATTTGTCTTCATGCTGGTATCAAAGAAATGTTAGCACAAAATGTATATAATGGTTTCGGGCAAGGCTGAAACATTGGGAGTTGGGTTATTTCCATGACTGCTCATGTTCCTTTTATTCCCCATCATACCTGGTTGTTATATGCATCAGGTGCAAGCTTCTTGTAGGTTGGTGCCATCAGGGTTGACAGATTCTGCAAATTGGATTCTAGTTTTTCTTCCTGTTAGAGATGAAACAGGGTTCAATGACTTCTCCATACTGCACATCTGGGATACAACAAGTTAGGGTCTTACACAATCACGTTTACACTGACAGTTGTGTAAACACATAAACCAATATTACTGGTGTTTAGACAGTGACTGTTGTGAATCTTCTTTTAATTTTATTGTTCCAAGGCCTTTAAAGGAATGGAGCAGTTATAGCAGTGTAGTGGGAAACCTGGAATAGAACATCACATATTATACTCTTGTTTTATATTAAGAAAAATAATTTCCAATGTGTATATGTTTTACATCTAAATGTGATAATCTTCATTATTTTCCTTTTTGGAGTTGTGGGAAAAAAATACTCTTCAGAAAGCTTGAGAGAAATAACAGAATGGTCCAAGTAAATATGGCTAATTTAAGGATTTTGCACATTGCAACGACAACATTTTGACATAGTGAAATATTTTTACATGCAGAAATTAAAAAATATTTCAATACTGCAGCCTTCAAAATTTTCCAATCCTTAAGTAATGAAGAATCATGGATGTATCTAGTAATTGGTGACAGGGAGGTGGGAATGACCACACCTCCTTTTTTCTCTAAACTGTACACTGTCAAAATAAAGCATCTTTAAAAAAGAATCTAGTAACGTACACCAGAATTGTTCCCCATCATCTAAGGATGAGACTCCCAAATTCAAAACCTCATTTGTATGAGGCCCTTATCTTTAATTTTAAGTGCATACAGAATGGTGGCATACTCGTTTTCAGGAGTTTTTGTACTTAAGGAAGAAATGAAGAGCTGCGAGAAAACAGGTTCCAGAGAGGAATGCATTTGGTGCGGTGAAGGTTTTTATTCTGTACTATGGGACAATATCCTAGTTTTGTTTGACATGAAATTGTCAAAAAATACCTTGCAGTGACCTTGTGCCTGCTGCCAGAACGTGGAGTTTTTGTATGGCCTGTAGGGTAGCATTTGTTAGTGTAACTTCTAGTTTTTATTGGTGAGGATTCTGTTTGTGCTGCCTATAAACTGTCTGTGCTATGAAACCAGCATGCTTTGGCTGCCCCCAACTTTGGGACCAGGACTGGAGGGTAAAACCCTCTTTCCTGTGTAAAGCTGGCTTCCATGGGAAGTAAATCCAAGAATACAAGTTGGAAGAGTGCCCTGGTGTGCTCTGGTCAGCTATCCATCTTAGGCAGTTTAGGACTGCAGGCTGTGATAAAGCTTGTGCCACAGCATGTCTGGAGGAGAGCTATTCTGTTGTTCTTGGTGCTGTAGAAGAGCATTGGGAGGAAAACCTGTATGTTAATTATGACAATATTCTGAACAGTGCACTCTTTTCAGCACTGTCTGTAGGATGCAGAAGTACCTGTCTCTCTGATTATGTAAGAGTAATGCTTGGATTTGCGTAAGACATCAGAATACAGTGAAACTGTGCGCTAATGTGCCAGTACACAGGCATGGGAATAAATCTGTACATCCTTGCCAGAAAGTAGACTGGGCCAGTGGAGCTTCACATGACTTGCTGGAGGTGTCCAGGAGTCACTGCAGTTGTAACTTCAGGGTATCTCATGTCCAGGCTAAGGTCAGTGTTTATTACTACGGCTCATTTTAAACTTTTACCAGTTTGTTGTAACACAGAGACCAGTCTGGAAACACTCAGAGGGGCAGGACTGTATGTAGACTGAGTCTTCCTATCCTCTTCTTCCTATTGTCATCTCAGAGTTTCATCATGTTTGTCTCCATTGAACTAGTCTGCTCTGGTTCCCAGTTCCAGTGTTATGTGCCATTAGCTGGTAAACCTTCCACTGTGTCACTGGGGAATGCTCAATTGCAGGCCTAATAAAGCCAGAATTATTCAGGCCATGCCCTCTTCTCTAATTGTGAAAGCCTGCAAACATGGTTTCAAGTCTCAGGACTTTTACCAGCTGTCAGAATTTGGACAGTCAATTCAGCTGGCTCAGTGACTGGAATCAATTGGTTTTGACTGGCAGTTATTTAATTACCCTACATGTACAGCACTCAGGGAGGCCTCAGGCCCTGCTCTCTTGTACTTTATCTCTATTTACAGAGTGACAGAAAACATTTCTTTGCAAATGAAGTTCATTTCAGAAATGGACACCAACCTCTTTTGGGTCATCCCCCATCAGCTTAAACTTTCTTGGAATCTTGCTTCTGGCAAACTTACAACCATTGTAGTACATGCTCCAGGAGCAACCAAAGGAAAATGAAGCACCACAAGTTTCAGGGTCCAGCCCTTGGCATGCACAAGTCCGTCTAAAAGATAAGAAAAGACAGCTGTTAGCAGCAGGCAAGTCTTCCCTGTAGTGCTCCAGCAGTGTCCATGAGTGTTCTGCCAGTGCTCCAGGGAATCAGTGGGGTGGATCATCTTCCTCCAGTAAATAATGAAGAAATGCAAGAGGGAGACACACAGAAGAATTTATCAGAGTGAATGATTTCATGGTTACAAAGCAGGGTCTTTGGGGATTCTACACCTGTGTGAGAAACCCAGTTTTGCTTGAGTGAGGGGGGCTTGTGCTGACAGCACTGCAAGAATATGGGGCTGAACAATAATTCCTGAAATACCACTACCCATGAAGCCATAGTAACATAGAGTGATTGCTGCGGTTATTTTGTTCTAAATGTTCTTTTCTCTCAGAAAGGCATGGGAAAAGGATACAATGCAATTTCTTGAGACTGAGGCTTGTCTGTGTCAGCTTACACAAGTATGGTTTAGTGCACCCAGCTTTTATTTCAAGGTTGAGGTATCAGCTATCCTTGCCGCTGCTGAGATTTCTTCTTTTAAATATATTGAGATGCTTCACAACTCTGAGAAAATGTTTTTCCCTATTTATAGGAGTGTTTACTTTGGCTTTCCTACAAAGTTTGTGTGTTTTCAAACAATCTAAAGTAGCTGGAAAAGTTGTAGATGTTTTAGGATAACAGCATGAGTAGAGGTGCTGGGTCTGAAGATGGGGCTGCAGGTTTGGTGAGCACAGCCTTTGCTTCACTTACTCTTCATTCAGGGCGCAGCGCCGGTTCGTGAGTGTGCCGTACTTCCTCAGGGTGTCAGTGAGTTCAGAGTAGAGCTTATCAGCAAGGCTGGTTGGGATTCCCTCCCAGACCAGGATGAGAATCACGATGACGGCCGTCTCACACGTGTGTCCTGCTCGCTCACGCACCAAGCAGAGCAGCTTCTCCTCCTGACTGCTTCTGCGAACTACCTGCATGTACAGCAACACACACCCCAGAGCCCCAACACAAATAATGGCATTCTTAATGTGAAGAGCAAGAGAATAGGAAACCCCAGCATTACTGTGCGTGTGGGGAGGTTACTTCTACTTGTATCCTCCTCTTTGCTTCTAGTAGTTCATTCCATTTTTCTCACTCTGAAATGCCAGGGCTACCCTTTGTGTTTAATGAAGCTGACTCTAAGAGGTTGACTGATGGCATCCTTTCCTGAATCTATGTTATGGTTGTGGCCCAGATTGATTGGTGAGCAAGAGGAAGTGAGCAGTGAAGTGTCTCCCCACACACAGCTGGGTAGTGGACACCTGTCTTAGAACAGGAACCATGCAGGGAAAGGCAGGCAGTAAGGAATACCTGGATATGGGAGCTCTCTCCTTCCAAACTAAAGCAGCTATACTCATAACCAGCCCCAGAGTTTTGTGACCTGCTGTTATTACATACAAACATTACAGTGTTGGGAGGAAGGCAGGGGATGTTTTTCAAATAAAACAATGTCCCTCCAGTAGCATAAGCACTGAGAAGCAATTCCTAAAAAGGGTGCAGTCTGGCATGTATAAAAACTATAATGTATTAGTTTCTCCTCATCCTGTCTTTACCCAGCAATCCAAACCACTCTGTAATTTGTTCCAAAGTATGACAGTGTTTGCTAAGAGGGTGTCATAACACCTCTCTCCAACTGGGAGGGTATTTTAAAGACATCACAGTGGTGCACTTACTGGACTTATCTGTAGGCTAAATTTAAACAGCAGTGAAAATGTCAGGTGGTGCAAAACTTAAATCTAAACAAATCTAAGGTTGAACATGACCTTCTTAGATTTTCATACCTATAACTTAAATGTTCTTCTTGCTATTCTCTGTGCAACAGCCAATGGAGTGAGAGATGGGTGGGAGCAGGCTGCAGGCACCCTATATTACTTCTGCGGTTGAGCTATTTTAAGTCTCCTAGTGTCAGTTAACAGGACACTGCTGTCAGCTACATGAACCATCATACTGGACTAGATTAATTTGTTTACATCACTTACCCATTTAGCAATTGGACATCCTTGAGAACTTTTGCCTTCTTTCCCAGTGTAGACAACCCTCTCAATTCTTATAGCTTTACCCTTCTGTCCAAATCTTAAACAAAACAAAAATATGTACAATAAGCAGATTCCTTTAGTCCTGTGTGAACACTGGAAAGATGGAGCACATTTGCCAGTCTTATCTTAGAAAAATAAACCTGTGAATTACAGGAAAAGATGTGCAATGTGCTTTGTATTCATGACTTTATTACAGTGGTGGAATGATATATTAAGAGAGGCAAATGTCTTTAATACATCCCAGATGGATAAAAAATATCAATATCCCATTAATATTATCAAATATTTTAACCATTTCTTTAGAGCATTCGTTATAGATGGCATTTGGAAAAATTGACTTTTAAAAAAAAATCTCTTTATTTTGGTGAAGAATTTTTTTCTTTTAATTTCTGGGTTGAAGTTGTTTCTGTGAAATGTACATAATTAAGCTGTCATGGAACAGCTGGCATGTAAGTTACTCTATTAATTTTCTGTGCTTGTTTCTGTCTTACTGTGAATCAGTTAAGTCAGGATTAATTTGCATAATATCTATTTTTTTAACTGTATCATCCACTCATAAATTGTTACTTATTTACTTCTACTCTACTTCTATGCTCCAGTTAGGATCACAAGGTGCCCCCAAATAACACCATTTGTGTGTCTCTGCAGCCAAGGCGGGCAAGCTCAGCTCTTGCTGAAGCATTTAAACAAGGGGATTATGCTCTCAAGGCAGATTCTTGTGCAAGCTTCATGTCCAAGCAGTGCTGTTGCCAGAGCAAAGAGGATTCACTTTCCAGGTAGAAATATGTGGCAAATGCCATGTGAAGGATATCTTGAGCCTGGGAGCACACCGGGAGTGAAACCACAGCAGTCTTACAGACTGAGCTACCCTGGCCACTCAGCTGCTCCTTGGGCACTGGGCAAACTGTACTTCCATCACCATTTCTGGAATTCTGCCACCCTCAACTTTTAATAGCCAACTGTAGGGACTAACTGAATGAGTCTCCTTGTTTTTTGCCTTTACCTACAGAGCAATCAAGGTATATTTCTGTTATGCAGCCATTTAGTGATGGCTTTGATCCTTGTTCCTCTTCTTTTTGCACTAAAATCTTGGTAACGTATTTAAGGGCCAGTATCTGTATTTAAACTTTTGTCCTGTAAAGGAAATGAAAAATGCTTATTTTTAGATGTGATCTCATTGTGAAGTTTCAGTGTCACAGGAAAATGCAGAAACAAAATCAAGTTGTACCGCATGTGTTCTGCAGGCAGCTGTTAGGTCACCTTTTCCTGCTTAGGCTTGGATATTAGTATTTATTTGTTTCTTTAATTAACCACATTAAAAAAAAAAAAAACATCTTAAAATTTTCTATCATTTTTTAAAATCTGGATTGCAGGACAACTGTGTGGATGCCTCTACAGAAGTATGTTGTATATTACACACTGGAAATGAAATGGATTTCATCCCAATTTTTTTTCAACTGTCAGAAAGGAATTTGTGCCTGATGTTTGTCATGCTTGCTTTCAGGCCAAAGCTGATTTGCTTTAAAACTAGAGCAAATCCCACTGAGCATGAAGCAGGAATTGGAAGAAGGAAGAGGTAAAAATGTTTGTATCTGCTGTGGATTCTCCAAGAAATTAGTTCTGGTATAGCTAAAATATTACTTGTAAGTCTAAATCCAAACCCTGGCTTCTTTAGTAGTGCTGATACCTTAACAGTCAATCCATATGCATGGGAAGCCAGGTTAGAAGTGCTTGAGTTGTGATTAATGTCACCAACTGCACATGTGTGCTTGAGAGTATCTTTGTAGTGAGGGCTTTGGGTTTTTTTACTTAGGGATAAAGAAATAAACTAATGAGTTTTGGAGTTCCTCAGTCAGAGAATTTCATACTTCATACCATACAGTTGCTAGCCATTGTTCAAGTACCTGCTGCTATACTCTGCTGCACCTGGCTGATTAGTTGCATGTTATCTATGATATCTCATTATTTCCTTCTGCCAACATGCAATGAAATTAATTTAAAAAAGAAAAGAAAAAAGGTAAGGTCACTATTAAGAATGAAAAACTACTTTCCAAAGTAAAAAAGCTGAAAAAAATTTCATCTCTGTAATTGAAATTACAATATGAATGACTTTTCTCTTTTATTTATTATTTGTAAATACTAAAGAACCAGTTGATGAGAGCTCTGGAGATAACAGATGGTAAAGAATTTCTTCAGAGAGTCAGTGTTCACTCTCCCTTCCCAGAAGGAAGCTGATTTATGTAGTCAACATGCACTTGAGCTGCTCTAAAAGCTGAAAATTACTGGGCAAGCCGTGCACAAGAGTCACAGGGAAGGAGGCGCTAAGAAAGAGAAAGGACCTTAGGATTTAATCTGAAGGGTTTAATAGGCTACAAGTGCCCCATGGTTAAGCACTGATGAGCACAAGCTAACAGACCTTGCTAAGAAATGGTGCTCCTTAGCTCAGATCTAGCACTGCAATAATGCCCACTTGCTTTTGGCTCTGCAACTAGCTGGAGCTTCACTGGTGTTCTGGAGTCCAGATTCTTAAGGTACTAGCAAATCAAGTGCCCATCTGTCTCTGACTTAACTGAAGAGTTTTTTGTTTGTTTCTTTGTTGGGAGATACTGAATTCCCAGATACCTCTAAAAATCTGATCATTATTGGCTACAAGTAATGCAGAAGTCACTTCTGTGATAGCTTTTAATTTGCATATTTTAGGCTGGTGGGGTTTGTGCTTTTTTTAAACAACACATATCATGTATCTCTTCTATGCCTTTAAAAATTCCTGGTTTGGTTCGTGTTGATGTAATAAATACACCACAGGATGCAACATGATAACAGGGATTCATAATCAAGATAAGACTGAGTTTGTGCAATACTCCAAGGCAGGAGAATGTTTTCTCACAACACTACTTATCGATTCTTGGGCTGAAATCCCATCCAGCAATTTTGTGGCACTTCTCTGGATGTGAATGAATGAGATTTAGACATTTAGTAATTTGGTGAGGGGAAGCTAATGTTGAAATTTGGTATTCTGCTCTTCACCCTCCTTCTCCGCTGGCATTCTCCTAGCCAGAGGAGACACCAGGTCCATGCCTGCCTTTGCAGCCACTGCCAGCCGCCTTGCTTGGCAGGCTGGTGAGAACTTGTTCTGGCTTGGGTTTGCTGGCATCTGGCTTCCAGGGCACAGCCCATGCCAGCCAGCAGACTATTAGCCCTGTCAAATATTGTGACTCTCTGGTGAATAGCAGGGTGTGTAATGTTGGCAACACTGGAGTAGCTAAGCCTACAAGTAATTACTTGATTTGCAGTTGTTTATTTCTTTATGTGCAAAAGCTGGAAAAATTCTGACATCCACAAAAGGATAAATGTTAATCTGCTCTGTGCCGTTGCACTAATTACCTTTCTTCCATGATTTCTCTAATAGCTGCCACATTAGGACCGGCTCCTAGATGAGTATAGAAGGGACCTTCATCTTTTTCAATAATTTGCTCTGTTTAAAACAAAATAAAGGTTATTACTTTGAAGCTTAATTATTTCATGCAAAATGTCACATTGAAAATCTTACCTCTAGCTTGTTAGAAGACTGCTGTACAGGCCTGGGGTCAGTTTTCAAACACTTATGTCTAAGGTATTTGCCCACACAGTTTGTAAAAAACATGTAAAGCAATGGCTAATCCTGCAAACAGCTGTGATAGGGACTGTGTGCCTTTCTTTAGCACAAACACTTATTCCACATCCCAGGAGCTACAATGACATTCAAATTGGCATTTTCCTGTTATCACCAAACAATTGTTTCTCCTTCTCCCACTTCCTCCTCTCCCAGTATACAGAAAGGAGGATAAATGGGATAACAGTGATAAATATTGATGTTGGAGAGCTGTACCGTACTTGGTTTTCAGCAGACATGTTAAAGTGCAGGAACTTACAGCTTGAAAAACTGGCCACTAAGGTCACACAGAGAATTCCTGCTACCCACAGAAAGACTGTGAAATTAAAAAAAGACCCCAAGTTTGCTGAAAAGAATCATGCACAAGACCTGGTCAAAACCCTTGCATGCCAAAAATGTGGCCTCAGCTTTCTCTGTGTAGTTGGGACCATATCAGTCACAATACAGCCTGTATGTTTGGTTTGATACCGGGAATCAGGCTCCAGCTGTGTGAAAGAACTGGCCAGGTCCTGCTTGGGTTCAGGAGACGATGGATCTGTGCTGGCTGATGTCTGAATGCTGGCTAAATGCTTTCTTCCATGCTAACTCTAAGAGCTGGATTGGTGGTGCGACTCTTGACAGCCAGCCTCTGGAAGCATGATGAAGGCATAGTATAAATCTGAACATGTCAGTGGGGAATGGCTTCATTTAATCTTAAGATTAAATAAAATTAAGATTAGCTGTTGCACATTGCTTACAGCAATATTGATAAGAAAGAGCAATAAACTTATAGATTATGCCATGGCACTGGGTTCTTCAGAGAGAGTTTCAGACTCCTATATTTCTTAGTGTCTGCTAGGACTGAAGAATTAAAATGTAAATGGAGGATAAATTTTTAAGTTTACTTAATGGTTTTAGTATTAGAAAAAAAAAAAAAAGAGGATAAGGAAACAACTGCCAGAGAAACGTGTGCTAACTATATGTAAGAAACAATATAAAAAACTCCAACAAATGACAACTGTTTTCAAAAAAAGCTACATTTTGAAGCCAGGGAAACAGCAAGGGATTGGCTTCCAGAGTTCTGTCTGGGAGCTCTAGAAATTCACTACTTCCACATATAATCTCTGAGACATAGCCCCAACATTCAAAAAGGCATAAAGGTCCATTTTGCATTTTGGAGGAGCATTGATTCAACTTTCCTTTTTTATAGTTGATACAAAATCCTAGTAACCAAAACTGTAACAACTATTTTTCTATTCTCATTTTTGGTGCTGAACCTTTTGTCTCAGCCTGAATAGTTTATCCAGTAGAGTCTGAAAGTGCCTGTTACACTTAGCTACTTGCAGTGTCAGTACTGTACAAAAGCTTGGGCTAGGGGACCATGGCTGTCACACCACTTCCCTTTGCTCTGTTTTTCCACCTCTTGGTGACAGGGTTTGCCATCAAACAACAAGTGTCCATCCCCCCCCAGCTTTTTTTGGTGCTGCTTGTGTAGCTTCTCTATGAAACTGTGAATCTCTTTAATGTTACAGGAGACAGATGCCTGAAAAGGAGGATAAACTCTTGCAATGAGTGAGGAATAATCTGACATCTGTTTTCGCTTAGGCTTTACTAAGGAAAATTCAACAATTTCACTGTTAGAGCAAAAAACAGCCATAAGGCTCTAAAGTTTTGGACTGGGTTAGTTTTTTTAAAAGCTATGTCTAACCTTGACAAATAAATTAGGTCATAAAGTTATGACCTATTTTTTATCAGTATGTTGTTGTTACATGTCTGCTGCTCAAGGAGAATGGATATGAGGCCATAAGCATTCTGACTGAAAAATCAAATAGGCTATTACTTCATGAAATAATGAGAAAGGGCCCATGTGTAGGGCTATTAAGTGGAGTAGGCGTAAGTGTGTAAAATCCCAGCTTTATAAGTCTTCACTAATTACTGATCTTAAAAAAACCCAAAAAAATTTTCCAGCAAAAACATCCAACTAACCCTGTGATCCCAAGCTGAAGGCTCATTTCCTTCCTGTGAGCTATTATGTTTTTAGTACATCTCAGCACTTACCAACACAGCTGCAAGATGGGAAATCATACTGGGTTTTGGCAGGTGTGTCCAATAAATTTTTTACAGGAGTATCCAATAATTTGGAAGGTGAGTCTAAAAAGTTATTGAGAACAGTTCCAGCTGTTCTTTTGGTCGGGGTTTTCTCAGCAGACAAGTTTGCATGTTGATCTAAGACTGGGGTTTGAGTGTCAAAATCTGCAGCACTGGTATTTCGTGATAGGATGGTAATGGGGCCTGCTGTTTCAACCTTCACATGTTTGGGTGATTTGAGAGTAAAAGTCTTATGATCAAACAGTGATTTGACCTGTATCTGTTTTAGCTGCTGTTCCATTGTCTCAATGATACTCTTTTGTTGCACGTTCTCGCAGCCAAAGTGCTGATTCTCTTGTTTAATTGTTTTTTTCCACATTTTGTTTTCCAACTGTCCAGCTGATGGGCGCATGCAGACATTAGACTTTGTGCCAGCCTCAATTTTTATAGGCTTGCATGCTGCACTGGGACCAATCTCAGTTTTGGGCTGCTGGTATGCTTGTTGCTCCTGTTTTTGCAAAAGATGCCACCGCAGAGCAGCGTGCTTTTGAAAATCCTTAGGGGTCTGGGACTGCAAATGACAGCCTCTCTGGTCTTGGGCATGGGGGGCAGTTTGGCCGTGTGGTAAGTACTGCTGAGGAATCTGTGGAGCTTGTTTGCTGGGGAGGTCTTGGTTCAGACTAGCACCATAGCCCTGGGAGGGCTGGAGGGGTGGCAACTGCAGAACTGAGGCTTGTTTTGTCTGTTGCTCTTGTTCTTGAAAACAATGATTCACATCTTGCTTTGCGGTCAAGTTATTTGAAAAATACTGCGCACGCTGCATGTCTTGCATTTTGTTGGCTCCCAAGTGTTCCATATTTGTGGCATTCCCTTTCTTCTCGGAAATCAGGTGCCTGTTGTTTGGGCAAGGGTGCTGGAGACTGGCATTTGCCTTCTGAGTGTAAAGGGGAGCTTTGTTGTTCATGGTTTGCACCTGCTCTAAGCCTAGCTGAGGGTTAGGCAGTGGGAATGCAGCTGATTTAGCATACTTACTCCCAGTTTGGAAACATTCATCTACTTTAAGTTGATTGAAGGATGTCCTGTCTAGAGGCTGCTCAGCATTGCTTTGAGGGTGGGATACAGCTTGGGACAAGTCTTTAGTTTTCATTTGTGGAGCCTGCTGCTGGTTTGGGGTTAGCTGTGGACTGCATGGCGGTTGCACTGGATGTGCCTGTTTTTGCAGCATCTGTTGCAAGATGTGTGAATGCAAGAATTGCCCATTTTCCCCTGGCTGGGGATTCAAGTGCTGCTGTTTCGAGGGGGCCGGTAAAGGCTGTTCAGCTTGCTGTTCTGATCTTGGCTGGAAATGGAGCTGCTGTGGAGGGTGTTGCTGCACTTGGGACTTGAGAAGGGAATCCACCTTTGTGAGCTGTGTCTGTGGTGAGTGTTTCTGAAACGGCAGCTGCTGGTCAGCTGGGGGATGCGGCTGCAGCTGGGAACTCTCGCTTTTGTACAGCGGAGGAAATTGTTCCTGTTGCATTATTTTCTTGCTCTGGGCCTGTCCTGAAGGCCCCTTTAATGAATCAGGACTTCCAGCATACTGTTTTGTATAGACTGTTTGGGCTGTGCTTGTCTGGTACTGAAGAATTGACCGCAATAATGCTTCACTGGGCTTCTGGGGAGGCTCTCCCTGGCGGAATTGGGTGGAAACCAGTTCTATCCAGGCAGGCTTTGAATAATGTTGAGCCTGTTGTACAGGCTCTTTCTCTTGGTCCTTTTCTTTGTCGGGTGGAGTCTCAAGTTCTCTCTGTCCTGAGAAATGCTGATAGTGTTGTTGCAACTCACCCTCGCTTCTGTGTGCGTGCAGGTTTTGGAGGGAAGATTCTGACGCCAGCGTCACTTCTTCGGGGCGCTGCGGAATTGAGGCGGCTATAGCAGCTTGAGGGTTGCTTTCATTGACATCTTGTTGTGATGTTTGTGCCTGTTGCAGAAGGCTCTGCTGAGGGTGAAGTTGTTGTTGGCTGAGGCTGGGACTTTCTGACATTGGTCCCTCCTGTTGCCCTTCATTTTTTATCTCCCCAGGAAGAGTTTCATCACATCTGTTGCCATAGGAATGGTGTCCTTCTTGCACCGCGGCAGACAGTGCACTGTTAATTTCTGGAGCAGGAGCGGTGGAGGAATCTTTGTGAAACATTGAGTTCTGTGTAAAGAAAGCACCATTATCTTCTGCTTGCTCAGAGTACCTTTCCAGAGCAGTGCTCTGAGCTTGCAGGTTACTTCCAGAGCTTAGAGAGGGGTCGTGGTTAGGAACCTGCCCTATGATTCCATGAATATTACTGTTTCCTACAGGTAACTGTTGAGGATCATAGCCTGGAATATGTTGCTGTAGCTGTAGATCTGGTTTCTGAAGTGAACAGCTACCTGGCAATACAGGTGGTTTACTGGAGTCTTTTGTGTTGTAGACCTCAGTAACCACTACCGCTGGCACTTGAGGCAGCTCAGAGTTTGAGGTCTGTGGGGAAGTGATCTGCCCTGAGGTATGGGATGAATGCATTGTCTCATAGGACAACTCATTAGTAGCCTGACTGGCAATGGCATTGATATGAGATGTATTCTTCTGCATTGCTATGGAAACTCGTTCTGGATAATATTGAGACAGTGTTTTCTCCAGGAGTTCACCATGCATGCTTTCCATGGAAGAGGCAGAAACTGTAGCACCATTAGGCATTGGCACTGCCTTGTTCTTAAGTAGTAAGACAATGTCCCTGTTATGGCAATGAATAGTTTCCCGCTCCTGCTTATCCTGAAGGTCATGAGGGTTTTCTGAACCAACACTGTTGTATCTTGTAGACGGTATCAAATCTGAAGCTTTGTTTTCTTGTCTTGTAAAACTCTCAGATTTCTTCTCACTGTAACAATTGGAGATGCTTGGTTTTTCAATACTGTTCTCTGGCTCAGCTTTTTCTCCGTTTACCTCTTTGTCTTGTTTCACTTTCTTGCTCTCATTAAGTCCATACAGAGAGGGCTCGCTAAAAGTGCGTTTGATCCCACCATTTTGCATATATTTGGAATATACTTTATTTTCTTGTAAAAGTTCGGGACTAACACGATTGTTTGGATTTTCCTTTGGGTGGGGCACTCCAAAGTTGCTTTTATTGAATAGCGTCTTGTGGTCTCCATTTACCTCCACTTCAGGCCTCTCTGTTGCTGGACTCCCGTTCTGTAGCTTCACTGCAGAATGCTCTGCCTGGCAAATGTGAGAAGACTGTGCTATTAGAAATGGGCTCAATCTATTGCCGTCAACATGGTTGGTTCTGTCCTGTTCCATCTGGCCTGCTCCGGGGCCATCCACAAGGCTACCCTCTGAACGTATCTGCAAGAGAAAAGAAACAGGAGAGAACCTAATTCAGTTTTAGTTTCCATTGAAGGACAGCCAGTTACTGACAATTCCTGCAGCACTCAAGCACCCCTTGCTCTGACCAGCTCCCATGCACGGTGTGAGGTTGCAAGCACACATGAGGGGTGTTTTGTTATCCTAATGCATTTTGCACCCCCAGGTGTCCCTTTTTCTTAAAGGCTTGTTCTTCAAGACAAAGACAGAGTGAAAATACAGAGTGACTTCCTTACCCCCTCCTTATTTAACACACAAGAAGATATTTTACCAGAATAAATCTCTCATAGTGGTGCAAAAAATATTCTCTGTTTTTGAATTACTTGCATAGACTCTTCTATCATCACATTTTGCCACTGGTAAGGCAGAAAGTCATGTCGAAACCATGGTTCCCAGACTTGGTGCTAATCCTGTAATTTGATTAAGCGGGCCAAACCTCTTTTGTCTACCTTAAAGGAGTATTGCCACCAACTTTCCAATTAGTGGGGAAAACTATTTTTTTTCTGTCCTCAGCTGCCTGACAGGGTCTTTTAAAACTGGTATTCCCAAAGACCATGCAAGTGGCACAATACACAAGACAAAGCCATGCTTGACTGCTATCCACAGGAACTCTTACAGTTCATCAACAGACTGGTAACATTGACAGAAATAGAGTGATTTTTTAAAGGTTTGATGGAAATGCTTTTGTTCAGGTATCAATATCCTTTCAAATTTACATGTAGACATCAGGCATGTCTTAAACTCTGCTTTAGGTTTTGAATTGAGCTCTGCAGCTGTGGAGCTAGGATTTTTTTCTTCCTTGTTGGGATGGGAAATCACTTTTTCTCATATACTCTTTATTTACAAAGTGAAGTTTTTAGCTGGATAAAAGTGCAGTGAGCAAATTCCATACAGTGACAAACTAATCCTGTTCACATGCCTCTTTCCAGAATTCACAGACCCAGTTAACATAGATAAATCCCTTGTTTTATTCTGCTTGCAATTTACTCTTTGTTCATTTATGGTTCTCAACCATTCACAAATGACAGAAGGCAGACTGACAGTGGGTCTTACAGATTTGAAGTTGCACAGAGAAAATCTGGACATATGTATGTCTGTTCTCAAGCTTTTATTTTTGGTTTGCATAAAGGAGAATCTGAAGGGTTCTCCATTACCAAGTCAGCTCTGCTCAGACTTCAGAGTCAGGAGAAGCATTATATGTGGCTGGTATTACCACTACATAAGAAGAACTATTATAATGAAAAAATTCTTCCATCATGGTTGCTCTGCTTATGTATTTACTCTATATTAATATTTTTATGTTATTAAAATATTAGTTTAAATGCTATTTAAATGTAATTTATATAGTTTTCAGTGCAGTATTGTCTTACTCAGTTTAGTAATAAGATTCTAAAATGCTCTTATAAGTAATATAAATTCATTAAATACATTGCATTCAGCAGAATTCTCTCTGCTTGCAGCTCTGATTTCAGTAGCAGGACAATTCAAATGCATGTTTTGACCAGCAAGCACCTATATGATAATTTGTAGTCATTTCCTCCGAATGCCAAATTTGTTTTTAGATCTATTTTTGACCTCCTTATCTTTTTATTTTATGACAGAAGTAAAGTTCTTGCTGCAAGTAACAGTACTTTAAAAAATAGCTTTTGCAGGGAAAGCTAAGAACAGGGAGAGGGAAAAATAAGTTTATCAGTCTTGCCTGCATTTTTTTTACATGGTAGTGTAGGCTTATTCCCTTCTAGAGGTATTTCCCACCCTAGCTTTATAGTACCACAAGACACGAGGCTTTGCAGCTTTCCCAGGGAGACGATGTTCCATGCTCAGCAGAAAGCTGTGTGAAAAGGATTCCTCTGATGTGTCATTCCAGGTTAGGCATGAGAACAATGCTCCCTGAGTGTCTCAAAAATAAAATGCCAGACTAATTTGGAAGCCATTCTTTGTCTTCACACTTTTCATTCCTAAAAACTGTAGGTGAACCACAGACATGAGTGTGCAGGCTGCTGCATTTCACAAGTATGAAATGAAATAAAGGGCACCATAGTGATTAACATCATGCTGTCAACTTGCTTCTAAAAGATTTATTTATTTAAAAAAAAGTTTTAGTCTGTGCAACTAAGCTGTGAGAAACTTTATCTGGCCCTCCAAGTCTGCCTTGTGACTTTTCTTCTGATGTACCCTGTGCATTGCAACCAAATTCCTTCTGAGAATTCCCAATCTTTCTTCTCAACTCCTTACTATCTATTACATAAACACATTATTTTCTTTAGAAGTGGGGGCTCCTTGATTTCTCTAAACTTGGCTTGCAATCCCCTCAAAAGAGCACATCTGTGGTCAGAAGAGAGTCTTAGGTTCATGCTGTCCTCAAAACCCACAAGGTTATCTTGTGAGATGAATTATTGTTCATGGCATTCTCCAAGATCTCATGGTTATGTTCCCCCAAATTCTGACCACTTTCAGTGTAAAAGGCACTGGTGTTAGACATTGCAAATGTCTAAACATAGGAATAATTTGATTCTTCAAAATACAAAGTTAATTCATGCATTAAAAGCTCCAGATCTGTATTCTTTGAAATGCATCTAGGATGGGGGTGACTTTGCTTTATACTTCTTTGTCTACACTCAAGTTATTCACTGTCCTCAAGTCACACCTGAGTAAAACTCTTCTTTGAGCAACAACAAATCACAGCAAATGTAAAGTAATGTAATTTGTAAAGTAGAACGGGCAAAAAATAAATGGCAACAATGTCTTTATTACTGGTTTTAACTGGTACACCATGAAGTAGTGCTCCTACTTGCTTGCACCTTGAAAAGTCTTTGTGGTCATCCATATAATCACTGTGGGGTGAGCTCTCTACCGCTCAAAGTAAATCTACCTTCCCCTAAGTGCAGCAGTTAGTCTTTTTGGGCCTTCCCATAGCTGAATTTTATCCAGACCATCTAGAAGCTCCACATATTTTTCTTCAGCTATAATTCATTAGAAATTCAAGTCACATCATCAGCATCTGTGAAACAATTACTGCATCTAGGACTGACTCTGCAGTCTAATCCATCATAATTATGACTGGCCTCTTTGAAGATGCCGTGATGCGTGACTTAAATATAGCACATTACTGTGCAAATGGATCAGCATCTCATCCCACCAATATGCATTCAAGTTGGAATTCAGACTACCGCTGTTTGACTTTTTCAGATGCAATCAATGTATGTGCATTTATTTCTTGCTGCACACAGGGCACAAACTGGAAACTGGGTACTGAATGAGAGCCTCAGATTTCTTTGTTGTTTGTTTTATGGACAAGCTTCGCATATTCCTGCCACCTCTTATCAGTATACTGTGGAAAGTGTTACAAGCACAACAGACATTTCTGCAGCAACAGAAGTTGTATCATTTTCTTTCACAGAAAATCTTTCTTGAGTTTTAGCCAGCTCTGGAAGTTCGTATCTTATTTTCTATAGCACCTATATCTGGGGAGTTAGTGAATGCAAGGCAGCTCAGATGAATGAATGGATAAATACACCCACTGCAGGGGAGTACAATCTCCTGCAAAACTGGGCAAGATTCCCAGGAGAAAAAGTAGGGGGGGGAATAGCTGTGGTAGACCATTCGTGGACCTAAAAGGACCAAAAGCTGGGATGACAGATGGGTTGTTTCCCCTTCTGGGGTTAGCTGAGATAGACACTTATCTCCTCAGAGGTTTTTTTTCCCCAGCAGAAATACACATCCTCAGATCAAAGCCTCAGCTGACTTGTGCTTAACTGATTATCAGTATGAGACTGGGAAAAGCAGAATTCAGATACCCAGAAGCTTGTTGATGGCTCACTGGGTTGCTCCTGGAGTGTTGCCACAGACTCCATCCTGCTGGCACCCTTCTGCCACTGCCAGATGACACAGAGATCTAAATTGCTCCCAGATAAGAAACCTCTAGCACTTTCTTGACGGGAGGTGAATTTGCCCATATGTCTTGCCAAACTCCAGTGTGGTAAGCTGTATTTTCTGCTTAAACTCTCCTGCTCCCATTATCTGTGTATGGTAGCAGGCTTCACTTGTGGCTACGTATCCTTATGTGCTGTTGTGAGTTGCATCTCTCCTCTGAAGCTCATGCATCTAGCAAAGGGCTTGAAATACTGAACTTCGAACATGAGAATACGCTCCTGAAGTTAAGGGTTTGGGTTTTTTTCCTATTTCACTAACGAATGAAAATTTGAGAAGAGGCACAAGTGGTTATTACTTAGGTAAGGACACTCATGCATGACATTGTCAGAAATCTTGATTTCTGTTCTAAAACCTTAAATCTTCAGGACTTGCGTACATGCAAAATTGTTTCTGGTTATGCCTATGACAAAGCTTTCTCTTCTTTAATATTGGAACAAGATGTGTAAGCAGTTAGAGTGATGCTTAACACCAGGATTTGATATTATGACATGTGATTCCCTGGCCTAGCTAAAGGCCAGTTGCTGCAGCCGTGCCCTGGGTTAACACCTGTAAGCAGCTGCCAGTGTCCCTAAAGGAGAAAAGAAGTGCAGTGAACTCAGATGGCTAAGTGGTGATGTAACACATCAAAGCTCCTTATTAGTGAGACAGTTATGTTATTGCTGAATAAAAAGTTGAACACGTGGCAAAGTTTAAGGATTTCCTATATGTTTTGCATTTAAGGTACTGTAGTTTATACACAGAGAAACAAAATGAGCTTCCACATGGAAGCTTAGAGGAGAGGCAAGACCAGGACAGATTCAAGAGAGATTGCATTCACACCCAAGGTGAACTGAGGCTCAAAACCCCACAACATGCCCTAAGGATTTGCTCTCCTCCAGCATCTGTACTGCCCCACTGCATATGTGGTGGGTGAGGAAAACACAGTGAAACTTCAAGGCAGATGTAAAGGAGGCCCCAGAAGGGCAAGGACAATCTGCTGTTAGCTGGGCTGTATGGCTTACAATAAGGTCCTTTTGCACTACATTCAACTGTCTCTTCATTTGGATAGATTATTTATGTAGGGCATTAGCAATGCTTTGAAAAAAAACTTGAGTAAGGATGCCATACCTTGCCTGTCCCTTGAAGATTTTTAGTTAAAGTTATATTTCTTCCTAAAATATACATATTGCTTTCTTACTGTAGTTTTAAAGAGCAGTTAAGGGGTTAATATAGAAACTCCTCAATGACACTGTGACTGTATTCTGCAGAAGGTCATATTATATGAATATAATTGTCTTCTCTGGCATTGAGATCTACAATAATCTGTGTCAAACAAAAGAAAATGTGGGATGGATAAAATTTGTTACCTAATTTATAGCTAATTTATCCTTAAATTACAGGGAAAATGGTGACTAGTGAATATAGATATAAGCAGACATACAGGAATGAAGAGCATTGTGATATATGAGGATTAATAATTCATTAAATCTTATCCAAGCCAGACACTTCAATATTCATGCATTTTTAAAATCAACTAGTGCTAAATCCTCTCAATTTACTGATACCAGTTCCTGCATTTCAGTGGTACATTGATCTAATTGCAAAAGCACTGGAATCAGTTTGATTTTTGGCCTTAATATAGAGGGCATGATAGTAAAGCTAAACAGTGATTTCCCCTCCTACATTACATAACCATCAACAAGACTGAATACTGGGTCATTTCTACCCAGATGTGAAAAACTGTACTATTTTAACAATTGCACAAAATTAAGGGAAGTAAAAATTAAATGCCTCTACAATATGGGTGGAAAAAACCAATTATGCGAAGGAAATGAATTCAGGATTATGAAATATGAGTAAACAAGAATTATAATGTCACACCACACAGCTCTCCCATTTCTTGTGATTTGTGTTCCATACAAACTCTGTACCTAATTGTACTATGTAGCATTTCTAGGAAAACACCACAGCTCCTCAAATATGCTTTAAATGCCACCATTTATGACCAGATTAGAAATGTTTCCTGAAAGGTCAAACTTCAGAACCAGGCTGAATTTAAGAAATAAAAGGACCCTCCTATGGCAATTACCAGATCATTCAAGATGAGGGTGGCATCTATGTCTATTTTTGCCAGTTGTGAGCTCTTTTCTGTAGTTTAGGTTTGGAATATGGTGGATCCAGGTGGTTTGTATGGACAGACCATTCCATGGAGCTGCACTGCTTCCTAGGTTAGCTTGTTTGGGTACTGGATGCCAACATCCTCCAACAGCAGTATTACTCAATTTCTTGAGCACCACCCTGACTATTAGGTGTCTCTAACAAATACAGGGAAGATGAACTAAAGCACCTTTTCATCTTTGCTGGTTTTTTGAAAACCTTTGTATCCAATAATAGTAATAGGAAGGCTGCTGGAATGGGAGTTATAGCCTTAAATCCCAGGGGTGCTCAAATGAGTGTATGTTGAGTGAGATGCTTTTGGATAATGAGAAACTTCTCCGTGAAGTCTGGACCAGCAAAATTATTTCAAATTGTGACCCATACAGGACATAATTCGGTAATTCCCCAGTGCCTGTGAATTCAACACTGGCAAAGATGTTTGGGTTGGAACACAGAACAAAGCCTCTTTTTCTTCATTGCAGTCTATTATGCTATGCTAGGTGTGTTGAGCCGTGTCAATCAGGTCCACAACTGGTGCTTTGACCCATTTTTGATGTCTGGAGAAAGAATGTTATTTGAGTGATAATTTTCCTCTCAGTACTTCAGCTACTCCATGTGTCAAATGGCAATGTGTCAATGTGAGAAGCAGCTGACTTCCCTTGCTGTTCTGGCCAAGTTCTGTAGTGCAGCTTCTTGTGAGCACGCCAGGATAAGCAAGCGTTGGTGGCTGAACTGTTCCTCAAGGCACACTTGATGTTATCAACCTGCTGTTTAGGGAGGGTTACCAAGAGGTCACCGTCATCATTATCTTCCAGTTTCTGTGATCTTTGTCCATTTGGCTTCAAACCTGGATGTAGCACAGATTTCTTGGGTTGATGACTTCCTAGCCCGAGTCAAAGGTCAGTTATCCATGATCATTTCATCACAGCTTTTGGCAGAGTGAAAACCACTGGATGTCAAAAAAACCCACTGGCAAGCTAAAAATTTCAAGGTTTCATCATGTTGGGTCAGTAACATTAGAAAATAGACATATGAGCGGAAGAACTGATAGAAGAGAATAAAACCTTGTGAGCTACAGCGTCCTCAGAAAACCTATTTACACAGCTCTGGTTTCCATTATCCTTTGAACTTCAAATAGGAAATCTTGTTGGTCTCACAGTTCTGTTGAAAATGGGATCTTTTACAAAATGCAGTTTTCACAAATTTCTTCTTAAAAGTTGAAGGTTATACTGAGAGGAGAGTGGGGAGAATGCAAAGAGAAGGTTGATGGTTCCAAGGTGTACTCTGACTGGTGCTCCTGCATGTCCAGATGGTAATGCAGAGCTTTCAGCCCCTTCACTGGCCTCACTGTGGTAGCCTTTACACCCCTCTAGACATTCCTCCTCTGTTTTCTCATGGCTCTGCCACACCTAGGCTGAGATGTTGTAGTGAACTCAACTTTTGGCTGCTGTGTTTTAAGAAATGAGCGGCAGCCAAACAGGCAGCTCCCACACTACACAGTGTACAATGTGTGTGGCAGTATATCCAAGGGGCAGGTTCTGGGGATCCCTGCCAGGGGCGGTGAGCCACAAGATGCCCTGTGTCCCTGTGAGAGATGCTGCCTGCCTCTTCGTGTCCTGCTGGGGCTTCACTTCCACTCAGTGGAGCTGGAAGAGTTAAGCCAATACAAGGGTACTTGTTTTGGAAACATCTTACACTGTTTTAATTGTTGCATGATTTAATTTCAAAACACGTTTTCATTCCCACTTTAGTGATTTAGTTTTATTCCTCCTAATTTGTGCCTTTTGCCATTTACAAGCCAGACCAATTGCTCATAAACACATGGGAAAAATAGGTTTGTCAGTGCCCTATTCCTTGGCTTCAGGGCAACATCGGCCAGACCTGTACCAGTCCACTCCAACCTGTTTTCAAAAGTCTGCGATGATGAGGGTTGCATAATAACACAGTTACATGCAATAATTAATCTAACTTATTAGAAAGCTTCTACCATTTAAAACATAACCTTAGATCAGCTCATCCCATCTGCCACAGACATGCAGAGCAGGGGTTTTTTTCCCTTCTGTGCTATGACTTCTTTCTTCTCATGTAACTGAAGACTGTCATTAATGCTCCCCTTTAGACAGAATAAACAACCCAGTTCATGACATCCAATCTCCTCCCTGGGTGTTCCCTGACCAAATGAATGGAGGCCACATAACAAATCCACTCTGTTCTCTGGAGACATAATGCACATGCTACCCTCTGCTAGATTTTCTCCAAATTCAGATGCTTGATATACAAGCAGCTATAAGGTGTATCTGTATAATCTTCCAAAAACCTGTATGAGTTACCTTGACTTTCCCCTCAGTACCTAAGCAGTTTCATTATAAATCACCCTGAAATCAACAGAACAGGCTTGTTACTTCTAGCAGATCTTCGTAGAAAAGGTTGTTTCCTTAAAACCTTTCAGTGTGCTTAAGTCTTCAAGCTACTTGCACAAGCATCTCTTCTGACATCCACTGTTTCTGAGGCACCACAGAAGATAAGAATCTAATGCGTTTTTAGAGGTCTATGAGAAAATGCTCCCTGGAGCTGGGGTTACCATTAAGCTTTTCTGCATTTGTATGTGGTCTTCAGGAGCAGGTTTCATGTGCGTTATTGCAATCTACACTGAACAATGGCATGGATTATTGGGCTGAAATCCAGATCTGAGAAAACAATTATAGTTTACCTCTTCAGATGTACCAGAAATGAAAGACAAGGTGGTTTTGATGACCAGAGCCAGCTGATAGTGTAAGAGCAGTTGAGGTTTAATGCTGGTAAAGGCAAAACTCTGGGAGAGAAACAAAATGTGAGCTGGTGCTGCCATAACACAGTTCCAAGCACACAAGAGAGCTTGGGCATGAGCTTGACTGTTGTCATCCCCTTCAGCTTTAGGTTGGAGATGAAGATGTGGGACTGTGTTTTCATTTTGAATACTCAATATACAAGCTTGGGAAGAACTTGGGTCATTGATCTTCTTAGATAAAAGGGCGCAGGACCTAAACAAATTGTCAGTTGAGAGACACCAACTTCACATCATGGCAGCATTTATTGAGGAGGTATACCCTAGCTTCTTAAGCCTGGCTTGAAAAACAAATTTTCTGTAGTTACCATTTTGGCTACAGTATTTTTCTTCCCTTTCTAATTTTAGTTTTATATCCCTTGCCAATAGAGTTTTTAGGTTTTTCTTTAGAAGGTCACTGTTAATCTTGTTTTGAGGATCAAATGATAGGCTCCAGTTCATGCTTCCACACAACTGAGGCCATTTCCCAGTTACTTCTTACCTTGTTCTATCCCCACTTACAAAGGATGTGGGTTTTATGTACAGCCATTTAAAACTTCTTAGTATTTAAGCATAAATGGGCAGTATATGGGGACTTCTATGTATTTTGTGACAAAACATTTAAGAAAACATTTAAGAAAACTACTAGAGAAAAAAAGATTATTACA
Source organism: Sialia sialis (assembly GCA_009812075.1). Classification (NCBI taxonomy): domain Eukaryota; kingdom Metazoa; phylum Chordata; class Aves; order Passeriformes; family Turdidae; genus Sialia; species Sialia sialis. The sequence continues at coordinate 1,384,888 of VRYO01002779.1, read as the reverse complement.
AGGATATAGACTTTTTCCTTTCTGTGAAATACCATTTTGGTATTCCAGGGAAACTGGAAACAAGTAACAAGTCTAGATTTTGTGAATGGGATGATTGCTTAAAAACACAGCTCTATCATGAAAGTTTCTCCCTTTTACCAAATTAAAAGACTGGATAAAAACTTGGAATTGTTGTGCTGAGAAACAGTTGGGACCCCAGAATGAGCTGGCATTCCTGCTTTCCTTTAATTTCCAGTAATTCAAAGGAACATTGTTTCTCCTGTTTAAATTTTTCCCTTTGTGGTGGGATGCAACACGAAGAGGCAGAAAATTCACTGCTGCCAAGCTAAAAGGAGCCACGGGAACTGGCAGATTGTGATTTAACTCTCACTAAGACTTTTAGACTCCCACAGCTGACACTTGGAAGAGCACCATTTGAGCAGTCCTGAAGGGAACTGCAACACTTCTCTCTCTGTCCTTCCTTTTCAAATATTTTCAAAGCTTTGAAAACAGTCAGTTGTTCTTCGTTCTGGCAATTTGCCACTTGCTGCCGGCTCACATCAGTTCATAGTCTTCTGAGGTATAGTGGCCTGCATGGATTTGAGAGAGTCTGAAACTCTAATGAAAGACCTTTGATATTTTGGGATGTTTAAGAGACATACAAAAATGGGTGAGTTAAAAGAGCTGTTGTCAGCCTCTGCAAAGCCCACTTCATATTCTCAGTCATGAGATAGCATTTCACTAATTGATTATTGTCTGTCCACAACACAGCCATGCCTTAGTGCACAAAGAAGCAGTGTGGATGAAAAGCTCACACACTCAACTGGATTTAGAAAGCTGGGAACTGCAGACAAATCTAAGATATGAGACTACTTTGAATGAAACTCATAAATCATAGCTGAGTCTTTCTTCAGGTTAAGTAAACATCTTTCCTACAGACAATGAAAGTTAATAGAAGCATTTTAAATGCCTCTCTTCAGTCTTCCTAAGAGGACCTAAGCAGGGGAGCGCCCCTTAGAAGGATCAAATGACTTTTAATTCTTTAAATCCACACCTCCAGCAATGAGGACTTGATCCCACAAGTCCTGTAGAACTGCTTCTACCTGGCAAGGTTATGCAGAGTGTTTGCCAGGGTAGTCCTTAAGCCAGCAGCCTCATAGCTGTGGTGGTCTTGAGCTCAGGAATGCAGGTGTAGGAAAGAACACCCTGCATTGTGTGCTTTAGTTCCCGTAAGTGTGTCCGTGTTCTCATGTGTCAAGTGGATTGCACAGCTCAGTCTCTGCTTTTCTTGCCAAACATAAGATCCCTCTGTCACCCTTGGTCCCCCCAAAACACATCAGGGAGAGAACAGTTTCAGGGGAAAAACAAGGAAGATAGGCATTAAGCTCTGATATATGCAACTGGTTTTATTCAGAAGAAATACAGCGCAGTCTGTGATTGGTAGTGTTACTTCTATACAGCCTCTGGGGGCAATGAACAGCTGCTTTTTCTTAAAAAAACGGGGAGTTGGGAGAAGAGAGGAGACGTCTATCAGGATACTTAATGTCTAATGCAGTCAGTTAAGCTAATGTGCATGCCACTGTCAAATGTATATAAGGGCACTTTATCTTTGGTTTGTTAAACTTTGAGAGTCAGCCAGGTTGCTTATGAGAAAATGAGCTAATAATTTTACTGTGGGAAGGGTGGGGGACAAGGATGAATGGCAAAGTTTATCTGCTTATTACACTCCCCAGCAAATAAACCTTCCTAACAGTCTCACCTAGCTCACAAAAGCTTTCTACAGAAACAGTGTTTAATAAATCACATGTGTGCCTCAGTTTCCCAACCCAAAATTGTCTTAAAAGTCTATGATAGGTATTGGTGATCAAGCGAATGTTCTGAAAAGTTAGCTGCACCTAAAATTAGATCTGAAAACAAGAAGGGAAAAAAGTATATCCTGGAGTACATGCAGTTAACCTTTATAAAAGCACGTGGAGAACTAAAGCAAATTAGGTGAATTCTAGAGACAGAACACGTCCCCATATTGCTGTGCATCAACTGTGCAGCATGACAGAGAGAAATTATGCCATGAAGCTGTTTGGACTCTAAGTTCAGGGTGCTGATGGCTCCAAGCCCATCCTACTTCCCACCTTTTCCCCCTAGCACTTTCAAAGTCCTGTCACTGATAGGTCCAACAAAACCATGTCCTTTCTTCAAGCAGAGGGGCCAGTTGAGCATGCAGTGTATACAGGACATGTGTAAGCATCATCCAGCAGAGTCCCAGTCAATCCTGGAAACTGATGGGGATCCCAATAGCTCCCAACCACCCCCTGCCTGAGCTCCCTGTCCCAGCCCTTGTTCCTGGAGCTGCGAAGGCAGTGATGTCTTCAGAGTTGCTACGTTTTCTCATACACTGCATTGTAACCAGGCACCACAAAAGTCTTAGACTGCACTTCAGTTTTTCTGTCTTCACTGAAAAAACTCAATGTCTTGAAAACAGCTGGTACTACTTAATGATCTTTTGGTAACTAAGGCTGATTTCTTTTGTTATGCTCTCTGAAGATTAAATTTTGCTCTGGACTCTATTGCCTGAAGGAGGCTATTGCAAAACAAGATACTTGGAAATCAGCAAAAAGATGTTCTAGCTAAAACAGAACACCAAAATATTTAAACTCTAGAGAAAAGATCCTGACATTATGCTAAAAACCAGTCTGGTATAGCGGCTGAGGAACTGCTTTGTAAAAATGTGCACATCTTGTAAATGAATCAAACCTACATTAATACAGAAGATGCTTCTTCGATGTTTGGTTTTTAATCCTGACTTGGTCAAATGGGCTATCGTGGAAATAACTATATGCTGGTAGGCACTGCTGTTGCTTTAAATTAGAGGGAAATCCAGAGCTCAAGGATGTGCAGTATCCTTTACAAAAGACTCATTGGGAACAGCCTGTGTCTACCGAATACTGAAAAGCTCAATCAGGATTCCAAAGGAAATTGCTATAAAAGATTAAATATGTGGTCAGCAGTAATAAGTCTCCCTCTGTTTGTTGTGTCAGATTGTATTTGTGTTGGAGGAAAGATTGGTGTACTTCAGATAGCAACACGGAAGAGAGGGAGAGAGATTTTGAGAGAGATTTTCCATTACAAGGCTAACAAGAGGAAATGGATGGGGATGAGGGAATGTGCTTCACAGAACTGCAGGAAGCTGAAGTTAGAGGAAGGCAGTGCAGCAGCTAGACATTGTGGCTAAAAGTTTTGATGACTAAAAACACTGACAGTAGTTTTTAGAGATGAAATTACCAAGGACTGCCAACCAACAGTCTTCAAGTCTCCATTGTTGGGTTGCCCCTTCAGCACCTGTGAGGATTGGCCTGTGAACCCTGGAACTGGCAGGCAGTGACCCTTTGTTGGGTGTTAATTACAGAGGCTTCCCCCTGGATCTGGCTTGCAAGGAACCTACTGCAGAATTTGCTCTGACTTATTTGAAAGTTTAAGCTCATGCTTTGCAACTCTGGTACTCATTTCCAAGTGCAACAACTTTGATTCAAGTCACTCTTTATAGGAACTGGCCCATGAGACCTTCTGACCCCTCTCAGTGCAGAGTAGCTCCGTAGGCCTTCCCAGTTCTGCCAACTCACACTGGAGTGCTCTCCTCCCATCTAGCCTGGCACCAGCACACACATTCTTTTGACCAGAAATCCCACCTGTGGGATTTGTGAAGCCACTTCTTTGAGGCTGTCTCTGGAGAGCCTTCTGACTCCCCACAGAGAGTTACTGAATGATGCTGGGGCTTGCATGTGACACCCTTCCTTTACTCTCCAGCTGGAACAGGACTGCAGCCTTTGCCAGTTATTTTGCTCATGTAGGTCACAACCACAGATGCAGACTCACAGAGAACTGCAGTAACCAATACATAACAATGCACAAAATGCAGGAAAAACATTTTGTAAGCACTTTGAGCATCACTGTTTCCTCTTTCTGTTAAAGCTACAGAAATTTATAATACACAGAACCAGGTTAATTAAGGCAAATACTGCCAACATTATCTTTCAGAAGTAGATTTGCACTTCCCACATGAAGACATGAACAGTAACTATGTGTGTTATGCTGAGCATAACTGAGTAACTCTCCCTGAATGATTCAGCGTGGCCAGATACTGTAAAACAGTGGCCACAGGCCATGAACTGTGTACAGCGTGGCATGGCAAAACATTGAGCACATAGGACAGGATATAGGGTGGTTTTTTCTGACCAGAAGCTCAGGGATGAACTATTCATAAACTTTTGCATCCACTGCAATGGATGGAAAAACTGAAGTTGACTAGGCCAGAGATTAGATTTTTACACAAAAACACTACAGAGTCTAGTAACTTAAAGGTGCTAGCATCAATTACAGGAAAAGTAGTGGTGGTATTTTGTATATTGGTCATGCCCCAGTAACTCCCACAGTGCTCTTCTGTTGTAATACTGAGTGCTTCATGGCTTGACAATGTTTATTTGCATTCTTTTTATTTTTTTGCTTGAAGGGAAGCTCTTCTATAAGACTTTTGAAAAAATAACAACAAAAAAACCCCCTATATTTTTAAATTCTATTTTCTGTATTTCTCATCTTCACACCTTATTCTAGTCTTCTCTTTTCTCAAACGGGAAAAAAGAGATTTATAGTATCTGAATGAAGAAGACAGATAATATTAAGTACCTGACACCTCAAAAGAGCAAAGATCATCAGTGTTCTCTTTCAATGTTATAGTTAGACAGTGCATTTGACAAAGTTAGACTGTCAAATAGATCATCTGCTGGGAAGATTTACACAGTTCCCTCACTTGTTATCTCTACTCATGACACAAAGCTTAGTTAAAGTCAAGTCACCCCGGATGAAAAATGAGAAACTGTGCTTCTTCACTTAAAATCTTAGGTGATTTTAAAATGCAAAAAGTAGATGCATTAGTTTCCTGCCTGTATCTGAGCATTTGAGGCAGAGCCCCAGAAAGTCAAAATGACAGCACAAAGACTTAAATAAGAGGGATATTTCTGAAATATTCCCATACTCAGGAAGGTTTTAAATTCATACCCCATCTGACTTTGGTCCATGTTCACTGTCTGTCTTACAAGCAAAATTGAAAAATGCTTTACAGTGAAAAATTGAATCAGTGTTGGATGAGCAGAAATCTTTCTTTCCTCAGTTTTACAGTCCTCACAGCTGGTTGCTTTTATTGTCTTCATTTCAACTTTAGCTGTATTTGAGAGCTGCTGAGGAAGAAAGAAAATCTAGGAAAATCTCATGCTTACAGTTTCTGTTTCACAGAAAAAGTTCTATATTCCTTTTTCTTTTATTCCTTCCCATGGTAAAAGAGAGCTAAGAACTTTCTTGGCTATCTTTAGGGGTGAAGGAAAGGGATTATTTCCTTTCCTATAGCTTTAAACAGCATTCTAGCCATTCAGAAAAACAAGCTTTTGTCATAATGAAAAACAGTATCATCACCTTTTAGCACGTGATACAAGTGGTATAGCAAGATTTTTTTGTTTCTCAAGGGTAAACCCTAGTTCTGTAGTTCAGATGTAAAATAGGAATCTTTCTAGATACAAGAAGTTTCAGAAATTCATAATCCTTGTCACAGTTGACCTTTTCCCTCCTTGAGCTTATGGGTGTTTTCTCAAAAAGCAGAAATTCTTGTTCTTGTTCTTGCTGTGCATAGAGAAGATAAGGACAGTATCACAGAGGGAGGCAGCTGTGTTTTCTTAAAAGGTAAATTACTATTTAAAGAGGGAGGAAATGAAGAGACAGAAACTGTTTGGGGGGGATATTTTGCCCAGGAGAAAAAGAAAATATGTAGTATCACAGCTGAGACTAATTACACTGAAAAGACTAAGAAAAAGAAATCACAACTGTGAAAAGGGGAATCCAAGGCTTGTAGAAGTAAAAAGCACCCACCAAGGGTAAGAATGGAAGATTAGCATTCAGATTTGAAACTGAATTGATTTGATGACTTTTTAGAGAAAGAAAAAGGGAGGATGGGTTTTTTGGGTCTTTTCTTGTTTGATTTTTTTAAGTCATCATCTGATTAAATACTTAGTTAATAGCCAAAAAAAAGAAGAATCCAAATGCAGGAGATCTTTCTATGCCTCGGTAAAGAAAACTGTCAGAGTCACTAACACATTGATTGAATCCTGTTTTAGGCAGGTAATGACTTGAAACTCCCTGCTGAAAACAAAGGTGATTCACAATTATGCATGACAGATGCAATGTGACTGTGAGATGGCACAGTTATTCCAGTTTCAGGGACGATGGGAGTTTATCTAAGGATAAAGGAGGGAGGGATTCCCTGTGCAAGGTCAGTGTAGGGGAGAGATCCAGGGGGAAACCAGCTGTCTGTGCTTACTAACCTCTAATCCAGGAGGATGGCTTCGTTTTGCTGCTGCAGTACAGAACAGGTTAGACTGAATGCTGATGCGGTACCAGCCATCTAGGAAATCATTTTCTGTTTCGCTGATTTTGGTTCTCGTTGTTTTGTTTTCCCTTCCCTTTGTATGTAAAACAAGCGTTGAAGGAGTTCCTGAACAGAGGTCGCTCTGCTCCTCTCAGAGAGCGGCCTTGCGAGCAATCAGGCTCTGCTGGCCCAAGGGCTTGCCAGCACTTCACAAAGGGCCCTGATAGTACATAAATTCAGATCTTCACCAGATAGATAACTTTATGTGGTCTGCAGAAGAATAGGCCTTTGTCAGAAGGAGATGATAGCTGACTTTGTTTGGGAGGGGGAGGGGAGGAATGAATATTCTCATTTTCTGTGTATTTCTATTCAGCTGCAGCAGAAACATCCCCATCTGCTTTGAATCTTCCTTTTAATTCCAAACTCTAGCAAGAAATACAGCAAGCTGGCTTGTTCTGCCTGGAAAAGTACACACATAACAAGTTGCTGAGCTGAAAGCTGTTCCAAAATCTAGGAATGTAACAAACCCAAGTTACCTGGCCTTGCACTCTGTTTAACCATGTGATGACGACAATCAAAAATAGATTTCATTTGTCTGTCCTTTAAATGTTGTCACTTACTCAAGAATATGTGCTTTCTTTCCTATCTGCTCAGTCAGGAAAATTTGGTTTAAGGATATGAAATGGATTTGGGATTTAATTTCTCTGGTGGAAGCAAGCAATGGAGCTCTGCCTGCTTTTCCTGCATGATGAAAGGGTAGTGAAATGGGAGGTGCAAATTAAATTGTTGATTACTGTAATTTATAACACCTGTATCTAAATTCATGTAGTATGACATGACTTTTGCTAGTAGAGGTGAATTCTTGCATGGTTTGCATGTATATGTGTGTGTGTATATATATGTGTATATGACAACTCAAAAGCTCATGTTACTTTTAGGATCTCCACAGTTGGAGTTTCTGCTTGTATGTCCTGGAGCATAAATTTTTTTCCCTAACTGTCAACAGAAACAGAAGCAGCTGGAGCCAGAGTCGAACAACATTTCTGTTCTGATCTGATAAACTTGCAAATAAACCATGTGTAACTTCTTTTATGGACACACAGCAAAAGCTATTTGTGATGCAGACCTTAAGTTAATTTCTGTGCCTGTTTCACAAGCTACAACGGGATATGGAGTGATATGCAGACTAACTCACAGGCTGATAAGCAGAACTGCCTCTAAATTGTTCTTGGCTTAAAGGAATCATAGAAATGCAAGTTATTTGCATGGCACTCTAGAGAGAGTACAATTTAAAGGATCTTTTTGTGCTGGAAAGAAAATGGACAAGCAAAACTGTTCAAGCAAACTTAAGCTATTGTGAGAAAAGAGAGGAGAAGAGGGTTTACTGTGAGCTGAAAGGGAAAAAGAATTTAAAGATGCCCATTCAAATGCTTCATGTGCCCGCTAATTTTAATTAAGACTCCTCCTTTGTAACTATGCCACAGAGCCTGAGTCTTTAAAAAAAATAAAAAATTGTCACTAGGCAGATTTCTGAGAGTCTTCTGATTGAATCATCATTTTAATCTCTTCACTGCCACTCCCCTCTCCTGAGCAGAAGCTACCCGCAGCACTATGTGACAATTTACATGCTGAGAAATGCTACTGCACTCCTCAGGGAGTTTCAGTGATGCAAAACACTGTTCTGCTGTGTGACAAAACCACCAAAGCCTTTAAAATATCTCTCAGGTGAAATATCATGGGTTTTTAAAGCCTGGATGCACACCTTGTTTTCAGCAGGAAAAAGTACTCTTCATTAATTTTTTCTGAAGAAAAAAGCATTCCTTTCCTTCAATTCTTCTCCAGTCCTCCCCAAAATCCTCTCCAAGTTTGGAGAACTTGACAAATACTGTGCAAAGGATTACCAACTAGTGACAAAACCCGCTCTCTGGGTTTGTGTGTCTCTGCTCAGTGTACTTTTACTTTCTCAAATCTTTCCTCATCCCTGCCTTACTGCTTCAGGTTTCACCTCTTTCCTAACAAAGCACTAGAAATAGCTTCTTGCTCTGTGCCTGGTGTGGTCCCAGCCTGCTCTTCTGCACTGTCTCTCTCCAATCCCACAGGAGCCAAGCCAGGTTTGTAGAACTGGGTCACTGCTCCCAGTTAGACACCACCCACTGTATCAGTCTCCTAGCCTAGCAACACAAAAAAGAAGGGGGTAATAAAAAAAGCAAACTATCCTTTCTGCATCTTCTCTCTGTCACCTTTTTAAGTCACAGATCAATCCAAACAAGGTCTGCCCACAGGGACATGCTAATTGAGATGCTGTTTGGCAGCAGACTCTGTCCTTGCACAAATGTTCACAAATTTACTAATTAAAAACAAGCCTCTTGCCCTGCTTCCTTCCCTTGACAGGCTAACACAGGCACGTTTTTCCTTTCATTATTTTATGGGCAACAATAATGAGCACACTAAGGAAAGAACACTTCAGGAACAGTTTTGTATGAAGAAGATATCAAGGGTGGTTGTCCCTTTCTTCTCTTACACCCCAATGGCTGCCAGCATTGCTGGGAGGGTACAGTCCAGGAGGAAGTTGTCAAGAGGGGGTGTATGGGAAAACGTGAGTCACTCCTAGCAATTCTTAATTGTAGTGAAAAAGGAGGAAATATGCTGAAGCTGAAGAAGTATATTCTGTTATTCCAAAAATATTTTGGGTATTTGCAAGGAAAATAAACAGATTTTCCATGAGGCCAGGAAGATTAGGTCACAGTGAGAAACCCTTTGGGTTCTTCTGTTCAAGTGGTTGTCTGTCCTCCCATGTTCTTGCTTGGAAACCAGAAGGCACCAAGTAGGAGTGCAGAGTGCTGCATAACTCCGGAAAGCATACACCATGACAAATAGGCAGAGCTCTTAATTACATCATAGATAATCATAGAGTAATCATTGAAACATGCAAGGAATGGGAGTAACTTTAATTCAGGAAAAATAGGTAAGTGGATTGTGTAATGGGGAAAACCAGCAAATGCAGGAGGAGAACACAGTGGTGAGATGGCTGCTGCAAAACAGGCAACAGAATTATTTCCATAGAGATCAGAGATCATGAAGCAACAGGCTGGATTTTTATCTGGCTGCTGTGCGTGACTAACATCAGCTCTGTGTGTACCTGAAATGCTGAGAACTGCTTTCACTACTGCTCCACTGCATGTGTGTTCATTGTTGTCTAAACTTGGGAATAATTGCTGTGAAACTTTCAAGCACATAAGAGCTTTCCTGTAGGCAGAATGGACAAATTCCTAAGGGAGAAACAAGCTGGCTCCTTCTGAAGGCCTTGATCTCAAGACTTGGAGAGGAACAGCTTTACTGTGCTGGAAAAAGCTGCATGTGCATCCACGTGCTTTGGAGGCAGCCTCCTGGCTGGGTGTGAGCCAGCTGCTGAGGAAGCAGCTCTCCATGCACAGCCAGACTGCTGGGTGAGTGCCCGCCATGCACAGGGACATGGAGGTGAAGCCATGGTTATTCCTGCTGAGGCTATGAAGGGACAGCAGCGTGGCACTCAGCAAAACTTGAGTGAGAGACTGAAGAAATAAGCTAAAGATGGGCCAAAATATGTAGTGGTGTTTAAGCACATAGACATGCAGATGGACACATCATGAAGATTTACAAACATAAATAGAAACTCCATGGAATTGCAGAAATACCAGTCTGACTCTCCAAACATCTGAATGATGCTGGAGAGATGGTCCTTAGGGTCTGTTTGACCAGAAGTCAGGTATGCAGGTTTGGTGACCACAGAATGCACAGGTCAGATCCCCGTGAATACAACGGTGCCACAAGATACCTGAGCTCTGCTGTGGGCTGCTGGTGTTTTGGAAGCCCACTGTCCAGCCTGTGCCATTCAGTTAGCTGTCCTATGTGTAGTTTGTGGAACTGCTGCAGAACTCCACAAGATCCTGCCGATATGTGGACAGTTGCCATAATCAGCCCAATGAAGCTGAGGTCAAAGTGTTATGAAAACAAAACAAAACAAGTGCAGTAGCAATTTCACTTTGATACTGGACCTCCCTTGCTAAGCAGGTAAATAAACTTAGTTACAAGGAAAAGCAAAATGCTACAGGAAGTAGGATTCATATTTCCAGGCATAAATCCACCTTCCCTTTATGTTAGCTCCAAATGCTCAACACAAAAAGATGAAGTAACCTGATTTACAGGCACAAAAATCTGTCTTCCTCTGAAATAGCTAACTACATTTTTGTTCAGAGTAAGGAAAGGGCAAGAACTGAGAAGAGTGATCTTTACATGTTGGGTTTTTATTTATGTAAACTATCCAGAACACCCTGACAATCTTGGGGATACACAGAGCTATATATAGAAATGTGAATAACTGTGTGAGCATGACACTGTGTGCAAGCAAGAATACTCCTAAGTGTTTTGGGCCATATGCTTTCTTTCTTCCCTATAGGGTAGCATAGATTATTCTAAATCACTTTAGCACTATGTAAAATAATTTTTCTTGCCCTTTATGGTAGTTTTTTCAGTATGAATATTATGTAGTCTGAGGCTTCCTCAAAACCTCCTGATTTGTCTTGAAGTTTTCCCTGAATAAACACTTCTGTTAGGATCCTGTAAAGCTTTATCTCTATCCCATTGAAGTAGGTCATTCTGCAGTGAGCAGGTTATACAGAAACCTCATTGCTGAAGAAGTAGAGGTGCTATAACATGAGGATTAGTGACCAATAACCCCAACAGGCTGATGATTCCTCCGGAATCAGTACATACCTGTCATTATCCTGAGTTACTTAGAGCTTTTTAGAACAGAATGCAAACCTACCAGGTAAGGTCTTTTCCAGGGATGTCAGTACTGTTACTTGCATTCTGAGCATGAAGAACACATGCTGTGAGCTAACTGGTAATCCTGAGCTGAAATGCAAATGCTAAATTATTCTGGCTGAAGTGGGAACTATTCCTGATTTGGGACCCATGGCATGCTTTCCAAGCAGGTAGTTTCAGGATCACCAAGCCTCAGGAAGACAAAGATTACCTTGGGTTTGGTTTCCTTGGGTGACCGAGAGTTTCAGCAGCAAAACTCTCGTGCTTCACAGGAAGCTTTTCCTGTGGCTGGAACATGTTTCAGGGCTCTTTCCCATGACAGTTCTCTGGTGTTTAACAACATATGAAGTTATGTATTTGTTGTTCCCTCACTGGGATGTTTACTGGGATCTTCTTCCTTTTCTCAGCTTCTGATCTTCACAACAGTTGGAGCACTAAATCTGTCATATATGGCTGAAAGCAGACAGTTGAATCAGACTTCCTTTGTGGGGGATGGACATGTGCATAAGCACAGTATCATCCCATATTATTCCCATTGCTGGGAAACTAGCTTAATACATATTTTTCTAGTCATTGGAGGGATGTATGACTGCAATAGTTTGTGGTAGGGAGCAGAATACTACCAGTATTTATGGATAAGGGAAATAAGTTCAAACCAAATAGCAGAAAGCTGTCAGACACAGAACCTTAACCACTAGTCAGAGGATACTAGGGAACACTATCTGTAAGAACTGGAAGTAGAGAGGAGACAGAAAGGTAATTTTGAACAAGTCTGGACAGTAGTCAAGTCCTGGACCTTGCAATCCCCAGTGGGGGTTATGTGAGGAGCTCCTCCAGAGGCAAATGGAACAGGTTCATGGAAGACGCTCCCTGTTTGGGATCACAGAGAGAGGTGAGAAGGTAAGAACTAAAACTGTGCAGGTCTTTTTGAAGAAATAGACTTACTGTAATTTGGCTGGCTAGAAGACAGTACTTTAGATTTACAGCTTTCTTGTCTTCTGTGGAGAGAAACTTGATAAATAATGTTTTGGGAAAAGTAAATCAGAAGTAAAGGCCATAGCAATGCTTCAGAAGGGGGTAGGGCAGACAGGTGGTACAGTTTAGAAAAAATCTGTGTTGTTTTAATGCATGCTAAGTCATGTAACTGCAGGGTAGGAATTTTGTGCCAGTCAACAAGTTTTCCCAGAGAACATTTCACACACAGTAAAGTGACACACACGTGAAAGGCTGGAGAGCTTCAGAACTAAAAGGGACAGGAAGCTGGGAATATGCTAGAGGAAGCCCCTTCCTAATTTTTAAGTTGGGAATGGAACTGTTTTGGAAAGAGTTGAAGATAGTTGTAAAGTTTACTTGCAGGAACTGAAGAGAGAAGTTTGAAGCATGTGAAGGGAAGCAGGGTAGACACACAGGCAGAAAATGTATAGGTGCTTTGGGAGCATGCATCTGCTAAGAATTGGGTATGGAGAGTGCTGTATATATCCAGATGCAGATGCAGGCCTTGGTTAGATTCTGATGTCTGGCCTTCTTTGGGAAAAACAGCAGTCAGATCAAAGGAAGGATCCTAAAGGAGGGCAAGAAGGGATGAGTGAGAATGTGAAATAGAGAAAGCTAGATATGAAAAAAGAGGTTCTGAATAGTGGAAGAAAAAGCTTACAAAAGCACGTTTTGAAATAAAGCAGTGATATTTTTCAACTTTCAGAAAGTGACAGAGCAAGGCAGAGGTGAAAAAGAGTTTATAGAGGCAAGAAATGGGATAAGAAATAGGATTTTCTGTTTTCTTTTAAAACTAATCTAACAAAATTGTGAACTTCAGCTTCATGTGAATGACAATTGTTGTTCTTCTTTCCTTCTAAGAGCTAGTATAGAGTGGCCAAGTGGTAACAGTGATGGACACAGTGAGAAAAAGGTCTCTTGTGTAGCAAAAATACAAAAGGATGAATTTACCCATCTAGTTAGTTCATAAGATGTATTGTAAACTCCCCATTCAAAATGATTAAATGGCTTATAGGATATCTATTCTGCGGGACGTGGAACCAAATCCGTGTCCTGGAGTAAGGTCACTAGACTGTCAGCTGGGTGACAAACCCAGTGTGAGCATTGGCTCAGGACTGCAGGCCATGGGCCTCAAGCCAAGGGATGTCGAGCGTGCCACAGAGGTGACGCGTGTACACGCAGCGGAAGGCTTCCAGTGCACCGGCACACCGCCATGCCATCCCTGCACCAATTCATGGAAAGGCAGCCGAACTGCCTCCACAGGGACTGTCACTTGTCTGCCTGTCCAGATGGATGTGGCATTGTGCTGGCAGCAGTGAAAACCTGGCAGAGAGGAGGAAGCAAGTCTTTTGGGTAGTCACTCGCTGTTTGTGACAAGCATTATAAGGAGACTGAATGCTTGCCGAGGATGCCCTGTTAGCTTTGCTCAAAAATATCTGGTATTTTGCAAGAAATAGTGAGACAAGGACAGGTGTTGCACTGCTGTGGGTCAAGGTAGCTCCCCTGATTTCAGCAGAGTCATACTGGTTGAGTTTCAAGCAGTGGCTCACTATTAGCGAGGCTGTTACTACACTCCTGTAAAATGGGACCGTTCCAGATATTCCTGGTGTAACACGACGTCAGCCTATCCCTCAAGCATTCCTGTTAAGATATGTTGCTACTGAAAATTTACTTGGGGTTTCTGCATCAATTTGAAAGGTAGCAATCTCCTTGCTGCAGCTTAATCCTTCAGACAATGCCATGACAACTGTACCACACGGTGCCTGCCAGGTTCAAGCAAGGACATAGTGGAGTACATGTCAACAGTGAAGCTGCAAATGAGGTAATGTGTTATCAGCAGACAGGTCAAGGCTCTGTGTATCAATTCCTGGAGCACAGAGCAACTAAAAATAACTTTCTATAGCAAGTACCCATTTCCCAAAGAAGGAAATACTCTTGATTAACACCTTCCACCCCAAACAAACCAGGAATGACTTAATGTAGTTCCTGTGTCCTTTACATCCCAATGGTCTAGTTGGATGCCTGGCTCAAGTGCTTTGCTTTCAGTTCCAGAAGGTGACCATAAGTCAAGAGTAATATAAAGACCTGAGCAATCCCAGCCACAACCCCATCATCTGACTGTCACCATGGATAGCATTACAGTTATGCATCAGCCTCTCTCTGTCAGAAATATGAGTGTCTGGAGCAAGTGTGGTGCTGAACTACTCCTCGTGGCTTTTGAGGTACACATCATCAGGTCAGGATCTAGACTACTCAATTACCTCACACGTCAACTTCCCACTTGGGTGGGAAGCCTTTGGCTTCTGTTACGAAACCAGACTTTATACCTATACATAGGCACCAGAGAGATCCCAAGGAAATATTTCTATTATTTAAAAAAAATAGTATTAATCTGTAGCTTCTAGAGTGCTCTAAGTTTATTTTATCCCCTAAACTGTAGTGGGTATTTGGCTCTTGCAATGTATGAAGAAGTCTATAGCACAACACTTCAGTGTGAAGAGTGTGAGTCTGTTCTCCCTAGCAATGTGGAGCATCATGGACTTGAGACAAGGGTAGAAGTGAGTGAGGTCCAGTTTATTATTAATATTGGAGGACAAAACAAGAGTCAAGCTTAGGTACTCTAATTGTGGTTTTGCATCTCCATTAAAAATGTTTATTTGACTTCAGTAGGTTGTTTCACTACCTTGTCCATCAGCTCTGATACTTTCACTCTGGCCAAGCAATTTCTATTCCTCCTGCCCTCCTAATTATATTTTTCCATATATTTACATTAATAAGTCATGGAGTATGCTGATCCTGTCTAATGATAGTGACAGGTTTACAACTGTGCCACTACAGGCCAATAATGCAATCTTCTCCTGAAGACACTACTGCTTTGAGAACATGCAATAGAGGGCAAAAATGAAAAAGCAAAAGTGTTTTGAAAAGGCACCTACTAATACTAATAGACACACCAGAAACAAGCATGGTAAATAGTTCATGGCACATCTTCTAGTGACCAAAACCACAGGTATTCTAGTAACATACATAAGAAAGGAGCTTACGCAGGTCCATTGGATCAGGCAGACAAAACTCCTCCACATTTCCATTATTTGACTCAGGATTGGACTTTTTTTCCCCCCTGACTACACACTGTGCAGTGAGTATAAAAAGGATAATTAAGCAGCACTGCTGAGCATGTCTCTTCTTCCCATGTTGCACACCCTGGCAACAAATCAATTTTGTCCTTCACTGCAAGACTTTCTCTCTGCTGGCTCAAAATTACTCTCCCAGAATCCTCTAGAGCAACTTTTTTCTCCGCTTCACAGTTCATCCTGCCAGTTGCCACTCCAACAAAAACCATATAGCAAGCAACAACTTTGTGTTTTCTGTTCTCTCTGAAGGTTAACTATAGGTGAATGTTTTATTCTTTATAACAAGTAATTGACATGCATGAGCCAACTTTCTGTTCAGAACATAATTTGTATTCTTGAGAGAGCTGTGCGTGTTCTTGTTCATATTGCTTCTTCCCTGCAGGGATCTGGGAGGGGGAGGAGAAGGAGAAGCTTTTAAAGTTTGGCTCACAAAAGTTACAGAGAAAGATCTGGGCTTTCAGCTCCATCAGATAAATGCTAATGTAACTGCACCGTGTACAGTACAGTGGCACGTACTGATAGGAAAAGAACAGAGTAAATAAAAGGGAGGGAAAAGGGGAGACGTGAGCAGGCAAAAACCCCAGAATACTCAAGTGTTCACACAAGCTTGCTGCTAAAATATAAATCATCAGGAATTTAGATCTCAAAGGTTGGTGGGCTCATTAGAAATACAGTTCAGGTGGGAATTTAATGAAAGCTTTCTAATGAAAAGTTTATGTAGTTCTTCATAGCCTTATACCTGGGCATATGGTCAGTATTTGCTTAATCAAACTTAAAGATATGATCCCAAGATCACTGAAATTAGATTTGTTTCACTCACTGAAGTGAGTTTAGAATGAAGTTCAAAAAAGCACCAATTTATGGGGTGTGGCGGGAACTTTCACAGGGCATCCTTTTTTCTTTTTTTTTAATAAATCAAGAGCCTTCTCATGTGGTTACATCTTCTTGTGAGAAGGTCTTTTTAGAATTTTGGTTTAAAAAGAATGTCAGCACATACGCAACCCCTGTAATTGAGAACATAGCTTGGTCTTGTGGTCTCCTCGGTCAGGCTGATAGGTGTGGTGGGTACAGCTGTGTAACCCTTGTGATGCTGGCATCTGTCAGCTACCACTTTAATTTTACCACAGAGTAGTGATTTTTTTATTTTGTAGTAAGTGTCTTCAGCTCCCTTGCATATGATTTTTTCAAAATTAAACAGACCTAACATCCCCTTTAGCAGACACTTTACCCTAAGAGGGTAGATCCTGCTGACCAGCAGTAACTCCCTCCCTTAGCTTGTAACTTTCAAATTTGTGGGTTTGAAAGAGTGAACAGAAGAGTATTACTGAAGAAAATATAATTTACAGGCAGAACTGGGACAGGATTATTTGTTAGTTGCACATGATCATGGCCATTTATGAGACTTAGTGGAGTCTTCACGCTACTTAGGTTACAGTATTCTCTTGTAGCCTGCTTCTTCCAGTTTCCTGCTGCACTCCACCAACAAGCATTCTCCACACACAGATTCCAGTTGTCTACTGAAAAATACTCTAAATACTAAGGAACTAAGGCAACTCAGGCAGAAAAGCCACCTATTTTGTACAATAAAAGCCTGAAAGAGCATCACGAGGTTATTCTTTCCATTCACACTTTATTTCAACCAGGTATGCAAAGGGAACATATCAGAGAGATTTAAATAGGTGAAGCAGACTGTGAATTTCCATCTATGCTTGGTCTAATTAAAGCTATAAACATACGTAGACTGAGAATTTTGTTTAGTGTAATCCCTTTATCAAAACTGTCATATGCCAGGAAATGTTAGAAGCAGAGTTGCTTATTGCCCGTGTTCTTGAGCTACTGTGTTTGCCATTTAAATATCAACATTTCTCAACAGCTTTCAGTTTAACCCACAGAGGTTTTCCCATAGTAACTTCAGCTGACTTGTGAGCCCTTTACTCATATTAGTGATTAGTTAATTCCACAAATGCAATTGGATCACATTTAATTATGACTGCATCAATGTAAAAGGTTTCCAGCCCTTTAGTACTAACCCAGATAGTGCTATGAGATAATCTCCCAGAGGCTGTGATTGCCACACTTTTTTTCTACTTCTGCTTGTGTGAAGGATAAGCCACCGCCACCACAGACAAGTGACAGAATGTTCCTATTGCAAGCCATACTAAGCATGGGTTTTGCTTTTTTTTCTTTCTATTGTTTTCTTCCTACAAACACGTTTCGGCCTCTTCTGGCGCATATTCTACCATAAAAACAGAACTTTAAGTCTAGGGTCCAAGGATTTTCCCAACTTTACACCATGTCACTCGATGCACTTCTGAGCTTTGCACCTCTACTCAGTATTTGCACTTTAAAATAATTAACAGATTATACATAAAAAATATTTATGTGCTATTTATGTACCACAAGCATGTCTTCAGACATCTGCTGAGCTAGGGAGCCTCCTGTTAGCCACTGGAAGGATATAAAATGTACCCCCCTCACTGTTACATGTTTCTTCTCAAAGGTCTATAAAGTGAGTTTTTCCATGGATGCATGTGAGTTCTCACATGTGATCTCACTGCAGTCAGTGACATTATTTGTGAGATTAATTAATCAGCACTGTGGAAAAGCACTCATTTTCATGTTCTTTTTAATGAAGGGAAAAGGGGAAAAAAAGGCTTTTCAGTACAGGGACTACAATCCTACATGGAGTAGCAGTCAAAGGCCAGGACTGGAAACAGGTGCTCATGGATCACACAAGTCCTCCTGAGGCCACCAAATGGGTTCAGGGCTAAATCTACATACAGACCACAGGGCTACCCCTTCCCCTAGGGCTTCTTTTTCATGGTGTCTGAGGGACAGATTTCCCTGAGCTTTTGCCTGCAAGTCACAAAGCTTTCTTTTTTAAGAACTGCTATGTAATCACCTAAAATAGCCTGCCCCATCTATCCTGAGTGCAGCCAGGCGGAGTTCCTTCATAGTATCTGTCATGCCTAAAAATGTTCCTGTTATGAAAATAGAGACAGAGATGTCTGTTTTGTGTGCTGTGCCTGTGTGTTTAATGTACCTGTAAGTGCATGTGGAGATAGTCTGAGAGTGAGCTTCCCCATCCTCAGAGAGTGAATGCTGTATTAAAGAATTGTTTAAAACTATGAGCATCAAGATAAGGGCTTGATACCTGTTTCTGAGTATCTGTCTATAGCTCTATTGCTGCACTGTGAATACATCAAAACCAAAGCAGACAGTATGTAAAGCAGAGCAGGGAATACCTCTGACTTCTAAACTTGCTAAATTTGCAAAGCTGTGGGCAGTAATACTTCACAGGCATGAGAGAAAGACAAAGAGCAATGAGGCAGGCTAAGCCTCATAAGTGAGATGGGGTATAAAATGGGGATGGAAAGAAATGGAAGGAAAGAAACTAAAGGACAGAGCAAAGAAGTAAGATGTACTTTGACTGGTGTGAAGAGGATGACAGTGGTGAGGGTCACTGTGACAACGCAGAAAGGTGGGAGGTGTTTTAGATCACACGTGGTTTTCCTTGTCTGAAAGTTTTAAGTCATAGAAAAAGCCCATAAAGGAATCTGATATTACCATAGAGGAACAAGAACTGATGAAAGAATTTAAGTCTCAGGGTAGAGGAAAACCCTATTAATTGAGTGTTTTACACAGGCTTTTTTCCCCTTCTGGCTTTGAAAATGTGTTCAGCTCCCTAAGAGAGGCAAACACTGCAACTGAACCTGCCCAGTTAAGATGTTTTAAGGTACAAAGGGAAGCAAAAAACATGCAAGCACAAATATCTGCTGAGTTTAGGAGAACAGAAAGAAACAAAAGAAAGGATAAAACAAAAAAAGGCCTTTGTTGTCTCCAGTTCCCTCTGAATCTAGTTCAGGCCAGTACTGTTGCTGACTATAGTGCAATTCAGGAGTTTCTGCAGGATGCCCAGATGTATGAAAGGTGTTTATTTCTCACAAGTGCTATCTTTACATCCAGCGCTGCTTTGAAACCTTCTTTGCTTCACAGTTTCTGTGGTTCTACAACCAATATCTCCATGTACTCACCCTCTGAGACTGCTGAAAGCTACTTTTAAATTCCCTGGAGGAAAGGACACAATCAGATGAGGCAGCACTTCCCTGCTCAGTTCTGTACACAGAATCTGTAATCTTCCAGAAAGACCATTTACCCCCTTAAAAGTCCCAATTTAGTTCAAATCATAGTCATATTTATAATTAATATTTTAAAAGGATTTCTAAAGTCTGTGTCACAGCCTGTAAAATTCTTTGACATATGCAGAGGAATTTAGATACTTTCAGCTTAAAACAGTTTTGGCAAAATAAAGAAAACCAGAGTCAGTAATAAAAAGCCCAAATCCTTGAAAGTACATGGTGTGTCCTTTCCCATGCATTAGACTGCAACAAGTGTTTTAATAAACAATATTAGATATGCAAGGATGAAGTAAACAAAAAGCTCAAGGATTATGTAGTGAATATTTGGGTGTATTAGCTAACTGTTTGGGGGTGTTTTGTGTTTTTAAATTTGTTTGTGTTAATGTTTGAGTCCAACTTGCCTTCTAAAAAAAGCGAACTGAAATGATCAGTCTCCTGCACACAGTCATCTCTTCCATCAATATTTTTGCTTATCTCTGTTCTCATGTTTCATGTTGTTTCAAGCAGCTCTTTAGCAAGCCACAAAAATGTTAGCTATCCAGCTAGGTTTAAGTGGACCCCAACTGAAGTAAATACTCCAGGCATATTATCTCTCTTTTCCATTTCTTGGTTAGTATTCTTTGGGCCTGCTACATGTAGATCAGGAGTCTTTAAAATGTTTAGTGAGGGAACCATGCATTACAGAAACTCTTGCTTTCACAGTGCTGTGTTTCTATAGTAACCACCTTATTAAAGCACTGCAGCCATCTGCTTTAAATACTAACTTCACAAGACCATCAGGACTAGCTTAAAAACAATATCACGTGTTCATTAAATATTAAAACTAGAAACAAAAGGAAAGAACTAAAGGAGAGAGCTTTTTCCTGTTCCGTCAATCTAATCTTTAAAAACCACCAACACTTGCTTGCTCTTTTTAGATAATTTAACAGTTAGTGCCACTGCTTTGCAAAGAAGTCTGGAAGTGGCCACACTTGCTGCTGGTGGCATAAACTACAACTTTTTGGGATGTTGCAAAAATGAACAAATGAATAAAATAACTTCTTGGACAGTCTGTACATGTTCCTGGTAAGAGATTTTCTGGACCCTGTTTTTGCAGCAGTACTCTTACACATACTGTGGTGAAGTCTTTAGAGGAAGGAGCACACAGGGAAACAGCCAGCAGCAGCTGAAAGTGCAAGCAACTGTCTGTTTTTATCATAGTCTGCTAAAGGGCAAATGCCTCAGAGAAATGGATAATCACTCAGTAACAATTCAGCCAACCTCCAAATGATAGCCAAAACCATGAGACTTAAACCCCCTACAGACTGTATCCTTAAGGAGCCCAGACATGGTCCTAATTCAGAGAAATGTCTGCTACTTACAAAGGAACCTGCTTAAGAGGCAGTCTATGATGGCAAGATCTTTAGATTAAGCACACCCGCAGTCTTTGTTTCCTTTCAGCAATTTGTTGCCTGCTACCTTGTTTAAATACTGTCTTTCTTTAAATTGTGCTAGAGAGTCAAAGGTAGCTTCTCAGCGCCCTTCTCTGTTTTCAGCGTATGTTATCTAGCTCACATTCGAGAGTTATTTTCATTGTGCTTTACTCGCTGCTCCCTCATTCTGTGCTGCCAGTTTTGAGGCCCTGATCCAGCACGAGCTATTGTATTTGGAGTCAAAATATATGGAAACACTCATAATTTGCAAATTTCATCTGAAAATGCCACTGGAACAAGAAAGAGAAGAAGAATTCAGATCTTCTCATGGACAAATCATACACATGTGGCACTACAGCTCAAGAGAAATATTTTCTAGTGTTTTGCATTCTCTGAAACATGCTTCTGTGTTCATTCACTACAGCTTAACAAAGCCATACATATTGCTAAGATTAAGTACTATGTTGCATCTGTTTTTCCCACTTCTCTTTACTGCCACATTGAGCAAGTGCTCAAACTTAAGCTGTTCATTGTGCTGTCCAGATCTTCCATGGCAGAGAACTCTTTGCATTATGCACAGAAAGGCAGCAGTGTGCCCAGATAACACAGGTATGGTCCTTGGCCAAGAAATGCACACTCTAATGGATCACCAGACCCTCACAAAAAAGTGTAATTACTTAAGATCCTCTCACTATGCAGTTCCTCTCCTTGATGACACCAACTTCTCTGTTTCACACACTAGAATTTTCCTGAAGTTCTTAGGGGGTTTCTTGTATTACCTGGTAGCCCAAGGGCAATGTCTCAAGGTGGGAACAATCACGAGCAAAAACACTGAATGAGGAACAGGAATTTCTGGAGTTAGTGAGAACATCAAGCTGAGCAGTTATGCCAACCTTTTTGAGAAAAAAAGGTAATTTTTGCACAGGCTCTTTTTGATGGCTTTATCAGGCATTAAGTTACTTTTCTTCTCAAAGAAGAAGGCAGAGCTTCAGCTGAAATGCTTTATCTGTCCAAAAGGCAAAAATGCTCATCAAAATGAGAAGACTTGGAAGAGTACAGAATCTCTGTTAGCAGAGGTCTTCTAGAGCTGATTATCCACCTTTTTATCAGAAGTGCCAGTTTTATGATTTGGCAATTCGGATCCTATCCAAGATTCCCAGTTCCAAGAGACATTAATACAAAACCGTCAGATAAATACCAGAAGTGCTGTTCCATCTCTTCTCCATCTTCCCCTGCTTTTTTTGTAGATTGACTTTTCAGAGTGGTGAGGAAAGACGAGTACTGACTGAAAAATATGAACTCGTGAATAATCTCTTGCTCTTTCCTACACACCTAGGTGGCAGAGAGAGCTGTGGCTGGGAATAGTTGTTTATTATGCCAAAGGGTTTTCTTCCCCAAACTGTGCACTGTCATGACTGTAGATCAATCCATCTAAGTATAAGAAAAATTGAAAGTCCCAAGTCTGTTCTCTGGGAGCTATGTAAAACTCTTTAGTGAGACTTGCACCCATGCATCTGAAGACATAATTAAACTTTAGGTGTGCCTTTTGCTGAACTTGTTAAACAAGATTTCTACTGCTTTTTTACCTAGAGGACAAACCCATGACAGAGTCTGTATTTATTTTGAGATACTCATCTAAACTGACACAATGGTGGCATTTACCCTGTAGCATACAATGGTAATGTTGCTCTTCCCTTACCTTCTGCCCCCAACTAAAAGCATTTAATAAAATAAACTTCATCATAAACAGCACTTCTTCCTTTAGATTCTCTTCATTGGGTGACTAAAATAAGCTCTTCATAGAATGTAAGAAAATATTATAAACAGTAAGAACATTCTCTGAGTCAAAGATTCACCAGACAGAATTTGTGTATCTGTATAGTCATTACACTGGTTAAGTTAAATGTACTGGTAAAGCCCACAGTCATCATAAATACTAATAATAATCCAGTCCTTGAAAACCTCAGTACTTTCTGATTCAGAACAATTTAAAAAATGCTTCAGGGTTTCTGAAGAAACACTCTAGAGGATGCACGACAATGTACCCAAGAGGAAAGCTATACACATTAAGGGATGATTTTACACTAAGGCTCTAATTCTCCATTGTCCCACTCTGCCCATACTTGTACAGTTTCACAGTAAGGAGGATTTGCTTTCCTCGGGCAGGAGAAATGCTACAAAGAGCTCTTAAAATAGGAAAACAGCAGTGACCTATTTTCAGTACTTCCATTCTTATTTCTAGGTCTATTATATACAGTGTAATGAACATTGTAATGAACATTCAACAGTGAAAAGACATCAATAACTGACTAGGTACATCTGCTCATTCTAAATACAAGATTAAAAATATGAGACTAGACAAAACTGGCAGTGGGTCAGGGGCTGACCTGCAGAGCAGTACCCCAGCTCAGGTTAGAGCTATCAGAGACCACATGAAATGAGCTAGTGACCAAGCCAGAGTAAACACGTATAACCCTCTCTTGTTTCATTTTGTTTACATAGCAAAGACACTTTGCAAGAATTTTGACAACTCTAATGAAGAGCTGCCATGGGTATGGTTGGAAAAGATGACACCTATACTTAGAAAAAATTTATTCAGTAGTGGAATTGCACTGTATTGCAGAAGAGGCTCGTGGAGAAGCTCGTAGTGTGTCTTTCCTACAGGCTTTATCATTATGAAATTTACAAACACTGAAATGTATTACAATAACTCATATAAAACAGAACTAACATCTTTCTGCCATCTCATCTGCTTCAGAAAAGTCAGACTTTCTGTTTGAGAGGGGAGAAAAGAATTTTTCATCCTTTAGGAGGCTTTTGAAAAGCTGAGATTAAATTCTTCAATTCCAAAAGCGAAAACTGGAAGTGATTGTTAACAAGGATGGGTTCTTTTTGGTCATCTAGCAGCTTTTTCAAGAAAACTCTGATTATCTTGAGCAATCATTCACAGTTATAGTACCTATCTTCCTCCCCATACATGTATTTCTGAGACAACTTCAAGAATGCTAGAATCTGTCAAAAACTAATTGTTGGATCATGTACTCTACTATAAACTGCTAAATTCTAGAAAGAAAACTGCTTTGGAGTACTTTGGCACACAATACAAACTTATTTCAAGAGCTTCAATAATGAGAAAGGGATGCTTTCTTTTTTTCAGTATATGGGTACTGTAAAAAATATACATGTGAAGATAGAATATGGACATTTGACAATTGAGCATTCAGTGCTTGGTTTGCTGAAACAGCATTTCAGCTATGCTTTTTTTTCTTAAGGCCCATGTCAAAAAACCAAACCAGCCATATAATGGTATTCACATTTTGTAAATGGAAATGTTTAATTTGAAATTAATAAGGCATCTTTTTCCTAAATGGATAGTCACAGCCTGACTACAAAGCATTCATTAGTACCTGAGTGCAACTGTTAATAAAGGAATAGAAAAAGGAACTGTCAATCAGGAACTACATGATCATGCAATTCTTTTCTTTTAGCCAAAGTAAGCCAGCTTTGCATTTCCTTCCCGTTGAGAAAATGTTATGTGCTGAGTTAGTTCAAGGCAGAAATAGACATAGAGTGCTGAAGAATACAGTCACTTCTATCCCTGAGTTGCTGAATCACTTACCCGCTGCTCCTGCTAGTTAATAGTAGCTATTTTTAGTTTATGGTGGAAAACACTCTCATGGTGGCAATGATATTTCAAAACAGTTTGGGAGCAAAATCATCTGCTTTGAACGTCTCTCAGAGCCTGGGTTGGTACGAGCGCCTCGCTGTTCGTTCCCAGTGCTGGCGATCTAGGTCAGGCTGGCGCGCGGGATGTGGCACTGGCTGCCTCTTTCATAACCTCCCGTAAGAGTTCTGGGGTCATGTTTGTAAACACTGCTGCCATGTGCGCGTAAGCACGTGGCGAGACACCAGCACGACCTGGAGTGCCAAAGCCCAGAGGTGAAGCTTGGCGCCAGTGCGATGTCGCGAAGCCAAGCAGCGCCAGCGCCCCGGCTGGCGCACACCCCTCGCAGCCCTCTGGGACACCACGGCAGCGTGTCTGAAGGGCAAGTGGGAACCTGTTTCCTGTAGGTAGCACTCGTGGATGTGTGCTAATATTGATGGTGGCCACGCAGGTTCGTCTGTCAGCGTAAGCAAATGGCAATGCTGAATTGTTCTAAAGAAAAATGGAACTCTTTTGTGCCCTAAGTCACTAAAATTGGAGCCCACATGGTCTCAGAACACAATGCAAAACTGTGGCTCTTAGGGGAAAGAACGTATAAGGGCACATTGCCAAAGTTTCCAAAATTACTTCAAAGTCACGTAACGGAGTATTCATGTCTTTTTACTGTATTCATAGCTTTTTGCTGGCTTTGCACTGATGAAATTAAGACCACGTTTCAGGCATTAGAGGAAGTAGCTCCTAAATTATTTCTGTTTATCAGTAGAAGTTGCATGATATGGCCAGTACAAACAAAAGTCACAAGTCTTTCATTTCCTCTAAACGAGAAATAAGCAGATGCAGCCACCCAAACCTATGCAAAGTTTCATCTCATGCAGTCCACACACTTCATATGCTTTACAAAACGTGACAGGGGGAGCAGTGGTCAATGTCTCTCTCTATTATAGCGGCTCCGTTTCAAGCGCAGCTGTAAGTCTCATTTGCTTTGACCTTTCCTGGGAGAGCTGTGAATAGGACAAAGAGTTAAAGTGTTACCAGTCTCTGCTGAGTCTGCACTTCTCGGCCAGGCAAGCCAGAGAGGCGGCTGGAAGAGGGTGTGCACGCAGCAGAGGGTGAGCGGGAGGGAGTGCAGGGAGGGAGAGTAAAACAAAAGGAGAAAAATAAACTGTGCACACCCCGAAACAAAACAAGGGAACAAGTACAGAAAAAGTGCACGTCTTTGAAGAACAGGAACTTTTCTGTTTGTTTCCCTCTATGTAGTTACATCTTGTTATCTGAACTCAAAGTACGGTAGATATATGAGTCCTTGAACTCTGAACTGGTGAGGAGAGTAGCAAAAGTAAGTGAACACAATTTTAGCTGAGCAGCTGGAAAGAAGCAGGCTTTGTCTTTTTGTGCCTCAGCTATGGGAGGCCATTTAACACTGCAACACACAGCTGTTCAAACCTCTTTCTTACGGTATGCCAGTGGCCTGCTAAAACAAAGCAGAACTAAGGCAGTCTTTGAGTGATAATGCAGCTCTGGTTTTAAATACCAGCTGCTCCAAACTACTTGTGTTTTCCTGAGCCCGGTCTCTTAAACCTGGACAAGAAGTGCTCCCTGGTTTGTTAGTGGGAAATGAAAAAAAAAAGGTGTCAATTCATTTTCACAGGCTTTTTGAAATCCCTCCCTACTGTAAACGTTACCCGATTTCTTAGTAGTGTTTCTGAAAAGCAGAAAAGCACCTTTCTCACTGTTGTGTGTACATCTAGCTAGCGCTCTCCAGTGCTACTATGCTATCGAGCAATGAGGTTTCTATTTTTGACTCGCTGTGGACGACCTTGCTCTAAACGCCTGGTCTGAATATTGCTTAAATATAAAATGAGCAAACCTGAACACGCTAGCAGGCTCCACAGCCCATGACAGTCCTGCCTTTAGCCATGACCGGGTGAAAAACAGGAACTCTCACAAGGTGCAGTGTGGCACTCAGTGGTGCCTGGGGACACCTAGGAGGGTGTTTGTAAATAGCATGGCCATGTGCACATGAGCCACGTGGGGCTTGGCTGGCTGAACCTCCAAACTGCTATGGGGAGAGGAGCAACTGTGGGACGCAAGTATGAATGCTCTGCTCCATCTGTTTCCAAAGCAGTTTGAATTGGTATTGTATCTCTAAACATGGAAGGGAAAAACCCATCTGTCCTTCATGGTCAGCTGCATCTGCCAGCATCCAGAGATGCTGCACAAGCTAATTCACCTACTGGATTTTATTTCCAAATGCAGTTCATCACGGATTGTATCACAAGTCCGTGAATGTGCTGAAGCTAAATAGGGGGGGCTCTTGGTTAAATGCACTATGTAACCAGACAGGCTGAGCTATGACCATGACCCACAGCAAAGGAATTCTCAAAGGCCAGAGGAATTAAAGCTTGCCATCTCCAGTTCAAGTCTTGGAGATGAAGGTGGACTCATGAACAGAAAGCTATGAATGCTGCTATGATTAATGTCAGTTTAATGCAGGTTTGTGCATCCCATCTCCAGCAGAGAGATTTCTGACAACAAAATAAAGTTGGTTTAATTTTCATATTTTTCACTCCTTTGAGCTCTGCTACCAAGTGTGATGTCAACATGAAGATTTGTGGACCCTGACAAACCTTTAATTGATAAAACAGATCAAATGGGAATTGTGTGGTAGGTTGGGGCTGATGTACATGAACGGCTTACAGACTGTGGGAAATCTTGCCTGAATGAATAGGAGGATCAAGGGTATTAAAGGGAGTTAACTGGAGTACCTACTTATAGAAATGTCATAACTGTTTCACACACTGTGATTAACTGACAGAACCTACTACTTTTAATTATTATTTTAATTACTTGTTTGGAGGTACATGGAGACACCTACATTGTAAAATGGAGATAACATTCTTCCCTGCATCCTTTTCTCACTTGGAGTGGAGGGTTTAAACAGTGCCACAAAGCACTGAACAAAAAGTCATCCTTTTCCCTGAGGAGATTTAATTTTAATTTGCTGAGTTGTTTTGGATAGGCACTGCTGATTTAGAGGTCTGAAAGTTTGTGCAGCAAAACCAGAACATGTTGTCAATCAACAGAAAATGCTACTGAAAACCAAACTCTTTTTTTAAAAAAAGTGAAAATAGTCTAGTTTCTGTTTCTTAAAATTGATACTTGTGTTATCTTAGTAAGCAGAGAAAACGATCTGTAAACTTCTGAATGAGCAGGAAGGAAGGTATCATGGGTAAAGCACTGGTGTTCAGGAGCTACGAGTTCTGTTCCCAGCTGTACCACAGCTTTCCTGTAGGTCTTCTAGGGTTAAGGAAAAAAAGGCACGGAGAATGAATGACTCCAGCAGGGCTTGTACCACATTGCATGATCTCTGTGTGCTTTGGCTCTCAGTTGTTGCTTATTAATTTTATACCCTTTCTCTCCTTCTTTGCATGTTTTGCCTGCTCATTAACATCAGCACCCTGGGGAAAAGGCTGCAGCAGTGCTGCTCAGGAGCTCCTCTGACAAACACACACACACACACACACACACACACACACACACACAGAGACAGAGCAGGCACTAATAGCAGCTTTGCTTTATTTACTGCAAATATTTAGTTTTTTGAAAGGGAGCTGCTTGCCTCTGCTATAAACAAGAGTTACTAACACTCTGGCCCCTTGTGTGCTGCCAGACCCCTTTTCTCTGCCTCTTTCACTGAATTAAACAGTAAGACAGAATAAAAATGGCTTACGTTTATACAGCCCCAAGCACAGTAGGCTTCTGTTTCGTGGATAGGATATGAGGTGCCTCCTAATGTGCAATAATTCATTTCACTCTATCCACTCTCTTTATATTTAGAAGCATCAGTTGCCATCTTGAATTAGACTCATGCTCCAGCTTGTCCAACAAAGTATCTCCAACCAGCTCCTTGTTTCAAAAAAAAGCAGCTACTCTGTTGGTAGTTAGACCCCCTCTTCCAGAAGCATAATGTCTTATTCATCTGCTAGAGTCTACATTTAATAGCAAAATGCATGTTAACTTGCAACTGCTTTGAAAAGTTGAGGTTTCTAAGTAAAAATTAGTTTTTTAGCTTCTATATCTGTAGTCTTTCGAACCATTTCTTCTCACTGTCCCCTAAAAAAAAACAAGCCAAAACAAAAAAAAAAGCCCAAAAACTACTTTTCTTTTTTCAGTACTACAAACTATATGACTGACTAGGTGCCCTAGGTGCCTCACTGCTCCTCTTGTCTCTGGCATAGCTTGGCGAGCCCAAGAAAAATGAATAGGGCTTTGTGAAAATGGCAGTTTGCAGGATCACAAGTCAGCTCACATTGGGGAAAAAAAAGCCACCAATACTTAATGTATTGTCAACTGTACAACATAGACACAGTGGAAAAACAGACAGAAATCTGTATTTTCCTGCCTGGTTTCTCACTTCTCAGGTACTACATACAGTAATAGAGAGAAAGAAAACAGATCAGCATAGTTTCTTGGTTTTCTTACTGCTTTCTCACACCTATAGAAGCTTCTCTGCATTAAGGATTACAGGGAAGCAGAAAAGTACAGGTCTAAACTTACTTAAGGAAAACAAATGTTCCATGTAAAGTATGGAAAGCACCATAGAAACAACAGAGAACTGAAAGGCTGTATTTTTCTGCTTTGTGCAGTTTTCATCTTTATGAATATCACGAGTGTTTTTCCCTATTTGGTCTGTATTTTCATTCGCTCCTAGGTATGTGATGTGTACATTTGCAACTACTTGTGTTTGGAATGGGAAACACACTAGCATACATTTTCCTTCCCACAAAATGTCTACTAGATACACAAAATTAAGTAAGTGTTTAATCTGACCCTTTGCAGTTGTTCAGCTTTCATGTTTTTGATTTTTAGTGTTGCCATTTAAGTAATAATTCAGAGCTTTTTTGGGTAGACACTTCAAATAGAAAAGTAAGTAAAGGAGTGCAGAGGGAACAAAAATTCGATAATCTAAAAGAAACTATCTTAAAATCTGTAATATGTGTGCACACATACTGCCACTACTCCACATCCCCAGAAGAAGTGAGTCCCATGTATCTGCCAGTTTCCCTATGTTCTCTTTTAGGGATAATTTGTATTCCTTTTATTAAGGACATGCAATTGAAGCTTCATGGAACTATCTCACTTCTGTGGTCTTTAACTTTGGGAAAAGAGTAGAAACTCCTGTTTTACTGTGACAATTCCTTTTCTTCATTTTGAGCAGGAGAGTAATGCTACTTGCACACAAGAGAAAATATGCAATCATTCTTTTCTCCTTTTTGCTTACATAAGAGCTGAAAGAGTTTTCTGTCCTTTGGCAAGTATAAAAATTTTATAACATCAAAGAACGTGACTTCAAACAAAAGTGAAGTAGCACTGAAAGAACAAACATTAAACAAAGATGAAAAAAAAATCAGGAGCATGAAATGGGGGTGAGTGCTGCATGAACAGTTGTTGTCTTTCATTCTAAGGGACAAATCTGGAAAGATACTAAAGGACACAGAAGAAGAGGGCAAAACTCTGCCAACCAGGATCAGGCCCAGGGTTAATGTTTACCCTTTGATCTCTCTAACAGTGCCAGAAGTGGCAAGAGAAGGAACAAATAGTCAGCACAAATTCAGGTATGCTTTTGTCATATATTCTCTCACATGCTTTACTCTTGCTTGCTACCTACCTTCTTCTACCCAGCTAGTGCGAGAGTAATGGAAACTGTAGGTCAAAAAAATTAAAGGTGATAAAGAGCTTACTGAAAGAGAAGCAGATTCTGGATATGACACAAATAATTTTGTCCTGCAAATGAGGAGACACTACTGCAGTGTAATTACAAAATTACAGTGTTGTAATAGACATCAACATAAAATGGGAGCAACCAATGTGAACATACAACTGCTAGCAGAAGCCACGTGTATAACGTGTGATCAGCCTTCCTACTCTGTTGCATGACAGTGAATACCATGACTCAACCAGACAAATTCAGAACATGGAAGAGGCATTTGTACCAACTGCTTCCTCCCTATAAGAAGAAAACAGATCTTACGATTCATTTTGTAAAGCAAGTGATGTACTTTGCATAATGTTCTAAGAACTTGCTGCAAAACTGCTGAAGAAAGTCTGAAAAATGTGCATAGGACTGGATAAGGAGCATTAGAACCTCTGATAATAAGATCCTACAGGACATGCAGGGCATAGGCTTCAAGTGTCTCTGAAGATCAGAACTGGCCTGACAGGTTTGGTTTAGGTCCACAGGGGAGAGCATGGAACACGTTGTCAGTTGGGTGCTTCTGACCAGCTACAGTGCCTTTTCATCTCTGCAAGGCATCCCCAATAATTAACAGTGCTTCTCCCCACTCCTTTTTTCTTTTTTTTTTGAGCAATAGATTGGTGGCATTATTCACTTGGTTGGGTAAATGCAAAAATTTCCACCAAGCTTCTTACATCTAATGGAGATTCAAAACTTGCCTTGCAGTGGTAAAACTTTCGTAACAGCAACACCTCTTTGTGTTGACATGCCTCATTAAGTAATAAAAACTTACAGCTATTTGATTTTACTCATAAAGTTAGTAGGATTCATCATTTCTTTCTTTAAAAAGGGAATTGTTCTAGAATCCTAACAGGCAGTGAATCATGCTTAATTTAGGAAAAAATATATAACCATTTACAGTGGTATTCTTATATTGTAAAGAGCTGTTTTGCCATAAAAGCTTTTGGGACTTGAATTAATTATACATTTTTTAAAAGGGGAGGAGGGGCACAAAAATGATTTGAAACCTTTGCAACAATTCCCTTAACCCCCATCTCATACTTCGGGTCAGTCTGTTCCAGACAAACCCGTCAACACAGCCCAGACTGCGCTCAATCGCAGAGGAAAAAAAACAACGATGTTTGACAAAGGATCCAGCGGTCTAGAATATAACACAGATGCAGAAAGCTCAGCCAAAACCCAAACTATGATATGTGTTCTTAAAACTCTGCATTTTTTTCTTTCCTCTTCCTCTGCTGTCCGTGAGACTAGGGGCATTCCTAGAACTCTGTCCTCACTGGCTTCGTCAAGGCAGCTGCCGAGGATGCTGGGACACTGTTTGTAAACACTCAAACCACGTGCACGTAACCACATGGAGAGTCATCGTCCTGACCTAAACCTACCCACTTGGTAAGCCGGGGTTTCGCTGCAATGGAGCCAAATCCTTTCTCAACATGATGTGACTTAGAGTAGCTCACGCCAGGACACTGGAACACAAACTTGGACTGCTGATGCATTATTGGAAAGGAGATTAGCCAGAAGAGTCGTTTAAACTTTAGTCATTGAAATGTGAGTTTAAGGATAGGGTAGCTCATGTAGAGTAAAGAATGCAGATGTTCTTGATACAGTTGCAAAAATTCAACTTAAACCTGGAAACTTCCCCTCCCCCATGCAAACACCTGGTAAAACCAATATTCGTATGCTGGGAAAACATGTGGAATATATTTGAGGTTAGAGGTAATACTGTACAGTATGTGGAGATTATTTCATGTTGCCTAAATGGCATCATAATACTTAATCAGCGTGTGGATGGTAGTGCCCTGTACCTGGGGAAGACACTTCCAAGGGGTATTTGTTTATTGAGCTACTTCTGGTTATCTTAGCTATCTAAACACTCACCCGCTCACTTCTTTGAAACTGCCTGCTGTGGTTTAACAAAACTTTGTACTTGGTTAGGCTTAAAATGCTGAATTATCCTTTCGTGCTAAACTTGAATAGCGAACAAGCCTATTCCTTTCCACACTGCAGCAGAAATGCCTCCTGTGTTTAATGTTTTATTTTTGTTTTAGTAAGAGGAAAAATACACACACAAGGAATTAGGTCAAATACTGCAAGCCTTTATTTATCTGTAAGAATAATCCTTCTGGGATTTCTTGCCATATGTATACTACAAGGCAACAACACTCCAACTTGGAAACCACACCTCCACAGAAAACTTCACTTTTTAAAGAGAGCCTCAATTTTGTTCAGGTTACTAAGATGATTCAGCGTTGTGGAAGGTGTTTTACAGAGATGAACAAGCCTGCTTGAAAAAACAGACAGGAAGCTAAATCTTTATGGCTTTTATTTGTTAAAGTGTTTTTCAAAGCATGGCAATTGTCTTTAAAGTGACCTCAGATTTAAAATTCTTTCCTGTGAAAAACTAGTATAAAACTCTTCCCGATCCACCTATAAGTTAGGACATATTTTCTTCTTAATTTCAAGAACAGTGTGTGACAGGTGGGTAAAATTAGTTAGCTGTTCTTTCTAGTTCTCAGACCTTATTTTTCTCTACCTTCTTCTTCCCTGCTGCATAATGCAAGGCACATTCCCAGTATTTTAACCTAAACAATCTTTTTGGGTCAGTCATCAGTTGTCCTTGATATTAGCCCAGCTGATGCTGGAGGGTCAGAATTTTATTCCTTAACCCCACCATCTCTACATCTACCCACTGAGCTGTTTCTTGGCAAAATGGGTGATTTTCCATATATATATACACACATATATATACATATATGCACACACATAGAGATTTTTTTTTTTAAGCAAACTCATCTACCGTAAGGTAAAGCAGAAGTGATTTCTTTTCAATGGGTGACTGTAAGGATGATTACTCACAGTACTTTCCATTTGTAAGGTTTTATTATCTAGGATTATTGGGATGAGGTATGCAAATTGAACATGTAAGCAGTGATCATAAAGCAACAGAACTATGGCAACTTGTTAGTAGTTACTTGTTCAGTGTTCAAAAGCATATTTCTGCTGCAGAATATCACTAAATGAGTAAGATGGTATTCACTGCCTTATGAAGTAAGGGATGGGAATAATGCTGCAAGTGTGATTGATTCATACAATTCTCTTTTTGGCTTTCAGCCATGATGCAGTCATATGCTTTATCTCTGTTCAGACTACAGTTTTTTTGTTTTTTTTTTTTTTTTTTAATAATGAATCATAGTACATCCCACTCCATTTCAGAACCAGCACATTGCCTTTCAAAATGATGTCACAACACATAATGCTGCTGGCTGACTGCCTTAACAGCAATCATAGAGCTGGACTAAATAAATACTGTATATTATTTGCCAAAATAATTTGTGGTTGTGTTCTCTAGTGCAGTTTCCAAGATAACCACCAACTCTACTTGAAACTTGGCAACTTTGTTCTACCACTTTCAAGCTCCAGTTGTGAAGCTGGCTTACAGATGCTGCTTCCATGCCTCGAGCTACTGTGCAGCATCCCAGTCAGAGAGGTAGAGGTCAATCACTGTGACAAGCCAAATTTGACAGCTCTTCTGGAATTCTACCTTGACAAATTGTCAGCTTTTTAAAAAGGACCTTACTTGGCTCTTATAGACACGCTAAATACATCTTCCAGTTGGAACACAATGGAACAAGGGATTTAAAGTTACTGCTTAGGAACACTGATAAAAACACTCCTGTACATGTAAGTAACTTAGGAGTGAGATACTCCTGTACACCTGACCAGGGTCAGTAACATTAATCCAACCTGACCTTCTTGTTTTTTGAGGAGCAGATTTCTTCCAAAATATGATGAGGGCTTTTTTTCCCCCTTTCCTTTTCTTTAGGGCTGTTGCTAATATTTAAAAGAACAGTGTGGAAGACGTAGGTCAGCACCATCTAAAGTGCTTAGGCAAGAAAAAGCAGACCCATCCAACTTTGGCAGCTAAAATGTCCATTCTAGCATCAATCAGGTTCTTCTGATTCCATATGCAACAGCCAAAACACTTACAACCTCATATTTCTGCTACCCAGTGCAGCACTGGTACCAACAAGAGACCTTGGAAATCTGTCCATCATAATAACTCAGTAACTTGCAACAAGCACACATTTCTTGTTCTTTAAACAATGCTGACATGCCAAAGTCTCAGACCATGTGCACCATATCAAAACAATACCAGTTTCCCTGGCTAAAAGCCACCACAATGAATCATCACAATGCCAAAGTTCTGGCTAAAAACCTTGCTACCAACAGTGATAATTCGGTAGATTCAGGTGCCTCAGTGTCTCCTGTTCAACTTTGTCTTCTTTAGAAGATTTGTTTGGAATGGGCAATACAAAACCACTTTCTGAGGTTCCCTGGATGTATTCACAAAGGATTTTTTTATGTCACTTCCCTAAATGTAACAACTCTTTCCACTGAAAGGTGACTTTTGAGTTCTTCATCTTAACAGCAGTGTAGTCTTACCATCTAAACGTTGTTTTCCACATCTTTGCCTTCCCTTTTTCCCTCCTCCCCCACCCTGGTTTCTAGATTTAAATGTTTTCTGTCTTCACTGCCAGGGTTCAGACTAAGCTTTCTATGAGAGAGACAAAATACTGCCCAACGGAGATTTTTTTTTTTCATTGTTTCCAAATGGTGGTTTTCAGCGGGATAAAATCCAGGATGGGTACATTGTTTCAGAGAGTTAACAGCAGCAGCCAGATCCCCCTGTAAGTCGAGTTTAGACATGACTATTAACCATTGACATCTCCCCGTTGCGTATCTTCGGCAACCACGTCCTGTTTTGCACTTTACAACCTCCAAAGTGCCATAGGGGAATACACATGCAGATACACAAGTGACTGCGCTCACCCCCTGCTGCAGTAAGTCAACCTGCCATTAACACGCGAATAGAACGGCCTCATTATCCGACAAACAACACCCACTGACCTGCTTTCACTAGGGACAGTGTTATCTCCTCATCTCTGAAACTCTTAAACTTCACATCGAAAGGAAAAAGAAAATAAAATTATGCTGAACATATATTCAGAGCTGCCGATCACTGCTCAGAGCCTGCACATTCGCATGCCGCTCATCACGGAAAGAAAATCCTGTGATGAGATCTTTGGCTACAGCGTTTCGGTGAAAGCACGCTGGACCACATCACTTTTCCCTTCACCTCACTCCGAAAAGGAAAATTACTTAACAGAAAACACTCTGCTGAATTTCCAACACTCAGACCGCGAGCCGAAAAGCCCCCTTTTAACTCTGGGCACGATAATGAGTGCTGGTGTCTAAGGGGGTGGTTTAACGCCGATAAACGCCGCGATGCGAGCGAGCGAGCCCGCACTGCCGCGCGTCCGACTCAGGCGTGCTGAGGTTGTTGCTCTTGCCTGTCATCTGGCGGGGAACGAGCCTGACCTCGCCGAAAGCGTTACTTCAGAGGAACACGCTCGGGAAAGTGATTCTCCTTTTCATCCCGCGGTCACATTGTGCCCCGACGGAGGGGTTTAGTAACGCGGGCAAAACACGCGTGTGGAGCATTGCATGGAAAAAGCGAGGCCTCGCTCCGAGTCCCCGCCTCGCCCGCACTTCTCCCTCCCGAGCCCCCCGCACGGCGGTCCGCTCGCCACAGCCTCTCCCTCCCCAGGTCCCGCAAGCCCCCCGCCTCTGTCCCCTCTCCCCGGGCTGCGCCCGCCTTTGTGTCCGCCCGGGGCCGGGGAGCGGCACAAAGCCGGGGCGCCTCCGGCCGCCGTCCCCCGTCCGCAGACAAAGGCGCGGGGAGGAGCGGCGCGGCGAAGCCCGGGTCCGGCCCCGTGGGGAGGGGGCGGCGGCGGCCCCGCCGCCCCTGTCAATCAGCCATGTTGGGGGACCCGCGGCGGAGCCCCCTCCTCGCCGACCCCCGGCGGCGCGGCGCGGCGCTGCCCCGCGACACCGCCACGCGGTGCCGGGCGGGGAAGGCGGCCGGCGCGGGGATCCCGCTCTGACCTCTGCCGCGTCCCTCAGCCTCGCCGACATCCAGCACGCACAGCCCAGGCGCCGCGCTCCC
>VRYO01002779.1:1210805-1347596 GCA_009812075.1 Sialia sialis | reverse complement strand
CGCCTTTTCTGCTTTCGCCGGTGGGTTCGCGGGACACGGCGGGGCGGAGGGTACCGCCCTGACGCGCCAGCCCCCGCCACCCCCCGTGGGACACTCCTCATCCCGCATCCTTCCCGTCCCCGGGGGCCGGCGGCGCTTTCCCACGGCCCCGGGAGCCCGTCTGCTGTGCCCGGGCTGCTCTTCCCCTGCTGCGGCGGGAGGCTCGGGGGTGCAGCGTGGTAGTGCTCGGTGGCCGGCTGGCAGCGTAAAAGAAAAGCCAAGAAAGAGAAGTGGAGAGGGGAAAAATCGGCAGTCTCCTCAGGCTTCTCCCAAATGAAGGCCTGTGTCCGCAGACACCGGGGATTGAGCTGGACGCTCATTCCCGGGAGCGCCCGTATCCCGCGGCTCGGTGCGGGACTAGCGGCACCATTCCCAAACTATGGGCTCGTGGCTCGCCGCAGGAGAAACCGTGTCGTGCCCGTGGCAGCTGGAGCTGCAGAAGGAAGTCTGGCTGCCTGGCAGCCCCGGGAGCGGAGATTGGTGCCCCCCGAGCCCCCTGCCAGCCCCCGCCGGCGGGGACAGTCCCCGCTGCCATCCCCTCCGTGCGCCGCTCGCCGCCTTTCACCGGCGGAGCTGGAGCCCTCCCGGCTCGGCAGCTGCGAGGAGCAGAAGTAAAAGTATGCGAGCCGGCGATGGGCTTTCCCACCGCCGAAACACCGCCCGGAGTCCCGAGCGCCGGACGGAGCCCGGGGCGTCCCCTCCATCGGATTCCTCTACTTCCCACTGCGCCAAGGAGAGCAGCCTCCAGTCTGCTGTCCTCCGGCCTGGCCGGGACGCGTGCGGAGCCCGGGAGGACTTTAGGAGAGCATTACCTTTCCGGCCAGACCCGCTCTCCCTCTCCGGAACGTCCTTCACCCAGGGGGTGCCAAGAGAAGATCTACAAGCGCTGCGTTCATCAGTGGTGCCCAAGAGATGCTGAATCCCCATCTGTCCCCTGCCCGGCAAAGGCAGGCTGGTGATAAAGGGTTTCAGCATGATGACAAATCTGGTGCATTTGATGCAGATCGGAGTGATTTCTAGGAAGTTTAGGTCATCATTGAGTAATTTGTTTTTCATATCACAGGTTGTTGTCTGAGTTTTGTTTTTACTTTAATTTCTGTGAAATATTTCAGAAGTACACTAGAGATAGAAGTTTGCCCTTACTACTTGCTGAAATAGCTCTGTGATGGTGGCAGAGTGTCCCTTTTGTACCTTTGCAAGGCGACTTGCTCTCCCCAGCCCTTGGAAAGGTGCTGGGCTGGCTAGCTGTATCCTGTAGGAAAATGGATGGGATTTCTGACAAATACCTTTGTTTTTATTTCTTCAGAGCTGACTTCAGCAGCGTTTAGTGCAGCCTAAATATATGCAAATAGACTCAGGTCTCTCTCTTTTTGGAAAAGTAAATAATGAAAAAAAACAGTCAAGATCTGCCTCAATTTTGCCCTGTTTTTGTGCTTTCATAGCGCTTGCTTGATTTCCAGCAGGTTTTAATCAGAATTTAAAGCTCTTTTAAGTTTGCCTCTTTTATTAAAGGCTAGGGTTACTTTATCCCCTGATGTGGCACATCCAGCTGACATGACAAGGGGCGAACATGCTCAGCCTCTCAGTGAGTTCAAAGCGCTGTTTCGTCCTAAGCTGCGCTTACGGCGCTGCAGACACCTCCATCCTCTGCGCCGTCTTGTTCTGCCCAACCAGGGCTCGGCGTTGACAGGGTTTGGCGGGGCTTCTCTCTCTGTGTTTTTCTCAATTTGCATTGCGCTGGGAGAGGTGACCCTCCTTTGCATGGCTCAGATCCCTCCGGAGCTCGTGAGCCCTTTGTGGCTGGAAAAGGCAGGTGGCTGGTTTTGGCAGGACGCTGCTGCATCGGAGCAAAGACCTCTCTTCCCTTTGCATGAGCAAGCAGCTGCAAACCTGGGTAACTGAAGGGGTGGGTAAAATGGAAGAAAGAAATAAAGAAAAACCATCCAACAACCACCAAACCCAAAAGCCACAAGCAGGAGTTTGGAACTGAGTTGGGATATTTTTGTTTTCTGACTCTGTTCCTGTGCTGAAGATAAAGGACCACGCGTGCATATGTTACCTGCACATATGAATGTGAGAAACGCGTGCATTTTTTAAATGCTTCCTGACATAGGTGTGGTTCCCTTCCCTAGTCTTTGCTCTCTCGCTCTCTCTCTCTTTAAACTTTACTGCCCTAATGACAGCCTGTTGTAATCACGAGGCTCAATAAACTCAGGAGCAGTCCTGCTGAACCAGCAGTACTGTCTTGCCCCTCTGGAGCACAGGGCACATTTACCGGAGCCTCCCCTGCACCACCAGCTTGTGCTCAGCTATCTCGACCTACAAACCTAAGCGACCCCGTGCCATCCTGCTACATCTTGGCAAGCCAAGATCTTTTGGCTTCCGAGACAATGGCTTTCTGTTGTACATACCCCTGTCAAATGTAGTGCTCTACAATGCATGTTACTCGGTATCTGTTAGCAGCCAGAGGGGAGGCACACGATCCTAAATTCTCCCTTCTGTTTGCTTTAATGTGTTTATTGAAAGAGGCATTTTGACTCATTTTACTTTGCCTTATCTATCAAATGCAAGAAAAGTGACTGAACATGACCACAGTGAGAAGTGACATAAAACCCCCACACTTTTCCACACTTAAAGAGCTGTGAGCAAAAAGTCTTTTACCTCTCAAACATGCTGTTTAGGTTGTATGCATTCCTCAAAGAAGAACAGATATGCAGCTTCTTTGGAAACGTGCTGGAATGCATTTAGCTCAAACAATGTTCTGGAGCTGTTTCTAGAGCTATCCCAGCCGCACCATTTTTCATGGGCAAAACATCAGGTAAAAAGCATCCTGCAATTAGAGAGTTTGTGTGTACAGCATGTAATTGCACACAATTAATCCAACGATTTCAAAGAGTGTGGGTCTTGCCCCTCTGCTAGAAGAAAATTTGCTCACTGTGAAGGATGTTGGGGTGGCCAGGATGAGAGTTGCAGCCAGATTCCTCCTAAAGCTGCAGTGAGCAAACCTGACAGACTTACTGAAGGAATGTAATGTACTTGGCCTCCTCAAAACCCCAGATGGAGCATCCAGAGAGATGTACAGTGCAGATAATATTTCATCCTATAACCTCATTTCAGAATAAGTGAGTTTGTATTAGCTATCCACTTCACATAGCTTGCAGGGACAAATTGAACTCTGACTTTGAATTTCTGTGCAATAACCAGTTCAGAGCCATAATTCAATTGTTTCTTCTGAGACTTCAACTTTTCCCGTTGTTTTTATTCATGTTGTCTTGCCCCCATAATAAAGTGTGAACAGATATGTGGGGTGAGAGGAAAGAAATTTGCTAGATACCCCATTTCACCTGCTTGAGCAAACCTCTGGAGCCCAGAGGACTGTCTGCTGTAAGGTTATGGGCCTACAGAAAACCTTTCATGTCCTTTCTCCACATAGACATTTGTCTCTGTCACAAGGGACACTGATTTCTCATGGGCAGCAGCATCCACCAGAAGCCCTAGAGGGACAAGGTGAGGGAAAGGCAACAGGACCAGTTCAGTGAGTTATTGCTTTGCTCTGGTTTATACTTTCAGCAGGGCTTTTTCAGGTCCTGAGACATATGCTCATCCATGAGCTTGAGAGTCCAGCCTCAGAGCTGGGGGTTCACACTGATGCTGGGGCTGCAGCCAAGCCAGCAGACAGCAGGAGGTGGCCCTGCCAGACTCATGTTGGTGACAGGATGCCACCTCACTTTCTTGCCCTGAAAATGATCAAAGATCATTATTTGTCATTTCTTTGCATTCCTACCCTGGACAGGAAGGGGCTTTTCCAGGACTGCACAGATGAGTTGTTGCAGAGGAAACACGTAGGAGTTTTGTTTGTCCGTTTGGGAGGAATGTGCCCAGTGGCTGGGATGTCTGCAGGGGTGCTGTGATGTGTTGTCTGCCCAGTGCTGTCATTCTGTTGGTGGGAGATGTGTGTTTCCTGTAGATGGCTCACCTTTTCAACCCTTTGCTTTTGCCAGTGGGTGTAGATGTCTTTGTGCTACCCTTCAGTGTTTATTGCTCTAAGTGACTGTAGCCTTATAATTGCCTAGGCATTTATGGATGGAAAGCTCGAATTTCGGCACCCTAGATATCTGCTAGGCAATTCCTGCCCCCAGGATCATGGCTGGGATGAGTGCCCTGGGGGAAGGAAGCCCCTGGCAGAGGAGAAATGGCAAGGGAGGCTTAAACAGAAGTGAAGCAGAAAGACCCTTTCTGAATGTACAGCTTGTCCTTTTGGGATCCCAATCTTGCTTCTTCATGGTTGTTGAAGTAAAATCCTGAATTCTCCATGTAAGAGAAGCAGAAGCTCTACTCATGGGATGTAGGGGAAGGTCTGGGCTGAGGAATGGACACACCAGGTCGTGATTATTCCTGAGGAGTGGCACTTTTTTTATTTCTGGTAATAACTTTCCAAGAAAGGGTCAGAAGCTGACCTGCAAAGGAAGAGTGCTCAGCCGTGTGTATAGATCCTAGATGCAACTGAATGGGTGACATTCAGGATAAAAATCAATCCCACTCCCTAGCCTGCCAGCATTGTTCATTTGTGTTCATTCCTGGACTGCAGCACCTCTGGGAAAGGCAGCAAAGCTGGGAAAACAAGTGCATCAACCCAGTACCACAGACCAACATACACAGGGAGACAGAGCAGAGTGCATGGTTGCCCTTCCCCAAAACACCTCCCTGTGAGCAGAGAGGGCAACCAGTCTCACTCCATCAG
The DNA here is from genome assembly GCA_009812075.1 of Sialia sialis. Taxonomy (NCBI): domain Eukaryota; kingdom Metazoa; phylum Chordata; class Aves; order Passeriformes; family Turdidae; genus Sialia; species Sialia sialis. The sequence goes on along the minus strand of VRYO01002779.1, from coordinate 1,342,816 downwards.
TCAGGCTTGCTGTGGCTGAATGTTCTCCCTCGGGCAAATACCTGTCACAGCAAAGTGTGGTGAAATGTGCTGTGTTTCTGTTGAGTGCATAACGCAGCCATCAGGTGGCTTGAAGCTACACCATCAGTCAATCCAGCTCTGGCGAGGAAAACTGTGCTTTGAACCTTCCTCAGAATCGTTGAGCAATGACATGCGACCAGGACTGATGCATTAATGTCAGGTTCTGTATGTGACATTGTGCATCTCTCACTGAATTTCTGGGCTAGAGCAACATTTGGTAGCTGTATCCATCCATTCCCTGATTGTTGGAGGAATTAAAATCCTTTGATAACCTCTGAAGCGTGAGCATTTTGTGACTGCATGAATACCTTTGGACTTGTGTGAAGCAGGGATAGGTGCAGGCGGCTTTTGCAGGAGTTTGGTGCTTCTGTTGCTGGAAATCAGTGGTGTTCTCAGTCTGCCTTCTCAGCTTTACCAAAAAGTGTCCCAGTTTGAGCAGTGGCTTGTTTTCAAGGGCCTCTCTCTCCTCTGTCCCTGAACATGACTTTTGCTCGACTGCAAATTGAACAGGATGGATGGAAGGCTAAATTTCCTACAGCTCCTGGGCTCTGAGAGGAGCTCAGTGTCTTTTCTGCGTGGAAACTGACTTCAGGTTCCTCAGAACATCTTGGTAGAAAATGAAGGCGTGATTGAGCCCTGATCTCCTGAAACCACATTTTCAGATTAGGTGTCTGAAAACAGGCTCACCATGTCTGTAGCACTGAGGAAAGGTGTCTGTTCCAGGTGAACTTGGTGTCTGCTGGTGACACTAGTGACAGTCTCAGTAATCAGTACTGGTCCCTTTCAGTTAGATATTTTCCAATGTATACATTTAGACAGGTATCAGGAATTTGGTCATTTTCTACAGTTCATCTCTCAATTAGGAAGGAAGAGGTTTTGCTGTTAACTGAGAAAAGTCAAGGATATGTGCCCCTTTTTGCAGTACAGCCTGTGATTTCCTAGCATATAACGAAAGCTGGCTCCCAAGAAAATCTTGCAAAGGGAAAAGTGCCAAGGGAAAACTAGAAGAGACTGATGAAATAGTTAGACAGGCTGAAATACATACACCTAGGATGTGATACAGCAAATGCCAGTCTTTGGAAGGAGTCCTAGGTGTGTGGCTGGACAGGAGCTGGGAAAGGCAGGGCCTGCAAGGTTGCGTGACTCAAAGAGCTTTACTTTTTCATTTTTAATGATTGGTTGTTCTAACAATCTCAGTAGGACTTTACTTGTTGGTTGCTATTTTCCCAGTGCATCCAGATGAGAAACCCAGACCTTATAACAGGGTTGCCATTGTTCTGTGACTCAGAAATTCTTAGCCCCTGAGCAGAAGTGTCATTTTTGTTCATACTCTTAGTGCGGGCACAATTATATTGAGTTAAATTCTGCTTAAATCAATTTTATCCTGTAAATGAAAGCTACATGCAAAGCTAACTGCTCTGCAGCATTCATTTAAGCAGCTAAATAATGTTCAAAAGCAATGTAAATGTGTGCGTGCCGGTGATCTCTTTAGTGTGGATTTTCTAATTTAAAAGCATTGTTTAAAGAAGATAAATGTTGCAGCTGTCTTTCTCTCTTTTGATTTCCTTCTCTGACAGAGCAGTTTGTCTGTGGTCCTAGCTGAGCTGTCAGCTTGCTTTGATTTTTTTCTTACATGCCTGCTACTGATTTAGGCAGGGAGTCAGCACCATATCTCCTTGGGGCAAGGCACCCGAGGAATCTCCCATTTGGACACAAACTGGAAGTAGCCTGGGGTTTCGCAGCTTGAGGAAGGAGCTCAGCATTCAATCCTTTTTGTTTGGGTGAATGTGGGGATGTTATATACAGGTTCCCTTCCGCCCTTCTTCAAAAACCTGTCGAGAAGCTCTTCTGAAAGATGCAAACATACAGCAGAGTCCCAGTCACTGCATTATATTAAAAGGTGCATCTTTATCTGGGGATTTGAAGAGCGAGAAGTGTAGACTGACAGGACTTAGCAGCTATTAGGCACCAGCAGAAGCCATTGCCACCCCAAGAAGCTTAAAAACCCCATAAATTCTCTCTTCTTTCAGGAAAGGCAGCTGCCTTCCTGGCTCACTGGGGCAGTTTCACAATCAGAAGGTTTAGTCTGTCATCAATATGTACGAATGTGGGCCCCTTTCTGGCTGGCAGGGGGGTGATGCAGGTGGGATTTGCTTTTGGTCCCTGACATCAGCAGGTACTTTGGGCAGGGCTGAGGGCTGGGGTCCAAAGCATGTTCAGTGGTGAGCCTTAAACTGGCAACATGCACCTTTGCATGCAGCCACTGCCTCCAATGTAGTATGCCCAATGAAAATGTCAAAATGAAAAATAGCTGTAGTGCTTCTTGGTGGTGACAACCTGCCCTATCTTCTGCTTCCCTTAATAAGGTGTTGAGAGACAAGGGAAAAAATGATTTTATGAAGCTGGTAAAAAGTTAAAAACATTACAGCTGTTGTGATGATGTCTGCCTTGCTAATTCCATCTCTGAAAAGTTAGGAGACATATTAAAAAGTAATTGCTCTGGTAGAAGGAGGCTGTCTGTGGCCAAGGACTCTGACTGCCACATAGTCTGCAATGTACAAAAAATCAGTGGGTGAGCTCTCCACCTCTGTGGCAGGATCCTCCATTTTCTTCAGTACCAACAGAGTGGGGATGCCACTGATTGGAGGTCCTGAAGCACCTTAAGGGACATGAATTTTAGAGAATATTTATCTGACATCTTAAGAAAATTCAACTACTGGATGTTTTCAGGACATGTAAAATTAGAGACTCACTTTATGAGATTTTTTACTTTCAGTCCTACTTTGCCTTCCTCTTCCATTTGTAAATAAGAACAGTAATACCCTTATCAGCAGAGGGATTTAGCAAAGATAAACAGATTTGGTTTTAATTCCTTCAGAAATCATGCCAGAAGTACAGAAAATAAACAGGAAGTATTTGGATACTTAGCACAGAAGCAAACCAGGATTTAACAGGCACCACAGAGACTCTGGGGGACAGATTACAGCTTGGGAAGATGCTTATGGAAGGGCATGTCTGATTTAGGAAAACTAAGCAGAGAAAATGGGGGTTAAATTTTACAACAAATACCAGGAAAGGTTGTTCTTTGTCTGACATTTGTGAGGAAGCAAGAAGAAGATTTATTGAATGACTTTGGAGACAGGTAGAGAGGAAAGAGAGGAGGGTGTCGAGAGGAGGGTTGTTACAGCCCACTTGGTGGGAAGGGAGATGTTTAGGAAGGTGCCATGCAAGCAGCTGCTGATCAGTCACCCCCTGGCAGTGAAAGACACCTGCCCCTGCCCACAGCTCCCCAGGAGGGGCACAGGCTTGGCAGCAGCAGAACAGGCTGCTCTGGAGCCAGCCAGCATACTGGTGCTGTCCAGGGGCAGAGTGTGCCCCACAGAGAGGTATCCTCTGGTGAAGCTTTGGATGGAGAAATGCAGCCAACTGGAGAGCTGCTTCTAGTAATATATTAGATGAGGGAGTTCAGAGGAGGTCTGCAGGAATCACAGCTCATACAGCAAAGCTCTCCCCCGAGCAGAAGGGTTTGGAGTTGCTGAATTGGGATTTTGGCAGCTGTGAGAACATGGTAAGTCATCTGCTCCATGTTAAATTCTGTTAAAATGCTGAGCAGAGACTGCCCTTCACATCCTCTGGAAATAAAGCAAGAAAAACCTGGGCTAGTTGGCAGCAGTGCACATCTATTGCCAGGACAATTGATGTGACTGGAAAGATTGTTCTGCACTTAAAGAAGTTGCCTGGAGAAGATATTACACCTGAAGCTCAGCAGGGTGAGGCATGTCAGGAAACATCCACACAGGCCAAGGATGGACCAGAAACCACCTACAGTCCTTCACAGACCCGTGTTTCCTTCATGTCAAGAAAATTAAGGACTTTTTTTAAGAGTCTCGGGAAGAACAATAGTGTCCCAGTTGGAGAATGTGCAGGAAATAAAATCTGTGTTCTTGGAGTAAGATAAGTAGTGGAGATGTGCCATGTGCTAGGATGTCCAGACTTGGGGAGACACAGAATGCATTGTCACAAGGGAAGGAGGGGGGCACATCTTACATTTCTCTTTTCTAGGATGCCAGGGAGTGGACTGAACCTGGAATCAGACGAAGCCAAAACAAAACACAGTAGATAAGGGCTAAAGCTTGAGAAATTCAGCCTGAAGGATTCTCATTTTTAAGCGCAAATGGCATTTTTTATTAAATTGTGGAATAATTTAGCAGGGGAAGTGCCAGAGCCTTTCCATCAGGAGTTTGTCTAAAAGACACATCATGGTGCTTTAGCTGGCTACCTAAAGGCTGTGCTGTATGAGAAGTTAGAAAAGATGATTGTGTGGTCCAGATTAGTTGGTGGATCACACTTTTAAGCCTTTTGTGCTGTTATTGTGACTAAAGCATGACACAAACCTGAAGATGTCTGCCCTGTTGCTGGAGGTCTACACAGAGAGCAGATTCCTGGGATTCCAAAGCAAAAAGATAAAATCAAGATGTCCCATGCAAAAGAATTGTAATGGTATTAATTTCACAGTCCTTCCAGAGCTTTTGAAAACAGATTGACAAAGGAGTCAAGAGAGATGGCTGCTACCCCACTAGGGAGCTCATGAAGCTCCCATATGTGTCCTGGTTATCAAAGAAACTTTGTGGGCTGTTGCTGTTGGGTTCCTGTGGCTTCAACTGTTTCAGCTGGCTGTCTTTCTCTGCCAGAGCTCTTCTTGATTTTTGAGCAAGAAGAAACTCTCCATCTGAGGGAGGTCAAGAGAGCAACAAGTTTGTGAAAAGGGTAGGATTCAAATTAATGAATGTGGGTGGGAGGGAGATGGTGAGGTGCTGTTGTCTTTCACATCTAGTCACCCATGTTAATCTGTCCTAATTGCATTAGAGAGGATGAACAGGCAGCAGAGCTGATGTTTGCTGAGGCTGATGTTTGTCACAGCTCTGGACATCTGCTGGGGGTTCTCACCAAGCCAGCTGCACTGAGGGCAAAGATGCTGACCCCAAGTGAAGGTAGACACTGCCTGTACATGTGTACATGTGTACATGTGTACATGTGTCTGTACTAGATTAGTGACAGGGATGTAAACAAACGTATGCATAAATGCTCTCAGGAAAGACAGCTTAGAAATTTAATGAATATGATGCCCCTTCACTCCAAACTTAGGTAAGACTCACACTTTGCATGTTGAAAAGCAAGCCCTTAATTTCTCATTTGCTCCTCTTATGCTTTTAACATGATGCTTTCCCAGAAGCTAATATTTATCCTGTCCCCCCCAGTGTGCTGGCTCTTTCAGACTCTTCTTTGCCAAAGCTTTTGAGCAATGAACTGTGTCACTGGGGCTTCAGTGCAGGTCAGAGTCTGAGTCTCGCTAAGGACAAACTTTCCTGAGGCAAGCGGGGCAAGATCTGGTTTGGGAGCTGAACGTCACCTAGAATTTATGTTTTTGGCATTTCAGTCCATTTAAACTCATTGATATATTTCTCCCAACTCCATGGTTTTTCTATATGCAGATCAGCAGCAATTGGAAGGTAAAAATCCCCATCTGAAGCCTCCTCATGGCATTTCTGTACCTGACATGCATCACCTGTTCATGGAGGTGACAGTCTGTTTTAATGATGCCTCCAAGCCCTTTTGGCCCATGCACACCTGTGATGGTATCTGTGGGTGGGGAAGAGTAGAGAAGAGCAGCCTGAGAGTGCAGAGACCTTGTGTGCATATTCTGTTGATCTAGGGGCTGCAAGGAGTATGCATTTTTTAACAATGCCCTCATTACCTGCCTCATGTCCTGCTTTCCTGGTTTGTTTTCTGTCTTTAGGTGTGGCAGTGGCAAAGGAAGGGAGCTGCCCCTCAGCAGAGCACTGAGCAGGATATGAAATGTGGCATGTAATGAAACCTGCCAGGTAAAGGCTTGTCCTGGGCTCATCTTCCTCTTATCCTTCTTCCTTCTCATCCCTTTTCCTAGTCCCCTTTCCAATCCACCCTGCCCTCCCACAGAAAAGCAGCAGACTTTTCTTTCTGCAGGGAACTGGTTGGCATCCCCATCACCATGGCTGTAGCAGCATCCACAGAATGCAGACATGGAAATCTTCTTTTTGAGGTGTATCTTCCCTCTCTCCAGGGCAGGTGAGAAAGCAGGGGGCCTGCACTGGTCTACTTTTCCTCTGCTGCAAAACCAACCCTGTCTTAGGGTATCACAAATTGTTGCTGGCCTCAATGTGGGGAAAGCAGGATGCTGTCAGTGCTACTGCCCAATGAAGGGGGAAGCAAACATCGGTTTGCTCAGGGTGGGGTGTTGCAGGCTGCTGAGGGTCTGGTTCCCAGGATGTTGCAGGCTGCTGACAGTCTGTTGTTCCTCCCAATAAACTCATTGGTTGTTGTGTGGCTTTCAAATTTAAAAAAAAAATTCCCTCCACTTTTCCCCACTTAACTTTCCTTCCACCAGTGGATTTAGAAAAAAAACTCATAGTATGCCAGGCGTCATCCCATGGGAAGCACTAAATGAGATTTAATGAGTAACATTCATTTCTAAGCCACCAAAAAGGTGCTGACACTCTTCCTGCTGTTAGGTGCTAAGCAATAGGCACTGAGCTATCTGTACTTATCTTGCATGAGCTGATTAGTTTCACATGTGTGGCTGGGAGTCTCCTATGTGATGGCCATCCCCACATACCTGCTCTTTTTGGTGCCACTTCCCCAGAGGTGAGGGCTTGGGACCTTTCTCCTAAGTACCTCTGTTCTGGTACAGTATGAACCTTAAGGGCAGAGCATCCTGAGGAAGGATGGGCACCAACTGGTGCAGCTCAGTGAGCAGCCAAACTCACCTCCAAAGCATGAAAAAATGCTTTTAATTTAAATACGCAGCCACTGTAAAGTCAGGGGAGCAATCTCAGAGAGTGACAGTGTGACCCAGCCTGCCTGGACTTTAACACACCAAACTGAAGAGAGCAGCACAGCTCCCTGTTGCAACAGGGTCTATTTAAAGACAGATTTCTCTAAAGACCCTAGCCCTAAGCAGTAGAAACCTCTTGTCTTCTTTAGGTGCTTTTTGCAGAATTTCAATAGCATTACATCCCTCTGAGTTCTGCAGGTGTGTTTTTTCTCATGAGGTAATGGTATTGGGTGGAAAATTGACTATAAAATGTCCATCCTTTGAGAGTACGATCTGGGGAGTTGACTTTTGTTTGTTAATTTTGTCGATGTATTTATTTAACTTTAAGATTGGAAAATACATATTTACAAGAAAGCAGCCACCAAGATAGTCAGTGAAAGCCTTGATGGTCTCTCTGAGTGTTGAACAGACAGTGTTTTTCTCTGCACTATGAAGCCAGCCCAAATCAGCACAAACAATCGTTAAGCATTAGCAAAGGCTGTGAATGCCAATAATCCTAATATTAAGCCTTCTGGTGCTCTCCCTGGAATTGTCTGACTCGATTGCATCCTGTTACATTTGCAATCTGCTTTCTGCTATCAGCAGATAGGCTTGCAGACATTTAAATTCTCCTTTAGAAAAATCTGAGAGTGCTTGGTTTGGGATATTTTGGGTTTTTCTCTGGCTTTTTTTCTTGTTCTGACAAAATGTTATGGCTCCCAGAGGGCAGCCTGGGGAAGAGCTTGATCTCCTTTGAAGCTGAACAAGAGCTTGCTTTTGGACTGGTATAGTCCGCAACAGGGACAGCTGAGAGGAAGGATGAGCCTTGTTAGGTGTGGGAAATGCCGGTGTACTGCTCCCACCTCTGTCCTCATCCTCTGTCCCTGTCCCTTGCTGGATTTGTATTCCGAGGAAACACGGGAGAAGGAGATGCCAGCGTTACTCAGCCCAGAGAGGCACAACCTTTTTGCAGGATTTTTTGGTGCAAGGAGACAGCACGAGGGACATGGGGGGAGCTAGGTCTCATGGAGCTGGGGTTTGGCCTAGGCACAAGGATAAACTTAAATCTTCCTTTGGACAGTGAGGGGAAGAGGAGTTGTTCTAACGCAAATAGGGAGGTTCTTCCTCCTCAAACTGTTGCGCTCCTCCTCCTCCTGACACAAAGCGCGGGGGAACAAGGAGAACCCCCTCTTCCAGTCATACCCTCCTGCATCAGTTTGTGCAATCCTTAACTTCGGGGCCACATCCCAGCGCTGCGGGAGCCACTGCCTGAGAGAACAGGGCTCCTCCCGAGCCTCCCACGGCATCACCTCCGCCTAGCCTGGATGACAGGCTCTGTGCTGGAGACACCCGGCAGCGCTGGCCCTCGCAGTCGCCTCTCAGTCTCATGGAAGATTTCCCTGTGCAAACTTTCCCGGCTGCCCGAGGTGAGAAGCTGCTGCTGCCAGCGGCACTGCTTGGTGCCTGCGGTTTCGGCATCCACAGGCGTGAGACGCCGCTGGGGATGCCAGCTACTGGCACAGCCTACGGTGGCATTAAACACTAATTCATTTACTCGATTTAACTACCAGAAAGGCATTTCCAGAGGATTTTAAATGTGCAGTGACATGGATTTCCCCTCCTGAATGCCTATGTGTAAGTGTCTCTCATTTGCACAACTGTGAAGGTGTCAGGTTTCCCGCAGGATTTGGCTGGGATGCCAACCTTGAGGGCAGCTGTTGCATCCTTAGTTCTGCTGTGTGGGAAGGATCTTTAGATGTGGAAAACCTTCTTAAAAATACTATCTGTCCAGCTGCTGGATTTGGGAGACTTGGTCCTGAGGGAGTATTTTCTGATTTTTGGTCATGGCTCCATGAGATAATGAACTGTAACCATGTCCTGGCATATGTATCTGTATACAAATCATTAACCTAGTGTAAGGAAAATAATTTGCCTAGCAAAGTTTAGCTCCTTGATGCTGCTTTACACAACTAAATTCGATAAGCAAATAAAACCTGACAACCTCATTTTTTTTGTCTGTAATGGACCACAGCTGTCCTGTTGACTGCCTCATGAGGGAGAGCTGCACATATCCCTAGTCGAGGAGCGCCATCACATGTGCCTAAGCTGTGCTCAAGGACTTGAGGGATGATTTGGTGAGCATATTTCCTCCATGGAAGACAGTTTTTTGAGGGGGGCTGGAAAGCCACAAGATGCAGATAAATCTCAGCTGATGGCACACCCTTTGACCTGCTTTCCACCATCATGTGAAAACCATCCTCCCTTGCTTCTTCAGTTCTGTGCACAGGGGGTAGGCTTGGCCTAGGGGCTGGTCCCCATGCGTGTGGTGGGAAGGAGAACTGCTGGGTAGTTTGGGGCACTTTGGTTTAATCTCAACTGCCAAAAAGAATTTCGAGGGAGCCTGATGAGACAAACGAATGCCAGGCTTGTCTAATGGCTGTGCTGCCTGGGAGACACATGCTAAAAATATTCAGGCAAATGTAGGAAGCCTAGGAGAGCCAAAAGGTGTTTTGATAGATGCTTTGAAGTGCTCCAGAAGCAAAGTTAGGACCACCAGCTGAACAGCAGGCTCATGGCTCCAAAATACAGCTTCATCATGCTCTTTTCAGGCGGCCCACAAATGCCTTGCTTCCTCACCTGGCTCTGCAAAGGACCAGATCAAAACACTGGAAGAGTGGCTACTGCACGTCTCTCCCACCTCCCTTCCCATCTCCTCCAGGCTTTGTTGGGAAAGAGGGGTGCTGATGGCACTCTCCCTGCCAAAGCTGAGTCTCCAGCTGCATGGGCAGATGTGGGGACTGCACATCTGCCACTGTACCTAGAGGCCAAGTTTGTTCCTTGCAGCAGCTGTTGGAGGGAAATGGCTCCTGCCACAGAAAGGGGCTTCACAAGGAAGGGGCAAAGGGGAATTACACCACTGCCCTCTCCCCTTCAAGGTCAGAGTCTGAGTCTCACTAATTCTCAGAGATCTCAGAAGCACCACCAAATGCTGCCAGGGTAGTTAATCTCCTACTCAGGGACTGGGCAGGAGGCCGTGACTAGTCCAAGCCCTGCTGGGAAGGCTAGGATAAGAAGCTGCTTGCATGCCCTGAGGAGAAACTGCTTTCCCTTTTCTAGGTGACAGGTTTATGACTTGTGGCTGAAGGATGCTCAGTTTCTCAGAAGTCACAAACATGCCTCAGTGCCAATAGCTGTCAAATGACGTGTACTGTCTCAGGGTATACACATGACTGCATAGGCAGTCACACATATGTATGTGCATATACATATATATATGTATGCATATTTATATGCACACACATATGCAAGTGTATGGCATGTGCACCCGAAGCTTTTGTCAGTGAGCTGAGTCTGACTCAGTGGCACAGAAATGTCATGTCATGGCACACATTCCCTATCATCCCTGGCTCCCTCCCTCCCTCCTGGGGGCATTAGGGGGAGTCTCCTCTGGTGTGTGGGTGCAGGGGCTCAGCAGCACAGCCTTTGGCACCAGCTGCTTCCTGTGGTGTTGTCTGAGTCAGTACAGGTAGCAGATGATTCATCTCCTGCATCAGTGTGATGCGCATCTGCACAGTCTCAGGTTAGATGTGCTTTTTTCTATAGTTTTCTCTTTTTTTCAGTGGCAGGATGATTAATCTCTTTCTGCTGGAACTTCAAAAGCTTCAGTCCCAGGGGTGCTCTCTTATGTGGTTGGTCTTCTAAAGAAAACTGTGCTACCACTTCCCTTCCTCTGTGCTAAGCTGTACTGTCTGGGTTTTTGCACTTTGCTCCTTCCTTTCATGCTTATGTTTGGCTTTTTGTAGCATCCAGATAGCATTAGCTATCCAGGAGTGATAATTTTCCCTGCCGCCTCATGTCTAATAATTTAGGAGGGCAGTGATTACCATGACATCCTCCAATCTCACTCCTGCTGGACTTGGTCTAAAGCTGGTGAAATGGTTTGGCTGAAAATGTTAGACTACCAGATAAGTCTCCCCAGCTGCCTCTCCTTGGACTGAGTGTGCATGCCCCTCCTGAAGGAAACCAAAATGCTCACCCAGCAAGGAAAAACCCATATTCAGCTTTTAGCAGCGCAGAGGTGAAAGCCTTTCATCTGTCAGCAATGTTAGATATTGCTCCTCAGTTGTAATTGCTGGCTCCTGAAGCAGAGAGAAAGAGGTGCTGGAGGTAATGAGAGTGGGGAGCATGAGGGCTTTAAATTGGGTATTTGCAAGCACCAGCTGGAGATTGACAAGAGGTCATCAGAGAGCCATGAGATTGGTCCAGACAGCGAGAGAACTTTCAAAGTACAGATATATCCAGAGGAAGGAAATATCCTTTCTTCCAGGAAGAAAATATCCCCATGGATATGGGAAAGAGAGATGGTGAAAGAGAAGTGGGAAGGTCCAGTCCCTGGAATGGATGCAGCAAAGACCACGTGGGTTTCTGGCTTTGAATTTGATTTCAGTGTTTCTTGAAAAATAGTAATAGTTTCTCAGAATAATCTGGCAGGTGTGAAATATGTCCTCACCACGGATATGCTTTCACTGCTTGTGGTGCTCCCTCTGAAGTAGGCTGTAAAAAGCATGCCTTTCTAATTGAATTTGTGTGTAGATGGAGAAGGTGTAATCTAAGATAATTAATGCTAATTAATTATTGCATGGTCAAATGAGCAGGAAATGCATATAGAAGCTTGAAAAAATTAATTATATGAAAATAGGATAATTGCTTGTGTGTTCAGATACACATTTATCTGAGCAAGCATATACTCAGCATTTTAAAAAGGGTTACTGTAGGACAAAAAAAAAAGCTGTGAAGAGAACACATTTCCTAAAAGACTCCCTACTGCATATTAAGAAAACCCCAAAGCTAGAAAAAAATAGATGAAGAAGAGGCTAGTTTCAGTATATATTTGCTTTTGAAAAAGAAAACATTGACATTCACACAGCCTACTGCACTCTCACCATACAAATACACCCTGGCCTCTGAATGTAGCCATTGTTAAAAAAAAACAAAACCAGAAAAGGCTAAATTTTGATAATTTGTCTCAGAGTGCAGTGCTTTGTTTTGTAAGGGACTGCAGTGAGGCTGGAGAAAGCAAGGTGAGAAGGCAGAGGCTGAAACCCATAGGATGGGAGAGTGCAGAGGCAAACTGATGTTTTTTACATCTGCCACAACTTGGCCTGAATACCCATTACAGCTGCTGCAGACAGAAGCTGGTTTCCTTACAAATACAAAAATATTTGCTTAGAAAAAGCCTCCAGAGCTATCAGGATCCAGGTTTTCTTCCCATACATTTTTTCCCCTGTCAGCTCCTTGACTGTAGTGCATGATGAAATGCTCCTCCTAAGCAGCCAAGGCTGGGCTCGGAGCTGGTGGAGGCAGGAGGACATGGTGGCCTGGGAAACTGGGGTTGCTTAAAGGGACTTGTGGGCTCACCTTCCTCTCTCCATAGGCTCCTGTGCTTAGGTAATACGGAGCTGCATTGCCAAGCAGGCGCACCCCCTCTGGGTTTACTGGTGGGGTGTAGGACACTTTGTGATGGAAAATCTTTCAGGGGAGCATGAGATGGACTACTGGGAGAAAGAGATTTAAAATATAAACCTTTATAGCCAAATTTTCTCAATTTCTCCCCCCTCCTCACCAAGGATTCTGATTTTAGATGGTTTGTTGTAAAAGCAAGCTTGCCAAAGATTTGCGAAAAGTTGCTTGGTGGGAAATCTAATTCTATCCTAAAAGTGTGTTTGATTCAGAAATTCATCCTAATCCTTGTCTGAAGACTTGCAGTGCTCAGACACGTGTTTATCTGCTTACACCTTTCCTGTGAGAAGAAAGTGGTAGGAAGATAACCAGAGCTTGGACCTTTCTTCATGAAAGAACACCACAGTTTGCTGTTGGTACACCTTAGTACCAGCTTTCTATCGTCTTTGGAGAAAAAGAAAGAAAGATGGAGGAGCTGTCCTTGGAAATGGATAATTGGCTCAGCATTTTCTGGGACCTGCTCTTGTCCAGGGGGCTGGAGGAGGAGCTCAGTGCTGCACTTAAAGGCACAATCAAGTCCTCAAAAATATCTAACAGCTAAATGCTTATCTCTAAAAGGCTGCAGCAACATTAGTTTGGGATTCATCAAATGTTTTATCCGGGCACAAGCATCAGATTGGCTTCCAGGAAGTGGGTGGATGAAAGTGTGAGGGGGAGTGTGTGATTTGTATTAAATTAGAAATAATCAGTTAAGCCAATAGTGGTTCCAGGGAGCCCCAGCAGACCATTTCCAGTAATTGATTTTTTGGGAGCCCCGCGGACAGAGCTTTTCTTTTTTTTATATAATGGATCTGTCCCCTGATGATTAACTAAGTAATTCCTCAGCAATTACATCCTCTCTGAAATGACAGTTTCATGGTTTAGAAGTGACTGGGAGCTGCTCTGATCACCGAGCCTGTGCACTTTGAACCCTTGGGGCAGTCCCACCTCATCCCTCCAACATCCCTTTCCCTCACAGCTTCATTTGTCCCCATGGCTTGAGTCCCTCTGTCCTCTGTGCTGCCCACTTGCACGTGAGGACCTCATTGCAACACTGTAAATGTGACACAGGGATGGCAAACAGCTTCCCCCTGGTCCTGGCACAGGGGCTGTCCCTGGTCTCTGTCGGGCACTGAAGGCTATGGGGCAGAAAGGGAGGCAGATGCACATCTGTTGGCAGATGCAGGGGTGCCTGCAGGAATTGGGGCACAGGAATCTCGTTTCTCACCTGGAACCCCAGCATATGGTGGTGACACGGGAGACACAGTGGTGCTGGGGAGTAGCTCAGGCAAGAGTGACTTGTACTCTCTCAGCAGCCACAGGGATGTGAACATTTGCAACTGGGGGTGTGACTGCTCACAGAGGAAGGGTCTCCGTCTGCGTGCAGGGCCAAATGTGGCACAGACAGATCCTCTGGATGTCAATGTTGTACACTGAGATGCATTTTGGGCATACCTAGGATGCAACAGATGTATTTCTGGTATTCTATTCTATTGTATTTAAAACTCCCTCTTTAATTCTAGTAGTAGAGCATGATCAACCACTCTTACCTTTCAGTGGGAGCTGCACAGGCACATCTTATCCCAGAAGAAAGCTGTAAATGTGATGGAGACAAGTCCCTATGGCCACTGGCCAACAGCGAATGATTACAAACCAGCAGGGCACTCACTTCCTTCAGCTTCATATAAACCAGATAATTATCCTTTGGCTTTGGTATCACCAGTGCAGCGTTGGTTTGTCAAGTTGGCAGGAGCCTGTTCAGTCTAAGCAACAGGAAGCTTCTTCTGTGAATGCTTAAAACTTGAATGATTATTTATTGAATAAGTAGGATGAGAGCCAGGACATAACAGAAATGTGAGGAGTTTCCCAGGTGACTTTCCAAAGTCTTTGAGATACTAGCAGGTCCAGCTGTAAAGTCATTAAAAGGATAGAAAATCCTCTCTAAAGAGCTTTTGGCTATTCTTCTTTTTCTCTTCCTCATTCAATCTGCCTTTATTTAGTGAAGTTAAGGAAACATTTCTTTTAATAAACGGAGTCCTTCCTGAGTGATCTTGGTGGTAGAGATAGAAGAGAATACAAATCACAGCACCTTATTTATTCCTGACAATGGGAGCTGTTGCTGCTAGTCCCGAGACAAACAGATAAGTCCAGTAATTATAGATAAGTGTTTTTGTTTGATCTGTATAACAATTTCTGCATTTTCAGGTAATTTCCCTTAGGCGTTCACAGGCAGGTGGGAAGCTGTTCTTATACAGTCTGTAGTTTAATCTATTTTCAATTGACTTCTTTATAAGCAGACAAACAGCTTTCCTCCACTTTTAGGACTAAGCCTTTTCCTGAGACTTTATATGAGCTGAAGTTATGACAGGTTTTTAATATTACACTTTCTGACTTCTGCCCTTTCCTCCAAGTAAGTCAGCAAATAAAATAAAATACCCAGTTGCTTCACTCTTGATTTTTCCCACTAGAAAGAACTTCAAAATGCCCTGGCATGTTGCAAGGCCACCTTACAATACAGAAGCCAAAAGTTCTGGCAAAGATTTATCCTAAACTAAGCCTGCTGGAAGTTATAAAAACTTCTCCAGAGAAGTGAGAGTGGTGTGTGAGTAACTCAAAGCATTCATTTTCCTAGCCTTCAGATTCCTCTGAAAGCCCACTGGGATGTTTTCCAGAGGTATAAACAGACAGAGAGGCGCTTTGCTAATCCCATTAGCTAGCTCACACGCAGTCAGAACTTCTAGGCTGCTTGCAGACACACTCCCCTGGCCAGGAGGTTCAAAACTGGACATGAGCTGAAGCCAGCTCCATAATGGAGTGATAAAGCCCAGCATTTGCTATCCCACCTTCAGCTCCCTGTAACAAAGCCGAAGTGATGGGGCAGGCTGTGGTGTTAGCAGCATGACTCATGCAGGTGTTTAGAAAATGCCTGCCTGTCTGAAATTGCCCCACTCTATTGGTGGCTTTAGGTGATTGTGAGAAGTTTCTGCTAAGGAAGGGTAATTTTTGATGTCTGAAGTGAATGCAGTATTAGGTTGTTTGTCAGTTTGACTAGCAATTGTTCTCTTACAGGTGAAAGAGCAGCAATTTGAGAAGACATCAAGCAAACTAGGTATGTTGAGCTTTGCATCTTGCTCCTCCTACTCTTCTCCACCCCTTCTGGTCCCAAGAGCAGTAACATTGCTTCAGTAAAAGAGCATTCACCACTCAAGGCTCAGCTTGACCCCAAGAGCAACCCCAAAAGGAGTGGCCAGTGGGTCTGTCGGAAGAAAAGAGTACGTAGATAGCTCGCTTTTGGATTTTTTTGTGAGTATAGGAAAGAAGCTTGCCAGCATAAACAGCAGCTCAAAAACCAAAGGGTAAATAAGAACTAGAATGGTCTCTCTACAAGTGTGTGTGAGTATATATTCCTTTCCTTCTTATGATTTTGATTATGATTATGAATGCTGATGCTGGGTGGACAGAAATACAGTGAAGAAAGGCAATAAGAGTGTGGCCCTAGAATCATAGAATAATAGAATCATAGAATGGTTTGAGTTGGAAGTGAGTGTAAGGATCCCACAGTTCAAACCCCGCTGCCATGGGCAGAGACACATTCCACTAGACCAGGTTGCTCAACACCCTGTCCAACGTGAGCTTGAATACTTCCAGGAATGGAGAAGAAGTTTGCTTTCTCTGAGCAGTACCTTGTGGCCTTTTGGCAGCTGCCTCTTGATGAGGGACAGTTGTCCTTTGGCTGTGCAAGACTTCTTGTGGTCAAATGAAACATCTCCCTTGGCAGTGCTGTGACCAAAAGCCATGTCTGAATGGACTCCAGCTCAGCTTCTTGCAATGAACCTTCAAGGATGTTTCTATGAAGTTTCTGGAGCCTGATGAGCCCTAGAGTTTCTTAAGCATCTTATCTGTATCTGAGTTACTGCCACCACCTTAATTAAAAAGCTGATGTTGAACTGGATGAAGAAATGTCAGGATAAAGCAAATGGAGAATGAGGCACTCATTTTGGACCAAGGAATATCTAGTGGGCATGTGATTGTGCCTGGTACTGAGGGAGCACGGGTGTTTAATTGTGGGCTATGTTAGTGTCAGCTAGGTGTAGAGGGAATGAGTGTCTAATAAATATTTGACACAGTTCACTATCAGTCATGGTAGATTAAATAACAAGACATACATTAACTCATTTAATAATTAGCTACCATCGTACCAACTTGATAAAAGAGTACTATTAAGTTTGTCTGACATTGTATTAATACAGTCTTTAATTTTTAACATGGAAGATTAAGATAAAGTGACTGTCAAGGATCGCATTGTAACACCTTTTCCAGCTGTTTTGGGGTAATTATCTTTTTGACAACATTTGACATGTTAACCCCCATGTCTGGTATTTTTTTAAACTTTGTATTTGTATTAATTTCTCCCTTGCCTCCCTTTCCTTTGGGAAAGAGCAAACTTGGAATGGGAACCTGCCACGACAGAGCCAGTTTCAGGGGAGGAAAGGTGAGGACGTGGCGAAGAATGGTGACTGTCCCATGCTGGGGACCACAAGGCAGAAGGATGGATGAAGGACCTGGCTCAGGTCTGTCATGGGGTTCTCCATTCTACTCAATCTCTTCATTCACCTCTCTTTGCATTACCTTATCTGTGTAAAAATAGTAATACTGATATTTTTTCCACGTCATGTTATTTGCTATGTCACTGCTAGCGTTGCTGTGCTTCGTGTGGGGTTAACCACATTTCCTGGGGTGGTTCTGGAGACAGTAAGAGCGCAAGAGTTGCTGTCCTGTGTGCATTTCTGTTGACCACACGGAAAGTCTGGGTTTATGCTGATGTGGCAACAAAAGTGATGTGTGGTTTGCGAGTGACTTAAGCTGGTTGCACCTTCCTCATAGTGAAATCAAGCAGGAAGTCAGATGAGAAGCAATCATTTGGGTCAAGATCACGTTGTATAAATTCGCCATGTGTGTATTTTTTCTTTTATTTTGCTTCCATTGGTGCTGGGTGGTTTTGTGCCATCAGTGCTTTCTGAGCCCTTCAGGTAGCATCCTCTGGCAAGATTTTTGATCCCTTGCCTTCACTTGGAAGTAAAAGCCATGGAAGGTAAGACTGATGGTGGGAATCACACCCAACAATATGTGGGGGTGTAGCAGCCTCTGGCTCTGCTTCATCCTCTTGGCTAAAGGACTGGTGGGCACCCCGGGGAAAGCAGAGCTACAGTGGGGTTTTCCAGCAAAAACTTACTCAGTAAAGGTGCTCCATAATGGTGTTGGAGGGATTTCTTTTGTAGAAGCTTGTCTAAGCCTCTTTCAAACCTGTGTAAACTTTCAGCACCCAGAGGATGTGCTGCCAGGACTGGCCATCCGCTGTGCAGATGAGTTTCTTTCCTATCTACAACACACTGCCTGCTAGTTTTTTTTCCATTCCTGCTTAGCTCCTGAGTTAAAATGAGTGTGACCAATCCATGCCTGTTGATGCATAACAGTTCATTGCCTTTGCTATATCACCGGGCAAGTCACTGCATATTAATGTGAAGATTTTCGGGGACTAATTTCAGTTTAAATTCAGAAACTAGATTTAATATTTTTTTCTGGTGAGAAACTGATTGAAGATGAGTGTTTGGTTTTCAGATAGATAGTAATGACTAATTTGAATATTTATTTCTGTGTTTATTGTGGACATGAAAGACTAAGTGTCTATGCCATAGAAGGGTTGGAGAGATCTTTATGAGAGGGATTTGAATGCTGTTATACCCATGCATTCCTTGTTAAACTCCACAGTATTGCCAGTGGCTGATATTAAAAAATAATGGTGGGCTCAGAAAAAAAGGAGTCAGCTTAAAATAATGGTGGGCTCAGAAAAAAGGGGGTCAGCTTAAAATTATAAGAAGGAAAGGAATATATACTCAAGCTCATCTGTAGAGAGATTGTTCTAGTTCTTATTTACCCTCTGGTTTTTGAGCTGCTGTTTATGCTGGCAAGCTCTTTTCCTATACTTATATGCTGTATCAATACTTTTTTATTGCATTGAAAATGAGGTGCACATGATATTACTCAGCTGGAGGGCCAAAGCTTTAGGAAAAGTAAATATAACAAGATTCTTGATAAAATCGTGGGAGATGACAAGCTACTGTAGCTGTTAAAAGTATCTTTACTGGTGAAACATGTTGAATAGTCAGTTGGGAGTGCGTACAGGTAATGACTCTGAAAAATCACATTAACAATGCTCATTCAGGAAAATGAGCTCTTGATGGGAGGTGCTAATTGTTATTAATTAAACAACTTACAGATGATATGATTAGTATTGACCCACAATATTAAAACAGTAAATTACTTACAGTGTGGGCAAGACTACAATATGGGAAATTGAATAAGTTAATAAATCAAAATTAATGGGTGTCTGGAACAATTATAGCCATTAGTGGAACTACAGTCACTTTAAATATGTAAAGAGTAGTTTGTAAAATCTAATAGTGTTGCCCTGAAAAGGAATTTGTTGAACCAAAACAGATAGAGACAACCCCAGATCCCATACAATAGGGGCATCAAATGAGGGGTCACCTGTGGTCAGGAGAGGCTTTTCTTTCCTGTCACTTTTTTTTGAAGTGGCTCAGAGAAACAGTCCAAACTGTATGCAACATACTCCTCCCCAGTGAAGCCAATGAAAATTAATGAGTGAACATATCTCTCAAGAGTAGGCTTTGATGTGAAGTCCTCCCAGAGATTTACAAAAAAATAAATTGCACCTAATTTAATAAACCCAAATCCTGCTCCATACTCATAAGGGCTTTTTAAAGTGCTCTGAAACTTGGAGAATTACTAGGGGATTAGAAGAAAAACTACTGCTTGTTGTCTACTGCTGTGACTCTGGGCTGCCAGTGATCCATGTTGCTTTTGCTTTCTTTCCAGGCTGTGTTAGTACAGCTGCTTTGTTCCAGTTTGGAGCTGCGGCCTCAGTCCATAAACTTTCTCTCACCATGATGAGTCCAATGGTGGTGCCTTCACTGGCTTGAGTAGCATGACACACTTGATTTCAGACTGTGGAATCTTACATACCTCTATGAGGTTTCCATCTGTGGAAGAGAGAAGGGCTTGCACTTGTGGGATGAACTACTTCCACCACTGAGGGCAGAGAATCTTGCGTTCAAAGATGATCTTCTTGCCTTTCAACATGAAGCTGCGCATCTTTGTCCCTTCTGGACACTGTGGCCACTAGCTTCCGACTTGTGGGGTTGTGAGGACACATAGGGCTACTTTTGTGGAGAGAGGGACAGGAACACTCTCTGAACCTGTGTTAGGGCAAAGGAGGTAACATGGAGGTGTCAGGGCAAAGGATCCACGCTATGGATCTGCTCTCCCTTGTTTCTGTTAACTTATGTGGAAACACAGTGAAGCCTTAGCACCCAATCACCAGGAAACTGAATATCTCCAGCCAAAGCTGTACTCTGTTACTGAGGCAGATTTAATCAACAGGAACCAGTGCTGGAGGGCAGTGACAGATAAGCAGAGAAATTAGTCCCAGAGCCATTGTAATTAAAAACATCTGGGTGATGTCAGCCTGCCTAAAAGGCCATTTTCATGAAGAATTTGAGTACTCCTAAACTCCTCTTACAACTGGCAAGAGGAAGCCTGTGCATTATCTGCCACCTTTTTTTTTTTCCCCCTGTGTGCATGTCTGTGCAATATGTATTGGTTTGGATATTCCCACAAATAAAATTTCCCATTTTTCAATGTTGGAAAATCAATGCCACTTAGGAATTTAAAAGAACAAATTGATGGCCAGACTCCTCAGCAGATGGAAATGTTCAACAAATTTCTACATCCCCTGGAAAGACTTCCACAGATGTATCTTTCCCAGACACTTCAGCCAAGTTTTTATTTTTACATTTTTATATGAGAATTTTCTTTTCACTGACACCGAACAGAAACAAAGAAGCAGTACCTCTCATCTCCCCCTCCGAGGCAACAGAGTTGATTCTGGTATATGCAGTTCAGATGGAAAATGGGCAAAGTTCAGCTCTCCTTCCTCGGATGCATGGCGAGACTTTAAACATCAGTGCCCTTCAATCAAGCAATATGTGCTTCACCTTATTATTAAATAGGGAGAAGACAATGTACTTCAGGGTTACTTCAGACCAACACTGGAGTAGGATTTTTCCACTGGGACACTGGGAGAGTTGAGCTGAGTGCTGGGCATGGGTGGGGATGTTGAGCTGGGTGCTGCTCTGGTTTTCTCCAGCAGAGGAAAACAATGCCACAGAGAAAGAGTGGATGGGCAGGGGACACTCATCAAGGCACCATGGTGGACAGGAAGCAGGGCTGACTGCAAACAAACACCTGTGCTGCCTTTTTGGGGATGGGCTGCTTAGACATATGAAGAGGATTTCCCTACTAGGCAAATCAGCTAGGGCAGGTACAGCCACAGGATGTTTTCCCTTTCCCAAGGTCAGTAAGACTTTTTGATGAGGCAGGCCTAATATGCTTAATGTCTGAAAGGGATTTTTATTCATGTTTTTATTGCTCAGTTTAATTTGCAGCTAGCTGGTATTTTTAATGTTTTGCTCCTGCTTAACCTCACATCTTATTGGTTTAGTTTACAGTGAGAGCGAGAGTCACCCTCAATTAATGTTAGCATGAGACTGTCAAGTAGAAGAGAGCTCAGGCCTTTTTCAGATGCTCTCCTTGTTATCTTGTGGAATCCAAAGCAGATGACCGGATGCTTCAATGCAAACTTGCTGCTGCTGCAAAGACTGGTGTGAGAAGGGGCAGCGATGGTCACTGAGAGCTGCTGCAAGACATGCCACACAATGAAGTGTCACTGACATCTCCATTAATGAGCTGCTGCAGGAAATTGTAATTGCACTAAAATTAACCTGGGGTATTATTTAAGCATTTTCTCAGACTGATCTAATCTGCTTTTCCAGGTGTTTATAACATAACCATAGTTGGGGTATTTTTGCACACTCTTAAGCTCTGTGAACGTGTTATATTAGAAATTGAGTTTTCTCTGTGTAATCATCTCTCGGGAGCAGAGAGGATTTGCCTTGTCTTTCCTGCACAGAGGAGTGGAGGGTTGTTTTTTTTTGGTTTTTTTTATGAGGCCACTCTAATACATTCCAAGCTTGCAGTGACTTTATGATTCTCTGCAGCAGAGAACCTCATGCCTTAGCCTCACACTTTCAGGAGCAGCCTCTAGCACGCAGTGCTGTGTGCATCAGGCTGGCTATTCTGGTGCTGGCTCACAGAGGTGTAGAGCTTTGGTTTCTCACAGGCCCTGGCAGGACCCTCTGCAGCTCTGAAATAAGCCCATGGACTGAGCACACCACAGCTGATGCATGAGAAAAAGCTGCTTTTATAGATGTTTCAAACAAAAGAGAAGGAAAAGAGCCCCATTCTCAGACCTCTTTGCTGCAATGTGCTCATATTATTTCTCCTGGCACAGAGGAGGTCCTGTTTTCTAAAGTGCACAGACAGCCCTCCCAGTAGTCAGGGCTATTTTGAAGACACTTTTCTGTTAATTTTTTTCTCTGCCGTGCAGTGTCTTGAAAATACTTTAGCTTTCTGCTAAATAGAAAGTAAGTTTTCATGAAGAGATTTGTGTTGAAGGAGTACACACAGAAGGAAACCCTGCCATGCATTAAGAATGCCTAACTGAACCATTTAAATTTGTATTAAAGTGTGTCATCAATCTCATGTGATTAATGGACTGCATCTGGACAATGTCAGACGTGCTGTCTTCTAACCAAGCTTCAAGACAAATCATGTGGTGGCAAAGTCCATCCAAGCAAAGAAACCGTCAGAGGGAGGCTTATTGGCAGCCCTGCTGCCTTGTCCTGCTCTTTCTTCCCTTGCATCCCCCAAAAGCTTCCTCTATGGAGGGGGAGAGAGTGTCCTACCAGAAATGCTGCATGGCTGGGACGGAGTAGAGTTGTCATCTGCCCTGCACTCCCAGAGCTAATTCCCACTGTGCCCCCAGGATGACTGTGGTGTATTCTAAAAAACCTAAGGAGGCCAAAGGATGCCCATAGGATGGGGTAGGAGACCTTGTCCAGTTGCATTTTTTGCTGCTCTACCTCCCAAGGCACTGGTGGATGAGAGGTGCAGGCCCTAACTTTTGTCCAGCTCTAAAGCCTTATAAAACATAATAGACCAGATCAAAGGCCTCTGCAGCTTAATAGCCACTTCCCTCCTAGCTTTTTGCTAAGGAAGTGCTGGGGGTACAAACCTGAACCAACAGGTTAAGAGCAAAATCACCTGTTTTCACGGGCAATGACGTTTGTGCTTCACCAACCAGGAATAAAAAGCCTGAGACCAACAATTTGCTGTTATTAGTTATTAGGCATGTACAAACCTGAGGCTGCTCCTACAGCCTTGTGCTCAGCTGGAAGTGGGCAGGGGACGTGGTGATGCTTTTGCTGCCCGTTGCATCGCTCATCAGCCTCAACCTTCTTTGCTGTAGCAGTGGAAACTGGTGGTACTCGCTCCATTGGGATCGGGGATCTGCCATTCCTAATAGCAAAGCACCATGGGCGCTGATGGTGATGCACTGAGGGAAAAGAGAGGAAACTGCCCAGTCTTGTCAATTGGACTAACTAGAAGAATCTGTGCTGGTGCAAGGGAGGCAGGGGATCCCTAACGGGCCTATTTTTGGGTGAGGTGCTGTCTTTACCCCACAGCATGGCTCCTGGGAGTGAGCATTACTGTTTTCCCTGCTCCCATGCCCCAAAATGCTCTGTCAGAACAACTCAGCCTGTTTATTGAGGAAGTTAATCATACCAGCTGGTGCAGATGGAATTGGAAATTAGATGTTTTAAACTTTGGAATGTCACCAGTATTTCCAGTTTTCTTGTCAGGCTGGGCTGTATTGAAAACAGTATGTGAAACTTCTAATAATTACCTGATTCTTCCTGAAAACAAAGGCACAGGTCAACTTAGTCCTTGTCACCTGCAGTGCGAGGTGACAGATCATCATCAGAGGAATGAGATCAGGATTTTTGGAATGGCTTGCTCTATAGCAATGGGTGAATGTAGTGTGATGCTTCCCATGAATATTCTTTCCCATTTTAAAAGTGACATTGCATCAGCCATTCTAGGGTAGTTGGTGTCTCTGGAGAAAATTACCCACTTAGGGGTACTGGCTAATTTGTTTGCCTTGAATTTTTTAAAGGCAAAGGTCCTTTTCAGTGTGTTTTCCAAGTCAGATGTTGTTTTTTACAGAGATGGGAATAGTGAACTCTGCCCTGTGGGGTCCTCTCCCCAAGCTTGCCACAAAATACAAATCTTCCAGATGCTGGGGGGAGGTGGGTATTGGGGGGGTGGGGAAGGTTTTTTACCATGGTAGTGAAGGGAACTGAGGGTGAGCCAAATTGTGGCTGCTACTATCTTTTTGAATTTTGAAGGAGATTATCTTGATATCAGGTATTTTATAGCATGCCTCAAACTTCCTCTGAATTTTTTTCACGTTTCATGCAACAAAGTTTTGTTCCAAATACGGACATCAGAGTTTAGATTGGTAAGAGTGCTGGGTTAGGGCTGTGTCCAAATATTGTGCT
Organism: Sialia sialis; assembly: GCA_009812075.1. NCBI lineage: Eukaryota > Metazoa > Chordata > Aves > Passeriformes > Turdidae > Sialia > Sialia sialis. The sequence goes on along the minus strand of VRYO01002779.1, from coordinate 1,318,867 downwards.
GAAGCTGAGTAACAGCACTTCTCTAGGCAGCAGTTTTGCTCTTGATATCCAGGAGTGTGACAGAAATGGGACCACACAACACAGATGGAACATCTGTCTCTGGAGGGGGCTGCTTGCCAGCGTGCAAGGTTGCAGGCTGCAGCATGCAGGCTGACCATGGGTTATAGGAAAAGCAGCTCCATCACTCTAGAAAAGCTGGAGTTCTTTAGAAGTGAGAGGTGCTGACCATCCTCAGGAGCCCCACCTGGCCCCTTTCCCTGCTCCCTACAGCTGCCTGGTAGGCAGTGACAGCTCTGCCAGCCTCTGGGAATACATTTGCTCTAAACATTCCCGAGCTGCTGTTTAGATCGTTGAGAGCCTGTTTGCATTAGGAGAGGGGAAAAAGGGCCATGCAGTGAACAGAAGAGCTCCTGAAAATCTGTCAGTGCTCTCCACTTGGCTGCAGGTGAGCTGGTTACAGCAGACACCTGTGCTGGACTTTGCGTGACTAAAAGCTTGGGGCAGCCCCTGCTCTGGTGCCTGGGACATGGAGGGGTCTGTGGGAGCTGCCAGCTCTGCCAGTGTCTCTCCTTGAACTGTCCTGCCCCAGGCTACAGTGAGGCCAAGTGTGGGACCCACTGCATGGAGAGGCAGCCCAGCAACCCCCACCAGTGCGTTTTTCTTGGGGTATCAGTGTAAGGTGGCTATTTGAGTTACAAATTTTTTTTTCTGTAAAACATCTTCTGCTTTAGTAAAGAATGTTTCACAGGACTTTGCTTTTAAAAGAAAAGCCAAAGTAACTTTGCAGGGTGTTGCCAGCCCTACCCACTCAACTACTTTTAGCTTTAAAAGACCTTACCAAGTTGAACGACTGACAGGTAATATTTTGAGGAAGTCAGCAAAAAATTTTTTTCACTATTCGCTTGGATAAATTCAAGTACTGGGCATTTTAACCCCAGTACAACCTCTTAATCTGCTCACTACACACGTTTTAAAATTGGTTTTGTAAAGGAAAAATGTAGCTCAGCTATTTATGCACTGAAACCTAAGTGTGTGTTTTCTGCAGTGTTGTAAATATGTGGATGATCATTTAGTAAAAGGTAACCGGGGAGGAAGGGGAAGAAAACCCCCAAAGGTGATTTCCATCAGTTCTTCCCGGCTTCACTTCCACTGTTATGCAATTAAATCCAATTCAGCTGATGCATTAGTTACCCAAAATGGAAAGACAGAAGGTTTCTATCTCTTTCCATTATTCTGAATATGATGAAAGTACCACAGGACCCCATCCCTGATAGGGACTGCTATTGTCTGAGACACAAAGCTGAGTAATAAACACGGTCCCCTGGGGAGATTCTCAGCTGGTGTAAATTATCACAGCAATTAATGTGCTATTTTGAAGTATGACAATTTACAACTGATGATAATCTTCCTCCTGGCCAGGAAGAATTACTGATTTTAGCACACAATTCTATAAAGAGAGCTATAGTTGCAAACTGCCCTGATTTACATGCTTGGCTAAAAAGCACCTTTTCTGTCACATTCCTCTGAACCCAGAGGATTAAATGCAACATTTAGGTTCTCCCTCTTCTTTATAACAGGCACCTGTTAAGCATCCACCTTCCAGGTGCAGCCAGTAGTTTTTAGGCATTGCTCTTGTGGTGGAGAGCTGTCTCAGCCTTCTGAAGGTGGCCTCGATTTGTCCTGTTAACATCACCCTGCCTGTGCCATCTTCCTGCCTGGTGTTATCAAGGCTTGCTGCTCTAAAGGCATGGGATTTTATAGCTATTGCCTTGAGGAGTTTCTGAGATGATCTTTGGAAATGCTATGGGAATGATTTGAGGAGCAAAACAGCAGGCAAAGGTGATCTATTTCTGCAGCTGTGTTGTGGCTTGAAGGATAAGGAATGATGAGGTTAGTGAGAAACCCTTGCTGAGCTCCTTCCTTGCCAAAGTAGCTACCAGCACTGGCTTCCCTTTGCTTTACAGGCTAATACTCATCTGGCACCTTTGGGCATGTGAGTATTTTTCTGATATTACTTTTGTTACCCCATTTGGGCTTTGGTGTATAAAGGACACCAACATAATGGAGTAAGCTGAAGTGACCCACAGGGATTATTGATTCCAGCTCCTGGCTCTGCACAGGAGCATCCCCAAGAGGAGCAACATGGGCCTGAGTTTGTGCTCTAAATGCTTCTTAAACAGGCTCCATGCAGTGACTACTCTGGGTAGCCTTTTCAGATGCACAACCTCCCTCTGGGTGAAGAACCTTTTTCTGATATCTAATCATGATCTCTGCCATGGCTGAAATACTTCTGTCTCTGCAGAAGACCCTTCAGAAGCACTGTATTTTTAAAAGAGATGCATACAGGCTTCTACGACATGTAAAACAGAAATTTTAGAGTCTGACTATGGGTTTAGGCACCTAAATTATCTGTCTCAAGCAAGTTTTTTTTTAAATTATCTTTTACTTTGTGGAGGTTGGATTGCTATTGTTTCTTCTATACACATTTATTTTTAAACCCATTAATTACACTGAAAATTTATAAGAGTGAGGACCTCTCAGTTGTGCTTTACACCTAGCACAAGTATACACAAGATGAAATCCTGGCTTGTTTTTTTTTTGTTTGGGCTTTTTTTTTTTTTTTTTTTTTTTTTTTTTTTTTTTTTTTTTTTTTTTTTTTTTTTTTTTTTTTTTTGTTTTGTTTTTTAGTTTTTTTTTTTTTTAGCCTGGAGATGTTTCAGATGCCAGTTCTGTTGATTGTGTGCAGTGAAAAAGGATTTCTTTATCTGGTTATGGTAATTTCCAAGGTAGGTGATAAATCTATCAGTTAATCCATCTCTTCTAATTAGACAGCAAGCATAACATCACTATCTGGGATAGAAGCAATCTCAAGTGAAATCAGTGTTTAAAATCTAAAATTCAAATAATTCTTTCCTTTCTGAAGATGGAGTGGGGGGCAATGTTTAAAAATAAGACTCCAGTGATTTATATGGTATCCTCTTGTGTTATTTAAAAAAAAAAGCAGACTCAAATTGAAAAGGCTTTAGTGGTCCTAATGGAGAAAAGTCTTGAGTTTAATCCTACTAGGCATTTTAAGACCGTGAGATGATATAGAGCACAGATTTTAAGAGGCAAAATGAAATACTTAATCTTCATCAGTTAAAAAAAAACAAACGAAACACTTTAATAACACAGAAGATTATGTAACTTTGAGGGGTGGGCTTAAGTGGTTACTACAGCCTAAGTAAACCAGGATCATGGGAGCTGGGAGCAGGAGATGTGAGTGGGAGTTTGACTCAGTGTTGGGGGGTCGGTGCGTGTGAATTCTAGATCTGACTGTATAAGTTGAGATCCTGCCTCAGGCAGGGCCCCCCTTATTCAGGAAAAGTCCATAATGTTGGAATAACTCTAAGGAGCAGGATGAGCTGTGCATGTCCCTGTGATGCTGAAGCACGGGCCAAAGTGGTGGCTTGGCTGGTACAGCTCGTATGGGAATGGATTGCTGGTCACAGTCTGTATTGTGTTTTACTGCCCTCATTTTAATTTACTAAACATAGTCCTTTTGGAGAGGTTTTACATCCACTTTAACAGGTTCAAGAAACCTTTCAGGTTTCAGGTGCTGGCTTGGAGGTCTCCTGCCCATGAACTGGAGCTCTTGTAAAGAGCTCTGTGCTCCTGCCTATGGCTTCTGGATTAGGGCTGTCATTACAGTGCACTTGGCATCAAACCCACATGAGCTGCTTTCTCCAAAAAGCTTAGAGGTGAGAATAAATTCCAGCTTTTGCAGGAAAAAAAAAAAGGCAAGTCAATCAGCTTAAAATTTCACCTAGTGTGAGCTTGCAGGTGATCTGCTAGTACTATGTAGCTTTTTATTTATGAAATTTTAACGGGGTGCATTTGAAGCTGGGCTGTAGCTGCAGTTCATCCTTTTCCCTCTATTTTTTCTAATGAAAGAAAGTTTAGAGCAGTAAAAAATATAAGTGCTTCCTACACAAAAATCAGAATGTTTTAAATGCCTCTGATGTGGCTTTGAGAAGAAAAATGTTTGTATTTAGGCTATTTTTAGCTGATTTGCAGCATAGCAAGCAGCTTATGTCTGTGGCCCTAAACATGAGTGGCAGTGGCTTGTCACTCATAAAGCCTTATCTGGTGCAGAAATTTTCCTCCATCTGGAGCTTCTCTGTTCTGCCAACTTTTATCCTATTGTGGAGAAGCTCCAAGGATTGGATCATTAATTAATAGTGATATCCTAAGGATATTGTCTTAATCCAATGCAGTAAAATAGAGCACTGATTTATTGAGTTATTTTCCCCTGCCTTTAAAGACTAAAAAATCTCCCCCTCCCAAAAAAACCTCACCCAAAAAACCAAACCCCAGAAGTCGTTCTTTTTTAAAGTGGCAAAATCTAGACATAGTGAAACTGCTGCATGAGCTGGAGGATGGGAGAAGAGGGAGGAAAACCCCATTCTGCTTCCCTCTTGGTCAGAAACCCAGTGTGCATAAAACAGCTAAAGTAGCTTACAAAGAAAAGCTCTGCGAACAAGGCTTAAAGCAGCATTTACCCCTGCCTCAACAACAGCCCTGGGATGTCCTGTGTGGCCTTGCTGGCTGGGATAGACATGTCCACTCAGGGTCAGTCTCTGCAGAAGCACTGCTTTTGGAGGAGATGTGCATATTAATACCAGCTGAGGACCTTCCCCCACCAGCCTTTTTTTTAAATTTTAATTTATATCGGCTTAACTCAGATAAAAATTGGGACCACTGTGCCAATAAACCCACAACCACTGTCCTGATAGGATATGAATTGGTGGCCTTTTACATAGACCTGCTTGCATTGGTTTCATATGCCAACATAATAATCTGGCATTAGCATCCAGATGAGGGTCTTAAAAAAGGAAAATTAACATGACATATTGGAGGTGACATTCAAATACAAAGTCCCCATCATTTTCTTGACTAGAATTCTGCAATTATGAAAAAATGAGCCCATTAAATGCTTGAGATCCTTTCAGACTGCAGGCAGGGAGTGCAGCAATAAGACAAACCACACTTTGTGTTCAAACAGTATTTGACAGCATTAAATATAACACAGACTCATCTAACCTTCACGTCTCTATTCAGATGCTGGACTATAGCAGCAGTGTTGTTTTATTATGGATTGAAGTGCATCTTGACTGGCTTTTCTTTGCCCTTCAGAACATGCTGGAGAGAACTAGATATCCTTTTTTTGTGTGTATTGAGGGAACTGAGGCAATTCTCTTAACTCACACATCTTTCCCATGGCATGGACAGCCAGCTGTGGGGGCTCAGCATGTTCATAGCTCTGTCAAGGGACAAGGCTCCTGCTCCGGGTTCAAGGGCAATACTGGGTATTTGGTGAGTGGCAAGGAGCTGTGAGGAAAGGATGGGAAATGAGCAACAGATCAGTCACACTGGTGCTGTTTGACTTCTCACACAATCAGCAGCAGGATGGAGGGGATGCAGGGGTCTGTGACCGTGACTTAATCTAGCCTGACAGCAGAGCTGTCAAGGTATCTTTGCACAATGAGACGTAGAGATAATTAGATTTAGCACTTAGGGCCAAGCTGTGAACTTCCAGAGCGAAGGGGCTGGTAATTGGGATTATTCCCCATGGTGGGGTCACCAGGAGGTGGCTGGGGTGAAATCTTTGCTAAAGCTCTCGTTACTTTCTGCTGGGCTTCGGGTAACAAGTCAGAACCTATGGATCCTTCCTCAGGGTGAAGCTTATTTTGCTCCTCCTCATCTCATATGACCTTCCTGCCCCCAATGGTTAATCTCAAAGGAATATTTTGAGGAAATAAATAAATATTGATATAGAATAGTTTGTTGGGTTTTTTTTAAATTGTATTCTTATACAGCATTTCAAACCATCCTTAGGAAATAATAAAAGTTTCAGAAGTCATAGTGAAAAGAAAGATGAAACAAAATTATGCCAAAACATAATTTAAAATGCAAATTTGCTGGAGAAACTGCAACCCCCCTAATTGCAGTGTTCTCTCTTATCATTGCTTCAAAAGCTGTGTGCTCCCTTCCTGCCTCTGGGAAGGGCCTCAGCCGCAGCTGTGCTGCCACACTCTGACCTCTCCAGCGAAATACGGGTGACCCAAAATAAAAGCAAGAGGGAAGGAGTGGCTGCGGTGCCTGCCCTCCCTGGGACTCAGTGGTGGATGCCCTGGGAGGGGAGCTGGCACCATGGATGTGGTGGGAGCAGTCATTTACGGGGAATAGTCCATGAACATGTAGGTCTGGAGAATGCCAAACTGCTGCCTGCACCTTTGAGTCTGTAATGCCAAAAAAACCCACAATTACACTTTAAAAGATGCATAACTGGGGAATATGAAAATGCTGCAGCTATTGAGATGCATTTTCACAGAGCCTGGTAAGTGACTAAAAAAAATGTACTTAGTTGTTGAGCAAAATGTTTTTAGCTCTTCAAAGTTGTCCTTCATGGCTGAAATCGCTGGTTGGACTCCGTAGCAGACAGCCTGATGTGCTGCACACACCACCATGGCCTCCAGGAGGGCACCTTTTGCCTCTAGTTGGGTGGCAGAAGGGCCTTTCCAGTGTCCTCTGCCCTGCCTTCACGGGCTGCCTCTGAGCAGTGGCAGAGCTCCCAGTGTTTGCACATGGACCTGTGGCCATGCTCTGGTCATCAAAGATGTCCTCAAAACACAGAAGCAATTACACCCCATGGTCTTGGACAGGCTGGCTTCCTTTGAGTATCTCCAATCACTTTCTGAAGCTGCGTTTTAACCTTTGTGTTAAGTAGCCCCCATGGTTTTACCCTGATTCCTTGTGTGGCATTGGAGAATTTTTTTCCAAGCTTTGTGCTCAGCATCTCACAGTGAATTCAGAAGAACTGCGTATTTATAACTTACGTTTTTTTCTACTTGTGGTCTGTCTCACTTTCTCTTTAGTTATGCTTTATATGTGAACTTGAGATGCCCTGAGAGTGATTCCTGACAGGCAGTGGAGTCATTTCGGAAGCTCTGATCACTGTGGGAGGGGCTGACGCCTCCATCTCCCTTGCACAGGCTGCCCGGGGTGGTGACAGACACCGGGGTGTCACCCTGCCTGCCGTACATCTGTGGGGTTCATTTCAGCACAAGGGGGAACAGAGTCAGATCTGCACTGAAAAGGACCAAGCAGTCGGGGCCTCAGAGTCACAGGTGGGATTTGCTGGCCCTGTTCTCACCGTGGCTGCAGGACACGTTTCCCTCTGCAGTCCCCCCTGTGCTCTAGAGTGTTGTACTTTGCCTAAATTTTGGCAGTGCACTGAGCTGAAGCACGCACTTTGTCTTTTCACTGACAAGGTTTGCCAGAGGCTGGGGCGCATCTGGGATGCAGGTAGGATGTTTCTCTGGTGTTTGTCAGAGCCTGAAACTGTGGTGGGTCTGAGGGTGCTGGAGTGGGAGGTTTTTCTTGTGCGTCTGACCCAGCAGAGTGCTGATGTGAGCAGTGGAAAATCCATTACCTTTTTAATAGTCCTAGATGGCATTTGGGAGTAGGTAAAAAAGAGGATTAGGGCAGGCAAATGACACTGCTTCTACTTGTACAAGGGGCTCAGGAAATAGTCAAATGGGTTATGCTGCTTCAGAGTCCTGCTTTCTCTTTTCCCTTTTTCCCATTGCAGCATGAGGAAGGAGAGCCAAATCAGCCCATTCAGTGGCTTCAGATTAATTCCACTTCCATTGGCAGTATGGACTCACATCCTTGCACTGAAGTGTCTGAGCTGCATTCTGCAGGGCCAGCATCCAGGAGCTGCAGGATGTCAAGGACTTGTGGGCCCAACTTCTGGGCAGCCACATGTAGGACCTGCTGCTGCAGTGGCTCCTTTTTGCTGCTCAATTTTGCTTATCATTGCTCTGCCTTTTGCAGACTCTGGCCTGCTTTTTAGAGTTGTATCCTGCACAGCTGGTCTTCAGACATGGGGGGCTGAATTCCCTCTGTGATTCCCCATCAATTGTGTATCTGAGCATGACGAGGATTTCACAGCCTCTATGCTGGCTCTTACAAGATAGAATGGTCATAGTAAGGCTTTTGGGATGTTCTAAAACAGTGAGAAAAGAGTTTTTTGGTGTGACTGCTGGCCTTTCCTCTGGGCTTGTGCTGGGGGATGCCCATGGCACAGCCAGTCACACGCTGCTTTTGTCTGCCATGGAGAGGGGACAGGGCTGTGCAGGCAGGCTGGCATGTGTGTTGCTATCCGAGCTGTTTTGGATAAAATGACTATTGCTTGGCACATCCAGGGCCATTTAACCGCGTGAACAGCTTGCTGGCAGGTATGGCGCCAGCTGGAAGCACAGCTACAAATGTAAGCATGAGGATGAGGCATTCACATCATCTGAGAATCAAACCCTGACTCTTAAAGGCCAGTGTGTTGTTTTTCCTGAGCTGGGATCTTGAATTATTAATGCAGCTTTATGCTGGAATTACGTATTAGATGTGGAAGTTTTTAGTGTTGGCACTCGGTGACATTTCTAAGTTGGGTTTTGCCAGTGCCCTTGACTTGATCGGTACTTTATTGAATAGTGTCCTGCATTTTCTCTGGAAATACTTGTACAGTGCTACTTACATTGTGGCCTAATGACATGGTCTAATTTGGCACACCATTAATGCTGCTACTGTTGGTGTGTCCTCAGAGCACCACAGCAGTGTCTCAAGCCCTCAGTGTGCCACAGCTGGGCAGGAGGGTGGCAGCAGCAGTAGTTGGCTTAAAGAGCCTAAAGGAGCAAATTAAGATTCAAAATGAGTTTCCTAACGTTATTCCTGCCCCGAACCTGGGTTGGATACTTGTGCCCATTCAAACACCGGCATCACCCCACTCCTAAAAGTTCCTAATGGCTTTCATTCCAAGAGTCTCAGAACTCTAACCACAGTGCATAAACACTACTTGAAAAGATGTTTCCAAAATGTGGGTCATCCTTAGTTTGTGTAGGTGACTGAAGGCAACAAGTGCTTGCTCTTGTGCTAACTGCAATGTGACTTTTAAATTTTGGAGCTGGAGGTTGGTTGCTTACACACAGTCCAGGAAGCTGCAGCCATTGGTTGTGGCTTGACAGCAGCAGAGCTGAGCAGATTTATTTCTACCTAGCAGAGCCATAATAAAAAACTTCTTGCCTCAGACAGGCATGGTGCTCACCTGGCTCCTTCTGTGCTGATGGATGGGAAAGTGAATGAGTTTTTACTTGCCTGTGGAAAAACCATTCTCCAGGAAAACCAGCCTGAGCTCAGCTTGTTGGAAGAGCTGCCAGGGACTTTTAAAGCCATTTTTGGGGGTAGGGCAATAGTGAAGTAATTATTGTCTGAACGCATACACACCGTAAAATGGGTATGTTTTCTAAATGGTCTCTTAAAGCAGAACTGAGTAGTAAGTAGGAATGCTTCCCTGCAGGCTGGCAGAAGGACACAGTTGGTATCACACATTTTAGCAGCTGGCATGTTAATGAGGCCATTTTTATTGAAATGAGCTAAATACTATTAACATTTGTGGACTCCCAACTGATTTCTGAAGCATTTATTGAACTTCAAAAACTGCCTCAAGAATCAATTAAAAAATAATTTTTTAGATTTGATAGAAAAAGAACGAAAGAAAATTGTGTCGTCACATTTTATCTGAACAGATCTTACCTTTCTGTTGCTGACTTTAAAGAGTTTCCTCTTGTTTTTTTTCTTTTTGATGCTTAAAATACTACTGAAAAATATCTCTTTGGGGAAAGTGGTAAGGTAGTTTGCAGTCAAGATGATTTTTTTTGGTGTGGGTTCTCTTCTGCTTGGGAAGATGGTTGGTGTGTGGTTGAAAATGAACATGAGGCTCTGTTATACAATGATTGCGCTTGGTCACCAGTGAAGTAAAAGTGTATTCAAATTATTAATTAAAATATTAGAAAGTTTTAGAAAGGAAGAAAGCAATGAAGAGCTATCTGGCCGGGTATTGTGGGGGATGACAAGCAGTGCTTCCCATTAATCCTTTCACCAGACAGATCTAGGGGAAACTCTTGAGCTTTGATATATTTTGGGAAGCCTGAGCAGTGGTGAGGAGCTGCTTGTTCTCACCAGGGCATCTGTGTGGTCCAGCACACCTAAACCTGACACAGGTAGGTAAGGCCTTTGTGTCTCCTTGGCTGTTTCCCTTGCCTTTGAGAGAGCTGCAGCCCAATATTTAAAGCACTGTGACAAGCTCTAATATCTTCAAGGCAAAGTCAATTATTCGGTATGAAGGTGAGGGGCTTGTTGGTAAAGACAAATGTTAAAAAGAAAAATCAAGCTGCATTCTTGAAAGCAGCATTAATCTAAGCAGCGTGTCAGCCTGCAGATGCTGCTGCAGTCATTATCCCAAGCTGAAACAACAACTGATGCAATTTTATTTCCCTTGTTTTGTATTTTTTGTCACAGCAGGGATTCGTTGCCTGAAAATATGTGTAATGTTCATCAAAGACAGTCAAAGGTTGCCCCAAGCCTCAACAGTGCATTTAGGGTGGCAGGAGCCAGGCACAGTGTGGTGGCTGAGGGCACCCCCCGAGCCATGGGTTTGGGGTGTCCTGTGCAGCTGCTTTGGGTGGGGGCAACTCCACAAAAAGGGATGGCTGGCTGCTTTGTTGAAATAACCTGAGTAAGGGCAGCTGGGCCATCATGTGGCTTCCCCCCACAGACTGCAGGGCTGTAGGTCCTTCCTTGCTGTCAGATGTGTTTTATGGCAGGGGCAGAAAACCTGCTGAATCAGCGAGGCTCCCAGAAAAGCAAGTTTGTGCATTGAACGCTGCTGGAGGAACCAACATAAAAACTGTAGTGGGAATTTTAGTCCTTATCCCAAGCGCATCTTGCCCATTTACTGATGAATCCAGTTTGTGGCAGAAAAATCCTCTTGGCTCCATTTAACAGCTCTGGAGAGTAAGGCAGAGCATTAGAATATGATCTGTAGTTGCATACCAAAAATACAGCCTGTTAGGTCTGCATGTGGTTTGCAAGACCACAGCCTGCCGCAAATGCGCAACCATGCAATAGCTGAAATGAGCAGCATTTCTCTTTCTGTACGCCCTCCAAAAAGTTGTATCATTGCTTCTAATTTTATCTCATATCTAACCTGAAAATTACTAGCCACTAGGATGATGATTTTTTTTCATTGGTTTCCTTTTAAAGAAAAAAAAAAAAAAAACACACGACAAAACAAACTCCCAAAACAAGCAAGAAGATCCCATTATGAAAGCACAGCCTGTGTAAAAATAAACCAGCAGGCAAAAAGAAAGAAGACTACTTGTTGTATAAATATGCCTGGAAGTGGTTAGTTTTTTTCCCTCATCTGACTTGAATCCTTTCCCAAATTTTAAATATATCCTCATCTGAAGGAAGAACAACAAAACAAGAAGATACAGCCTTTCAACACAGTGCCTTTACTATTAAACCTGTGCTTCCCCAGGCTGCCAGGCCATTGCCCAGCCCACACTTAGGTGGTGGGAGCATGATAGGCAAGCAAAGGAGACCAGAGCTTATCTGAGGTAAAGCATCTTCTCCCACCTTTAAGTGCTGGAGATGAGATGTAAGCCTGATGGCTGTGGAGGAGAGGAGGTGAGCATCTGTGGTGCAGGCTGGAGCTGTGGCAGCAGCATGGGGAGCTGCGGGCTCATCCCATCAGCAAAGTGGCATCCCTCACCTGCCTCTTTCTCCCCTCCTTGCCAATGGCATTCCTTGTGTGCTCATGCTTCTGGCTGTCAGGGAAACAAGCTTAAAGCACTCTGCATGGAAGTTTCAGGGATCTAGATCATGGCTGACAAAGTCAGCACACTACAGCTGGAGAAATTACTTAATGTACATTTCTTCACTCTTCTGAAGAAGTCTGTCGTGTGAAAAAGAAACTTGGATGATGCTGTTGCTGAAGTTATTCACTAAACACTGATTTTTGTTATTTAGCCCTGTGGCAAAATCTGGTTTAGCTGCTTGTTGTTTCTGAGGCTGCACAGTCACTTCAGGCCTCATCCAGGAAAGACTTTGTTTACCATTATGGAAACCGTGGACTGTTTCTCAGCATGTGAGACAGTCCCCTCAATATAGTGGGGTGATTTACCTTCTGTTGGCCGCAAACACATGTGAGCACCCAAGGTGAGCTTCAACTTCTCACTCTGTTGCTCTCTCTGTGAATGATTTCTGTATTTTTATATTGTATTTATTTAGAGTCCAGGGTTAGTGATGTGTCTGGCATAATTTAACTTCTTTTAAGATCACTTTCATTCTGCTGGTGTAGTACACCTGTGGATCTTGCTCATTCTCCTAAAAATGTAGATTCAAAATACTCTTAGAATGCTTTCTGATCACTTTTGAGTGACCAGAAAGCATCTTTTGACTCCTTTGTGCTGAAGTTCACATTAGCCACTCAATTTCCAGGAGAGGGGCAGCATGCAAATAAGCCTAAGTGGAGACTATGTGCATCAGTGTGCAGAAATCCAAGACAAGCTTGTAGCAGTGCTGCCATTACAACACACAAGTGATTACCACATTTAAATAAAACCCCCAACCAAGGTGTTTGATAACAAAGGCAAAGTTCAAAAGCTCCATCAGTTAATCCCTGGGAAGGGCTGTTGCTCCCCCAGCCCAAGGGCTGCAGTGAGGCTGGAGGCTGGGCAGGGGCAAGGGCTCCAGCCCTGACATTGTGCAACCAGGCACAAATCCAGTGGGTTATTGTTGGTTGATTTTAACGTTGCTTAAACAATTTGTATAGGTCCCTTTAGATGCTGAACAGTTTAATGGCAGCTGCTGCCTGGAAGGTTTCATATGCCAGAGCCCTAGTCCTGAAATAGTGATTTAGGTGTTAGCTCTTACTAAAATTAGTAGCTCTCTTTTACTGGGATGGGACTGTTCCCAGCAGTTAACCATGTGAGAGCTTGCTGGAAGATGAGCATGAAGATCAGCAAGAGGATCTGGTGACTGATAAGTTTTGACGAAAGCAGAAAGGAAAACTAAGATGATGACATTAGTAAGATAGAATTCCAGTATAATTCTTCTTACCACCAAACAGCTTCACTGATATACTTTATTCTTGGTCCTGTTTCTGTTTGGTTTTAGGGTTTTTGTTTGGGGGTATTTTTTGGTTGATTAGTTGGGGTGGGTTTGTTTTGTTTCTTTTTTTCTTTTCTACAAGTCTCCACTTTTGCTTGTTATTGTTCAGAGGAATCCATCTCATCCAGCCCCTGCCTATCTCAATGCCTTTGCTACTAAAGGGACGTTCCTGCTCCTCTGCCCAATTTGGCCAATGCGCACTGGCAATGTGCCTCTTTGGGAAGCTTTGCTGTTTGGATGCTGTTTCACTTATATTTTCATTTAAAAAATTAAAAATGTACCAGCAGCAGGAACATTGCCCACAGGACTCCAGTATGCCAAAATGAGTGGAGCCAAATGGCACTGGTTGCAGCTTCCTGTTCACACTGTGCCACTGGATCCAAGCATCATTTGCTGAAGCTGGACAGGTTCCGGGTGAGATTGCTGGTTCTTACACAGCACAATGAAGTAGGTGCCTGCTGAACAGCAGCAAGAAAACCCCCCCAAAACAAAATGACTGTTTTATTGCCTGAGAGGCAAATGGCTATTTTCCTTGCAAATGAGAGTTTAGAGTTGGCATGGTAAAATCTATCTTTTCCCCGCTGCCTCCTGTGTGTGAATCTGTGCCTGAGTGAAAGTCTAGGAGGGAAGGGTTTGCCTGTACAGGCTCTTGAGATGGGAAATCCCAAAACAAACACCTTGGCTAAACTTCTCACCTCTGGGCTGGGCTTTGCTTCCACATTTGATGGGGAGGTGTCTGCCTGTCTGGGACAGGTAGCCCTCATCCAGCATATGTGACAAGCAAGAGCTGCAAACAGTTACTGAGATGGGTGAGTTCCCTGAGTGCCAGAATAAGAAATGAGTTCATATGGGAGCTGGCATCTCCTTTATTATTCACTGAGTGACAGTACCAGCTCAAGCTGCTGTACACAACCTGGAGGCTTTAGCTCGAGGTGACTCATTCAGGAAATAACATTTCCCTCCCTCCTCATCCAACCATTCCACTCTTCCCAAGTGGTGATGCCCTCTCTGTCTGCTCAGCTGCTCCCCCTCCCAGCACAAGGGAATACTGGCAACCTGGAGCTCACCTCCCTGCCCGTGCCTGCTGAAGGCTTGCCAGGGGCAGACATGCAAGGGACATGACTCTCATTTGGCAGAGACTTGTCCAAAACCAAGCAGACTTCTCTGTGTGATGCTGCTGGAATCAGTGTCACCCCACACCTGGACATGTGCATAGTGCTGAACTGAGCCCCAGCTTTTTCCAGCTGCACTTGAAAGTGTTTTCTTCTGAGCTCTCTTCTCTAACATTGCAGTGGGTCAAAGCAAAGAAATCAGAGATCAGATGTTATTAAGGCTTAAATAATTTTTTATTTTAGTGCAAACAATGCGTAAGGACTGACATGGGACAAGACAATGATTCCTGAGTAGCAGTGGGTGCCATTAGATATGCAAAACCAGGCAAAATGGGACTCTTTGAGGAGCTGGTACAGTCTGTTCATGGCAAAGCTGGACACAAAATTGGCATTCAGACCAAAATCAGTGCAATTAGTAAAAACAACTTTCTTGCAAGGTCAGCATTTGTGCAAACACTCACTGTATCACTGCTCCTGCTCATTGTGATGAGTACAAGGGGCTGCCCTCTGAATTATCTATTCCATTTATATATAATCACCTTGAAATCATATAATGGTGCTGTAGTCTTCTCCAGAAAAATGCTGCTTTAAACAGAAATCTCTGCCTGTAGAACTATAAAAAATGTATGACTCTGTAAACACAAACTAAAAGGACTGAATTTATCTTTCCTGTAACTTTGCTAAAGCTGATGCTGTGATCTATCTGTATGAATGAAATCAGCCTGAACAGCAAGGGAACCAACTTTATACCAGATTATTGCAAATGCTTGCAGATATTCTACTTTGCTGCCAGAAGTGCATCACTGTCACACAGCTTTTAAGTACAATATATTACATAAAACCAGAAATAGGAAGCTCAGTTTTGTTAAATGACTGAATAGGAAGTATTTATTTAAAAAAACCCCACTTTGTGAGACATTGGGAAACTGCTATCACTTATATTTTAACAGCCCACTTGCAAAACAGCAGTCACTAGGAAAATAAAGAATCTGAACCTTGTTTTTGTAATAGCATGGCTTAAATGGTTAAATTTGGTGAATTTTTGCTGTTCTGGATTGTAAGCAAAGTTATTGTTCTGCTGCTGTCTCTTCAGGAATCATGCTGGTTTTATTCACTTCCCTGTGAATGGGAAAAACATAAAGCAAGCTGGCATCAAGGACTGTGCTTTATAAGAAAGGAACGAGGAGAGATAAAATGGCTACATATGGCAATATGGACAGTTTCCAACTTAATGGAAATAAAAGAGTCAGATTTTTGCAGCATATAGTGAGAATTGAACTGTATTTTTATGCAAATGATATAGAAAATGCAGCTCAGCAAAGGCTGTTTTCCGACTGTTGGCTGGAAAGCATTTTGAGTACCTAAAGACTTATATATTCCACAAGAACTTGGTGAGAAAGAATATAAAGGGGTCATAGAGCATTTAAACCCATTATACCTACCAGAGGTTTATTTTAAAAAAAATAAAAATTCTAAAAATCAGCTAAGAGGAGGAAACACTGCTGAGCCTTTAACATGCCTAAATAGTGATTCTTCCTTGCTGGTTGGTTGGTTGGTTTGTTTTAAATGCAGGTCAAATCCAAATTTGTTTGTGGAGTAAAACACCGGGAAAAGTAGTGTATGCTTGCACAGCATAATCCAGCCCCGAGGGCTGCTGCAGGAGATACTTCAGGTGCAATGTGACTTTGATAGGGTGGAGCTGTGTGTGTCCTACAGGAAAGCCAAAGTACAACAGCAGAGCACTGCTGTGCAGTGTGGACCCAGGCTCACCCACACCCTTCTGCACTGAATGATGCTGAGCACTTTGGCTGAAAACTCACTGCATATGATGGATAAGATGGTATCACTATCAGAGGGAGCTCCACCATCTAGAAAAACCTTTGGGAGAGGGCAAGTGGGACACACCTTGGAAGAGTATGGCTCAGAATGAGGGTGCTCCTTGGAGTAAAAGCTGAAAGGGCTGAGCCTCTTTACTGGCATGGATGGGATGGGATGGGATGGGCTGGCTTCCTATGTATCCTGTTACTGTGGAAACAAATCATGTGGCATTCAGCCTGGGAGACTAGCAAAGAACTATTTCTTGAGTAAATATGAAGGAAATTAACTTCTTGTTAAGATGTCCCAGGAAGGGGAGAGGAGTTTTAGGCTGTGTGGTTGTCATAGTAACTTCTCCGTGTACCTGTGTGCCCTTAGAGTCAATTGGGACTGAGGAGACTGTTTCTTGCTATTAGTGAGAAAGCGACAATGTATTTAAGTGTAAACCAGACCAAAGAGCAGCACATTGGAGACATGCCAGGGAGGGTGAGCCAAGAGTTAAAATATAGAGCCCTATGTAAGGCAGTCATTTGTTTCGTAAGTGGCACAACAGGAAAGCTGGAGGAGCAGGCGATGCATTTCTCAATTGCTGTAGGTGAGACTTGATGGCATTTGTGTAGGGAAGAGTGACTGTGGAGAGCTGGTTGGATATATCAGAGGGGCAGTGGGATGCATTGCAGAGTCTGGGTGTAATTTCACCTGCAGATTCCAGGGCAGTAGCTATACCAGCCATTTGTTCTCCCAAGACTGTGTAGACTTGTGGGAATTATAAAGTCACTACAAATCCTCATTTACAAATGGTCAGTACCGAGTTCCTACACCACAGGATTCATTCACAGCAGTTTTGAGAAGGCGGGGAATTCACATCTCCTAGCTGGCCCTGGGTCTTCTCAAACAATTTGATGGTGAAGATACCCAAGGGGCCATTTACAAACACGTCAGTAACCCTCAGAGTGGCCAATCTATATACCACTGGACGAGGTGTTGGAGTACCAGGGCTTTTTGGAAAGTGTTTTAATGAATGGGATGAAGTTCAGAGGAACAGTTCTAAAAGTTGGAGAGAACACTAAAGAGATGGTAAATCTATGGCAGTGCTGTTAAGAGAAGTAGACTCATTTCACCTCACCAGAGTTATTTGCACTTTATAAGAGCAAGAGAAATCTGTTTATTAAAAGGGAAAACAAAAATAATTAAGAATGTACTGGTACCACAGAATACTGTTTCTGGTCACACTAAGCTGTTACAGTTTAAAGGTTTTATTCAAATATATTAACCTTGATCAGCTTGTTGTCTGGTTTATTTAAAAAAATGAAAGAAAAGCTTCATTCAGAAGAGTCAAATTAGATATTTTGGCAATCAAATAGCTTGAGCCCTTTAATGCATTTTATTCTTTAGCATTAACATCAGTACCTGTACTGGTTCCTGAAATTTCAAATCTATTAAGAGATGAGTTAAAAAACCCCTGTATTGTTATCCTACCGGACATCTCAAAACTGGCCATCATTTATCTTAAATAATGCTGCTTTGCTATGCTTCTTTTAATACAAAACCCTTTTGTTCATCATTTGCAGATAAATGCTAGAATGACTTCTTGGGCTGAAAATACTATCCTCATCACCAATCCAAAGCTACTGCTGGAAGCATCAAGGCTGAGACTATGTATTTTCCCAATGGTAGAGGCCAGATAGCAGACACTGAGTTTTGCTGGGTAAGCATTTTACCAAAATGCCTTTCAGAATAGACCCTCAAAAATATTTTCTTGTACTCATGGAGAAAAAAAAAGAAAAGCGGTTCAGTGTATGTTTTCTATTCTACAGACCTTTCTTAGCAGTGCTAAAGAAATTATTCTGGAAACAAGAAATAACTTAATTTTGGTTATAGTTGTACACTCTGGACTTCAGGGATGGCCACATTACATCACTAGTGGCTAGCTTATGCCAGAATGCTTTTAGAAAATGGATGTTTTCCTTAGTTCTTTGCCAGGGGGAATACTAGGAACAATGAAAAAAGCTTACAAAAGAGTCACACTGGTATAATTACCTGAGTAGTACCAAGAGACTGTTAAATTGAAAAGGAGGAAAAATCTCATTTTGTGTGCCTGCTGCTTTCCTGCAGGGCAGACACAGGCAGCAGTTTGTGCCCTCACAGCAGATCGTGGCACTTGCAGAGGCCGGGAGTGCTGTTACCTGGGGGTGTGTGCTGTGCCACCACATGTTAATTTTTCAAGGGGGAGAAAACCTGCTGCTTTCACTGCTGGCTGGGGCACATTCCTGGTGCCAGGACAGGATATGAGGGATGGGAACATGTGCTGTGAAACAGCCCAGCTGGTTCATGAAACAAAATTTGCAGAAACCAGAGCAAGACAACCCCTGTGCTGCCCCCAGTCCTGGAATGCCCGCCTTGCCAGCCAGACCAAGTGTTTCAGGAGGGAGTGGGACAGACCTGCCTTGGTGCACTGCTACAGCCTCCCTTGGCTTGCACATGTTGGCAGTGCAGAAAGTGTCACCAGGTACCCCTGACAGAAAGCATTCTCTGTGCAGAAATCACGCAGACTCAAAACACCTGTCAATGGAAAATTTTGTTCCCTCTTTCTCCCATGTAATCCCCTTAGTATCTGCTCAGAGCTAATGGTGCCAGTATGAAATTGGATGGGACAGGGAAGTTTGAGAGAAGGCATGGTAAAACAGTTTTTGTTGCCAGTGAACTTATTAAGTAGACTTAAAGAGGGTGTGATGAAGGGATGTGCTGATTAATGGAAAAGCTTGGAGTAGATGGTAATGTGTGGCTCCAGAAGTCAATAAAAATGGCTTCAGTTTTACAGATTTTTGTTGTTCTAGAAAGTAATACCCAAGGAAAGAAAAGAACTGAAAAATATGTGGGCTTGCAGAAGAAAAGGGCAAGAGAAAAATTAAACATTTTGTTCCTTCCCTGATGCCCTGCACTGACCATTGAATTCAGAGTGCTCCCCTAGGATTAGGCTTGTGATTTATTTTTCTTTTGGGAATGTCATTGAAGTAATGCACAGGAGAGAAACTTACTGTATTGACAAGCTGTGCTTTAAAAGCTGATGGGGCTGCTGATTTCTAGGTCACTAGGTAAAAAGCATCTGAAGTTTTGTTCTGTTTCAATAGTGGTTATTGCACAGTGGGATTTGATAGACCTTCCGTGTCCACTTCCTCTCAAGAGCCACTGGGTTTTAACTTCTTCATGTATATCAGCCACCTGACTGGAAACAGCCTATAGAAATGACTATGAAAGATAGCAGCAGCAATCTATTGAGAAAAAATGTTGAGAAATTAATTGAAAAAGTGACTTGTAATAACCTCATTTAGATTTTTGCGGCTGGCAGCACAAATTGCTTACAGCTGATAATGTTCCTCATCAGATAGACTGTACCTCACTTGCTTGGAAGACAAACATCCACAAGCCTTTAAAAGTCAGGTTCCTGACAGACTGGGAGGACCCATCCTTTCCTGTGGAGTGACTGCTCACTTGAGCATCAGCCAAGATTTGGCTCTGGTAAAGGAGTACTACCCAGGTGATGGCCCACAGGGAACTTGGCCAGATACTGAAATTTTTGGTTTGTTGACCCCCAGCAAAGGCAGGAGAGAAGCTGTTTTAGGACCTCTGTGCACCAGGTGCATGAGCAGAAAGCTGAGGGTGGCTCTTCCCCAAAGGCAGAAGAGTGGCCCGGGTCAGCCCTTTGCCTCTTTCTTCAAGGGCTAAGCCTTGCAAGATGTGTATACTCCACTTGCCTGCTTTTACAGTCTGCTTCATTTTTCTACTTCATGATTTGAGAAGGGAAAAAAAGAGAGTTAGATTGTACTTCTCAGCTTGCTCTTAGATGAAAATTTGCTTCTATGGAGCCCATTAGTATTGCCAAAGGTTGCTTATTAAATGCTTACCTCATATGGACTGTCCCTTTAGGTCTCAGAACTGTCTGGCTATACCTTTAGCACTGCCAAATCACAAGCTGAAGGGGAAAGAACTTTCCTTGAGGCTTTAGCTCTGGGATTTCTGTGATTAAACTGGATTCTCATTTTCCATTGTAAAAAAGGAAGTTTCCGGCTGCTGTGATTGCAAAGAAAAGGCTGACAGTCTAAGCCCAAAGTACGCAAAGCAAGAGAAGCAAATAAAAAGAATATGAGGAGGTTTTTTCATTTAGTCCTATGTTTTGAACTACTCCTTTCTCCGGGAGGCTGATTCATTCTTTTGAATGGATTGCACAGGTTATGGTATTTTTTTGTTCCCATGAGGGATAACTTCAGTGCTTTTCTTCCAAAACTTCTCTGCCCAGTTTAGACATCTCTTAGGAAAACTAAATGAGAAGGAATTTGCAAGAAAAATTAATGATCTACTATATAAATTTTTCACAACTTTGCACATGGATGGAATGGGTTTGTAGAATTAGAGTTTCAGTGACTAATAATAGTAATAAAGTGTCTGATTGTGCTATGTAGTTAAAGATAGTCATAATAGTCTCATTGTCTTGTCTTCCCACTCCTTGCTGTGACATCAGCCCATCCCAGACCATTACATCCTGCTTATGGCTGTGTCTTTGTTGATAAATAGTGAGTCATTATATGCTCTGCTCTATGACTCGTACAGCTGTATTGCCCAAATTTCCTCTCTCCAGAATGAAATCCCCCTTTGCAAGGATTTAGTATGCCTTTAAAACAACCAAGTTTGTCTTGTGACAAATGTGCACTTCAGCAGAAGCAGGAATGAATAAAATAAGGGTTTTTTCCTGTCTGATACCTGAAGTAGGTTCACCTACTGTAAATGATATATTTTTATTAATGGCAGAACTCCACCACCACTATGTACTGATGGCACAATCTACCACATGCTGAATGTATAGTTTCCATGTCTTGCTCCTGCAGGACACATTCTACCTGTAGAGCCCTGCTGCCACACAGACATTAAACTCTGCTTGGATTATTTGGATGCTTACATGCAAACAGACATGTGTAAGTGACATGTTTTTACCACAAATACCAAACTGATTTAGTAATACTGAAATCAAAACTCCTTGCTCTCCAGCATGCTTCTACCTACACCGTGTACTCAGGAAGCTCTTCTGAAACTAAAAGGATAGCAAAATCGTTTTTTAAAAGTACAAGAAATAATTGGAATGCTTTCCAAAAAAGAAAAAAAATATGCTCTGACTCTGAGAACGCTTAAGAAATACCACGATTATTCCGGCACTCTAAGTAGCTGATTTGCATAGTTGGGAGATAGTTGTTTTCTTTCAATTTAAATTTAAAAGTATGATCAAGCATGTGACATAGCAAACTTCGAGTTCTGCAGATCTACTGAATTAATATGACTTTCTTATCAAGAACCAATGAGCAGTTCAGTATGCACATCTTGTACAGGAGGAGTGGAGGGGAAAGATCCAAATGTGTAACAGATTCTCAGTGAGGCAAGATACACCTTGTGTTTAACTTGTTGCGTGTTACTTGGTTATTTTGCAGCTCATCCTTGCAAAGTCTGAGAGACCAGATGGCTCAGAGGATTTCACTGAGAGTATTTACAGATAAAGGAGGGATAGTGGAAACCAGGAAAAAACATGTGGTCCCAGTGGTGGATGAATGGATGGATGGATTGTCTTTAACTCCTACTCTCATCGCTATTGCCTTGCCCTCCCTTTGCTTTCTGTAGGCTGAAGATCCCAAGCCTCAGCCTATCAACTGCCCAACAAGCTGCATGTAGTGATCTGGTGTAGACTAAAGCATTGGTCAAAACCTGGCCTGTAAATCTTGCTCTGCTGGTGACCTCCTGTGGGGCTGCACCTGTGTGCCTCAACAAACTTCCACCGCCCTTTCCCTGTGTGGAAGCGCAGAGCTGTAATGCCTGTGCCAGGAGAGGGATGAGGTGTGGAATTGTGTGGGTGTGCTGCTATGAAGCAACATCTACACCTGGGCAATGTTGCAGGTGCGTGTTCAGAGGCTGCTCTGTGGAAAACCAGCACCTCTCTGGCACAGCCTGTGTGTTGCACTGAGCCTGCAGAGCCTCCTTAAGAGCATCTCTTTTCCATTAGACCTACAGTGATCCAGGTAAGTCCTGTCCTGACTCTCTCCTAGAAGGATCCTGAGTGAAACTTTCTCACCCCTGCCCATTCACTAAGGGCTGGCCTGGTGCAGGTGCCAGAATGCTGTTCTTACCTTGCCAACAGCCCTCCTGCAGAAATGAAGATGCTGCACAAAGCTGAAAGTGTATTTAATTGCAAAACAGCTCTGGTGCACCAGACCTCCACAAGGCATCCCCTGCTCCCTAGCCCCAATTAAAGAGCCATTCTTGTGCACAGGAGGGACTGGCTTTGGATAAACAGAAAAGAGCCTCTGCAGCCCTGCATGGGAGATGATTCAACTGCCCATTTGCTGCCTCTTTCTTTCTCTGTTCCTTCTGATGTATTTTTGGGTGGAGGAATTGAAAATTTGATTTGTTAAATAGGTTTAAGAAAATGTAAATGATAATTATAAAATTCCCTGAGTCTTTTTTTTTCATGATCGATTTTATGTAGCTGGCAGTTAAAATAAGTGATTACCTCATAAATATCATTTTAATAGCCTAGTCAACAGTGTAGCTTCTGCTGCTCTGAGATTTTTATCTTGGAAAAGGGAGGGGAAAAGTCCTTTCCCGTGGATTTATACTGCTGTAGTGGCTGCTGCTGCTGCTCATTACTTGCTGAGTAATTTGAGGGGAACATATTCTTCTAATGCAGGCAGACACAGAGTGAGTGAGCGTGGATGCTGCTGGGGGCTGGCCCCCTGTGCCCACACAGCCAGCTGTGCCCTGGCCAATGGTGGCCCTAGCCAATGTGTCAAGTGCTCCAGCTGAAACTTTTGGGGGAACAACCTCATGTTTTCCAAAGCCAGTCATTGTTGCACATGAGCACCATCCTTCTCCATCAGCAACTGGCAAGCAGGTCAGGACCTTGCCCACATCCTTTTGCTAAATTGGAAAGAAATTGATTTGGTGAGTGCACTGTTTGTTGGACAAGGAATTGGCTGGATGGCTGCATCCCAGTACTTTTGCAGTTAATGGCTCAATGTCCACATGGAGATTGGTTACCAGGGATTTTGGGGGTCTGTATTGGGACTGGAACTGTTCAATATCTTTATTATTGCTACAGACAGTGGTGGTCAGTGCTGCCTTGGAATGTTTGTGGATGACATCAAGCAGAGGGTGCAGTGGATTTGCTTGGGGGAAGGGAAGAACCTGGACGGGCTGGAGGGATGCTCGTGTGTGAACCTCATGTAGTTAAACAAGGTCAAGGGGCACCTTTTCAACTCCTTTCAATATATGTAAAGGGGCTTGTAAGAAGGATGGAGAAAGACTGACAGTGACTGGGCAAAGGGCGATAGTTTTAAACTGAAAGAGGATAGGTTTAGGTTAGATATAAGTAAGAAATGCTTTACTCTGCGGGTGCTGAGGCACTGGAACAGTTACCTGGAGCGGCTGTGGATGCCCCATCCCGGGAAACCCTCGAGGCCAGGCTGGAGGTGGCTTTGACCAACTTGATCTAGTCCTTTGCCCGTAGCGGGGGGCTGCAGCACAGATGATCGTTAAGCTGCCTTCCCATCCAAGCCATTCCGTGAGGATGGCCTGGGTACTCTGCGATTCCAAGTTGGAAATCGCTGCGCCCCGAAGCGAACCCACCCCCTCCCGCGGGAGCGGCGGGCGGCGGCAGGGGGCGCTGCGGCCCCGCCGTTGCGGCGGCGGCGCGGGGGCGGCGGGTGCGTTGATCCTAATTGGAGCCGACGCGCGGCTCCTCCATAATCCTCCGACATCCCCCCGCCGGCTCGTAATTCCTGGGCGGGCGCTGCCGCCGCCTCTGCGGGGGAGCCGCCGCCGCCGCCGCCGCAGCCAGGCAGGTGTTGCCGCCGGGCGGGCCGCGCCGCGCCGCCCCCTGCCCGCCTCCCGCCGCGAGGGGGTGCGGCAGCCATGTTGTCTCCCGGCGTGAGGGAGCTGGAGGGAGCGGGAGCTGCGCCCGCCGCCCCCGGGTTAATAATAGAGCGGTAAAAGCTCCTTTGTGGCGGTAATTGGCGCACGTAGCCCTGGCGCTGCCGCGTGCGAGCGCTGGCGTCATTCCCGCAGAGGCGAGGGATGCCTCGCTCGCTGCGGTTCCCCGGAGGGCAGAACGGCAGCCCTGGGATGCTGGATCCCGCAAGGTCGGTCGTGTCTAGGCCGCCACCTCGCAGGCCGTGTGTGTTCCTGTGCTCAAGGCAGTGTTTTGCTGCAGATGCTGCTTGTGGCCTGGTAGTATTTGGGGGAAGAATTGGACCAACTGTGTCTGGCTCCAAGCCCGTGTATGTGTGGGCACCAGTGCTGCCAGTACCAATACCAGTGACTTTCCGGGTTGTATTGGTGCCCTTGGCACGGCTCAGGAGAAGACCTGAGGTGTTCAGCATGGCTGCTGGTCAGCAGGAGAAGCTGCCAAGTGCTGTCTCTTCCCTCCCTTAGCATCTGCCTGGGTTCTGTCTGAGAGGTAGAGCTCCTTTGCACTATGCACTCTGAACAAAGGGTACACATTGATTTTGCTCCTGGGCTTCGAAGGGCCCCTGGACCTCAGTTGCTAGAGTCATTGCGATGTGTGTGTTTGGGACAATGGGACAGAGGTAGCAGGGTTTCCCTGCTGGCTCCAAGCTCTGCTCTCAGACTGTTACTATCAGATGACCACTATCTGTCTCTGTGTTCATGTAGACACTCATTTTTTCCTCTCCCTGTGAGCACACAAATTCATCTTGCTAGGGATGGTATGCTTGTGCAGGTTTGCCAGAAGCAGAAATACGAATTGTTCAACCTTAGCTTTAGAGGTTTGGACTCTAGAGTTGTTTCCACATTCATTTTAAACATGTAAATCTAGAGTTAACTCTGCTGAAAGAGTTGTGTGGCACAAAACCATTGTGCACTTCTGTGAACAGATACAGCTGACCGTCTGAGAAATGAAAATAATGAAGTGGTGGTGAATAATCCAGGCACCTTGCTTTCAGCTGTAACATGTAGAGTTTCTGAGGAGCAGATGTCTTCCTCTTGCAACTGCTGGTCTCTAGCTGAACATGGCTGAGGCGTGAATGTATTTTCAGGTTTTAATGATGTCTTAAAGGCAGAGTCCCCACAATCTGATCCTTAGAAGTAGAATTACAGTATTAGATGCAATGCCAGACATGCTACAGACATGTATTTGCTTTACAGTGACCTGCCTTTGCATGTCTCTTGATGTGTGCAATAAGCTATTGAAGCAAGATTAATGGATGTACTCTTTGTCGGTTCTGTGCTTTTGGGGCAGATTTATATCTCTAGGTGGATCCTGTAATCACTGGTGCCATACACTACACCTTTTGCTGATTCCTTGTGCCATAGTGTAACGTAAGGACTCTTTTAGTCCTTTACAACAGGTAATAGTGCTGTTTCCAACATGACTGGGGAGCTCTTCCACTGCCTGGGCTCTTGTGTATTAGCAGGATTGATGAAGGTTTCCCCTATCCATTCACTTTAACGTGATCCCTGATTCCATCAAGTAGCTGTGCTCTGAACTGGGACAAAGAGTCTTTGACCTTTACATGAGCCTGAAACAGTCATGGGGAGAAACTACAGTAGTCTGCTCCTCTGTTTCTGCATTTGGACTTGAGGTAAACTTTGTCATCCAAGAGTGTTCCATTCTCAAATGCTTCTGTTTTTCTTCTAGTGGCCACCTAGAGAGGATAGTTTATCATACACCTTAAGGAGGTTTGCTTTACAGAATTTTCTGACTATCTTCTGTATTTAAATAGCTTTTCTCTTTCTTTGCATTGACTCTGCTATATTCAACAGCCACTTAATAAAGTCTGGGGGGTTGGACTGTATTGATTTGGGATTGACCTGGACACTTCTGAATCTTTCCCACTTCTGTAATTCTGAGCCAGTTTGGCTTCAATTTTGGTGTATATCCATTGCGTGTGTGTTTCTTCTAGTGACTTACTGCCCGTTTTTACTGGTGACAGTTCTGGTGCATATGTGCTGAATGCAGAAGTCTAAGGAGTTAGGAACTTTTATCTCTTTTGTCCTCCCAGACAAATTTAATTCTAATTTTAGTGTATGTAGTAGAGGGTATTTCTTGGTATTTAGTAAAGTCAGTTTGGCTGCAGAAGCTCTTGAATCCAATTTAGCTGATTCTGTGGAAGTGAAGGAGACAAACACCAGCCCCACCATTCCTTATAGAGCAGTAGGATAACTGAGACCCACAGGGGTTTTCAAGTGTGCTCTCTGCCAGCCACACATGCAACAAAGTACTGAAATTTGGGGACATGTGCCTGTGGTATCTCATGGGCCTTATTGCTGCCAGTGGAATCCATCTGTACCTTTCATTTCTCATAGGTACTGCAGCAGGACTTACAGGAGAACTAAACAAAGGGGTGACTCCTTGTGGTAAGTGAGGCTGCTTGTCTGTCCTTCAAAGGATGGCAGTTGGTCCTCTTTGTGGGAAAAAAATTTAGTCAGTCACATTTTTGATTTATACTGATGGAACTAATGACTTTTCTTACTTGAAAACTTGATTCTTCTTAGACAAAACTGTGGTCACTTGATCTCTGTAGTTCAGCTTCTACAGTTCTTCCTGTATCTAGACCTCAGCAGTGTTCTAAGTAGTAGATTTTCTCTCAGGGAGAGCAGATGAGCTTTGGTGTGACATGAAATTTGGTGATGTTTCTTACAAAACAATTCTTCCCAAATCAAAGAAAAGGATAAAAGGAAATATTAAAAAAATAGGCAATTTTGTGGGCATTTTTTTTTCCTTTTCAGGTAAAAAATAACGAGCAGACTAAATAATAGGGAGCAGTAAATATTTACTATTTTAGGGGCAAACATCTCCTCCTTTGTTGTATTTTTTTTGTTTGGTGTTTTTGTTGGGTGTGCCTTTTCTTTTCCTTAGCCAAACCTCTCCTTAGATTTTATTTCAGGTAGATTCAACTGAAATTTTTTCTGCCCATGATTGTTTTTTGTTTGGCCATTGAACCAGATAATCCAATATTTGCACAGCACTCCCTGGAGCTGCATGAAGAGGTAATGTTGTCATTATGACAGGTAGACCTCAGGAGATTACGTGAAAGCACGGGGTCTCCTAACATAAGCTCCTTGGCCTTTAAATGTTCACTCTCAGATCCTTAGGATTTCCCTGCAGATCTCTGGACTGTGTTATATTAGAGGGAGTTGAAGTGTTGAGGGGGTCTATGGTTTCCCGAAGGAAGAGCAATAATGGTATTCAGCAACAGGGCATGGAGTTTCTGGACTGGTCACGAGTATTTTTCTCTTAAGGGAAAGATAAGGCTTCTAGTGCTAAATGTTGGGATTTACTCCTATGTATATTTGAAATTTATTTCCTTTTTAGTTTGTAGCTTTGTATAGTTCTGAAAAGATGGTTATATATATGTGTGTATATCTATATCTTCTGCTGTGGGTTCTTGCTTAGGTCAGTGTACCTTGTTCTGTTTGTACAAAAATATTTGTTCCTAATTAAACTCACCTTATTCTGTTTGTACCAAAACATCCTGGCCTCCCGAAAACTGCTTGACCTGTGAAGCTGTCTGCTTGGACAAGAATTTTGCAGATCACTCTGCACACTGAAATTTGAAATTCCTCGTGCCTGGCTTAGATGGTTAGTAGTATATTTTTTTACGAAAATGCCCAGTGTTACAAGCAGCTGCAGATTTTGTGCTTGTGAAACCTATTTGCACAAATATTAAAAGCCACCACAGTCTCCACCCAAATCTGCCACAATTGCTCAGATCTCCAAACAATTACGATCTAATTAGAGCTGGCATTCAAAGTTGCCTCCAGCATTTGAAACAAAAGTAATTTAGCTGTAATAAAAGTGTAGATTGGCAGCTCTGGAGGCTGAACTCTGCTTATCTGCAAAATGTACCCAGGGTGGGAAAGAGCTACAAGAATCACCACA
The DNA here is from genome assembly GCA_009812075.1 of Sialia sialis. Classification (NCBI taxonomy): domain Eukaryota; kingdom Metazoa; phylum Chordata; class Aves; order Passeriformes; family Turdidae; genus Sialia; species Sialia sialis. Next base: position 1,290,952 of record VRYO01002779.1, on the reverse strand, counting down.
ATGACTGAAGGGCCTGACCCCCTGCCTTGAGATGACAACCCCCAAGGGATGAACAAATGGGCAATTTTCTACAGGTCTCTTTACTGCCACTGCCAAGAGTGCTGCTAATTACTGACAATAATTAGTATGTTGTCTGTGGCATGAATACTTTCTGTTAGAAAAAAACCACCTGATTCATTGTATGATAACAATCAAATGCCCATCATGTAGTGATGGTGTTTGTGAAGTGAAGGATTATTCTGAATTTGAACCACAGCCTTTGAGGTGAAAGGCTTTATCCTGTTACCAGTCTGCCGTGTGTGAGGCACAGGGCTGTGATTACTAATCATTTCATAAAGGCCAACCGTTTAAAATTCTCTCAAACTAGCAGCTGCTGGAGGAATGAAAAAGCAACTGGACAAATACTTTTTTTTCCCCCTCTGTGTTAATTTAAAAAGAAACCCTGCAATTCTTCCCTCTGATGTATGAGACTTTCAATCAGTGTTGAGCTATCCCTGCTGAATGATAGCTTGTCTGTGCTTGCTTGACATAAGGTTCTTCCAGTTCCAGAGGTGGAAGTCATATTTAGGCTGAAGAGCACCTGAGAAAATAAGCTGCTTCATGTTACCAGTCAGTCGGAGGAATCATTGAATTTGATGTGGAGGGGTGGGTTCTAGATGAACCTGCTTTAGCAGGGGTGTTGCATTTGACAATCTTCAGAGATGCTTTCCAACCACAACCATTCTGAAAAGTAGGTTAAAAGAACCCACGAGCCTCAGTTTCTTATGGTGCTACTGAATTATTTTATTGCTGTGAGTTATAACCAAAGGCAGAAGAAAGAATCCCTTTCCCTTCCCCTGGTTTTTATACTCTAAAATACTGAATTTATAACACAGAAAAGATCTGAAAACTGATGAGTCTTAGCTTTTCTCCAGCCAAGTTAGCATATGCCTTACTGCAGCAGGCAAACCTGAATTCAGTTGGCAGTAGGATTACAGCAGGTATATTTACCCACAAGAACACACTCATTTTCCATTTATAATTATCTTCTCTGCTGAGTCAGGAGGAAAATCAAAATTATCCTCTGTTTTAGATTGTTTTTCTTGGACTGACATGAAAATTCTGGATGACATTGTCAAAAACATCCAATTTATGTATGATCAAAAGACTGCAGCTTACAAGATCATCCGCATCTCAGATGTATAAGGGACATTAGAAAACAGTACCTTTGGTTTCTAATGTTGAAGATGGAGACACAGATAGAACGTTGCTGCTTCTATTGCTGTTAGTATGGGATAAGATCATCATTTATGTTTTCAGAAGAGGCTTTGAATATAATGGTCTTATGTGTTCTAGCTAGAAGCAAAGTTGCCCTGGGGCAGGTTTCAAAAGTATATGAATGTGCACTAATAGTTCCGCTATAATTTTTTCTTTGTCCCTCTGCAATATGTATTTCTCGCAGCCACAATCCGCTCCAGAGGATGAAGAAGCAGGTAGGAGGCTTTGTGGATGCATATGAGAAAAAGTATTTTTTCTGGGGGAGGTTGTGGTTTGGGTTTTTGGTTGGTGGTCTGTTTTGGGGGTTTTTTGTGTAAAATTCTTCTCATCTGCAAATTACTGCTTCCTGCTTGAAAACTGTGTGTAAGCAAGATGCTTTTATGCCTCCTTCATCACTGTGTTCCACTTCCCTTACAAGCAGATTCAGACAGAGGATGTCCCTCATTCCAAGGAGTATGCATGCCACCAATATCCATGCCTCAGTGATCTAATAATGTGGTAAACCCACTCAAAAGCCAAATCTCTTTAGAGCAGCTAGAGACATGCAGTACAGGTCCTTTTCTTTTCCAGTTCTGTTCCCTCATCCCTATTTAAGAAAAGCAGAATTCTGTGAAAACTACGACAGCCAGCAACCTGTCTGCATGGAGCTATGTCAGCCATTTGGCCCAGCATCTAACCCAACACCTCATGAATCTCACCAAAATACAAGATAACAATGCAGATGGAGTAAGATAACAATACAGATGGAAGCGTTTAAGTTACTATATGTCTGTAGAGTAATTTGGGTTGATAAATGCTGCAGAAGTTTAAAGCACTATTTTGTCTCACACTCACATAAACTTACATTCCATGGCTTTGCATTTTGTTGTGTGGATTAAGTTATGGCAGATCTGTCTGGAACATCCGTTGAGGCTAAACAGTGGTGCTTCATTGTTTAATATCAGCTACTTTATTATGGGAATTCAAATAAAATTTGACCTAAACAAGGCACTCCTTCCTGCTATTTTTAGAACATTATGCTATATCCTATGTCCATGTTTCACAGGCCAGTGTGTAATTAATGATGTGTGTCCTTCCTTCTCTTGTTAATTGATGCACAATCTTTTGAGAGGTTTAAAATCATGCAGAAATGTGAAAAGTGGAAAAGGGAAGAAAAGGAAAAAAAAATCTGCATGCCTTGATAGCACAGTTAAAGTGGGAACGGGGGTGGGTTGCTCTAGGCAAGTTCAAAACTGCACTGCCTTACAGCGTTGCTGGAATCCATGAGCTTTGAACATTGTCTGGCTCCAATGCCTCCATGATACTGTTCAGAGAAGTTGTTTCAAATGTGTCTTTTCCTTCTGTTGCCCCTTGCCCTGGCATCTGGCAAGAGGGCAGAGGAGCCTCTCCTTCAATTTTCTCCTGAGTGATCTCCATCTCACCGTTGTTCGCTTTCAGGTTGGAGGCAGGTGTGCAGGAGACCATAGGTTCCTTTAATCCCTATTAAGAACAGCAGATCACAGTTGCCCCTCTGGCCTTGTTCCCTATGACTATGAAACTAGCTTTAGCAGCAGAGAGATTTAATCTTTCTAGTGGAAATGTAGTGCTGGTCAAAGGTCTGCACTGCATCTTTTAGGACAGTTTCTTAGCTGTGTGAAGTTAATTGTTAGGCAGTGTCCATTCCAAGTCACAGATTTTGGCAGAAGGCTTGTGCTACACTCTTGCCTTTCTGCAGCTCCGCTCCCTTCCCTGAGAAAGATCTCAAAGAAGAAAGCCACAAACTGTGCCAGATGTGCAAAGAGGCCTTCAGCCCCTCTTAGAGGCTCCTTTTGTTGCCTGCCTCCTCTTCCCATTACCTATCTGGTGACCAGTGGGAGGGAACAAGCCGTTCTGGGATGCACTGCAAGCTGCGTGGGGATGATAAGCAGCTCTGTTTTTCTTTGTTGTCTTTAAAACCTACCTGGTGCAGTCTGTCAGCTGCTTCAGGTGCTCTCTGAGAGCATGGATGAGGATGAGCCAAGGTGTCTGTGCTACACAGTACTCTGGCTGTACCCTTGCCAGTGCCTACCTACAGCAGATGGGACAGACTGATAGGAAGCAGCCAGTCACTCCTTCAGCTGCCCAATTTTGTTCCTCCATCTTCAGTTAATTTAGATCATACCTTAAGTGCGTCCACAACTACGTTTAAGCAAAAGCTGTTGCCATAGTAACACTGGAGATTTTCTAAATGCAGTCTATGATGTAAACAATTAAAATGACTGTCACCCCAAACAGTTTATTTCTTCTATGTAGTTTATTGAGTATTTAAATATGTTTCGGCACACACAGATTTACCACTTCTAAGTATAACTTGAAGGAGTAATGCATCTTTTCTTACTGCTTCCATTTCAGCAGATCTGTTTCCATGTCAACAGCTCACATTGATAAAGAATTGACATTCTGACTGCATTTGGCAGTGTAGGATACAAGGCAATAATTAAAATAAATCAATGTTTCTAATGATGCTGATGTTAAAGCCATGCCAAAATACTGGGATTCCCATACACAGTAGAGAGAGAGATTGCTTCTTTTAATCTGCAAAGGGAGGCAGGAATTCTCATGGGAACAGACTTTCTTTGCAAGGTTTTTAAGCCATCCTGCTTAGAGATGCAGAAAGACTGGGAAAGCAAACTCTTTTTCTCTCATAGAAAAATGCACCTAGCACCCTGTGTGTATGTGCACATGTGTGTTTGCTTTGGCTCATCCACTTCTAATCTAGGTGAGGTCTAGGAATGCATAAACATGTAATAAAAAATAGAATGCAGTTCTTGGATTAGAAACCTGTTTTGAGCTGAGTTTCTTGCAAAAACTGTGGAGCAGGTGCCCCCTTTTTCCACTTCTGATTTCTTTGTAGTGAATATATATGTTGAAGTTACTGAGGGACAAGAAGCATGGAGGCCCAGAGGCATTTTTTAAGCTTGCAAGCCTGTTCAACCAACTGGCTGTTCAAAATGTGTATTTTGGTGAGATTTTTCTCTGTCTCTGTGAGCAGTGCATAGGTACATAGTTGTCACAGTTGAGGTGTCATCACTCTGCTTGTTCTCCCTTAGTTCATAAGGCTGAGATTAGGGTCCCAATGTATTAAGCACCCCAGTGATACATGATATGAGTGACAGAAATATGACCCCCTTTTACAGGGGCAAAGAGGGATTGAAAGAAGTTTTTCAAAGCTGCAGGTTGGATTCAATGCTTCCAGGTGGTACAAGCTCCCTACCTGTGGTTGGGATGCCAGAAAATCCTTTATCTGGTATTGGCTCAGGGTAATACTTGTGTCAGAAATGGAAATCCAGCTTAGCTCTCCTGATTTACAATGTACTCGCCTTCAAGGGTGAGCAAAATTTGGGAAAATATTTCAGTGGAGGCATTCAACTTGTCTGAAGGTTCTCTGTCTCGTTTGAAGTAGGTTTAAATGTATCATTTCTGTTGCATCTGGGGCCTGTAGATGTCTTCTAATATTAGGCATGTAGGTGATGTGCCTAGTGATCTTAGTTGCTGTGGATTCTGCTGCAATCCAATGAAAAGAAATAGTTGTGTCCAAGCAACAGTTCATATCACCTTCAGCATGTGTCTAGCAGTGCCTGATACTGCTTTGTGAATGTGTAAATTCACTTGTTACATCTTTCATATTATGGAATGATATAATTTTTGTATGTTTGACAAGTGCACAAATTTACGTTGCCTAGTGAGGCATCTATTTTTGAATTAAATTCTTAGGCATTGCTTTAGAGAAAAGAATATAAAAGCAGAAGTATGGGTAAGAATAATGTGGTTCCTGGTACCACTGAGGTATACCAAAATCTGGTGAGATTTGCTCTCATACCCAGATTCAGTCATTTGTGTAATGGAGAGTAGAATATCATGAATCCCTCACATGTACTAATGACAATTTTATTTTCAGATTGCATTCTTTGGAGGATCTCTGGGCACTTCAGAAGAATTAGTGGATTATGCCTTACAGCAGCCCGTAAGATGGTTAGTATTATTAGCGTATTTTATAAATGTGAAAGAATTGTGTTTTATTAATAAATAGAGAACTTGCAAAATCAGTCAAGCCCATGGCAAATAACTTTTCCCTATAGAAAAATCCCACTCTTTCAAATACAAGACATGTGCAATGTTTACATTTCAGCAAACGAGCCATTGCTGAATGACTTTAATTAGCTTGAACAGGAGTGAGACACTTTTAGGACATATCCTGTGAATGTCAAACAGGATGTGTAATCTCTGTTCTTTGGTCTTGACTGTTGGCTGTAGCTGACAGCAGAATAGAAGCTGGTTAGATGGTGCTGCACAATAATTAGGGTCTAAGATGATCCAACCCTCTCTGTTGAACTGCTGTTGGCCTTCCTCACTGTATTACCTCATCTCCTGGCTGCAGGGATTGGCAATCCTTCAAGGAGGCATGCACAATATTGTTTTCCCCCACCTTGAGTTAGAGGTATAAAAGTAGCAGGGGCTGTATGTGCTGCTTCTCAGAGATTGGGCTGAGTGAGGGGTCCTGTGAGGGGGTAACCTCCAGCACCTGTGGGATTTGGTTTTGAAGGGCATCAGGGTCAGGCAAGTGTCCCTGCTGGTGCCACAGCTTTCAGTACCTGGCTCTGCCTGAATTCTGGTGTCTCTAGACACTAAAAGTTTTTACCACACATTTGTGGCTGTTGATTCTCAAGCTGAGTTTCAGTACCTATAGCTGTTGTTCCATGGAGACGTGACTAGCCATATGGTAGTGCTGCTTCTACCCATTTTATTACCTAAATTTAATTAACAGACAATTATAATATCTAGACAGACAAATATAATAACATGCTATCATGCTTCATTGTAAATAATGTCTGTAGTAGCCAAAGCAATGTTATTTGACTTAATATGGATGTGCTTGACATATGCCATCTAGAGTGAGATGAGCATGATGCCTAAGACAAACTCTGTAGTAACATATGGTCTCTGTTTTTTAAAAGCTCTGGAAACCTGTCCATAATCAATAACAGTAAAGTTCTAAAGAATTAAATGGTGGTCATAATCATTTATTTATGAGTTAATGCAAACCAGAAGAAATGCGTAACCAAACACAGACAGGAATTGAAGAACAGCTATAACTTAGTCCAAGAAATTCTGTAGTAAGGACCCTGACTTTAACAAGACCGAAATGCCTAAGACACAGCTGAGAAACCTTTGTGCAAAATAGAAGGAATATATGAATTAAGGATGTTAAATGGTGTTTGCCTGTAATTTGATACAGCCTGAATGCTGTGAAAATGTTTACCTAATTCTGTCCGAATCTGAAAATAAAATTTTTTCTTCCCACCCAGAATTTCTTCTTTGCAGAGGTGCATTTGTGGACCATTAATTGATAAAAAACTATAATAGCTGAGCTAACAGTGTTCCAATCCAACACTAGAAAGTGGAGGAGGAAAGAAATTGGTTACAACCCCTCATGTAAGGAAAAAAAAATAGATGGGAAATAATAAAGAAAATTAGTTTTCCTAATAAATCTAATATATTACACTTTCGGCTTCCGCCCTTCTAAAATAAAAGAAAGCAAGAGGTTGTCAGTGGGAAATACTGCATTGTTGGATTCTGATAGAATTGTAAACCCTCTTCCTCAGCTTTGTGAGGATCTAGTGGAAACGCAAGATGCTATGCACTGTTCTGCTTGGTTTCATTCAGTGTCAGAGTTGCCTTTTGTTGTCAGTGGGGTGCAGTTCCTATGGAGTGAAACAGCTCATGCAGCATGGACTAAAGTGCCTCAAAACAGCTGTGTGCTGCCTTAGGCAGCACCTCAGTGGTTAATAGGGAAAACGAATGTGCACACTAACAGCAGTGAACACAGCCAGTTTAAGGATAAAGACCAAAGGTTATTTTTGGGTAAAAGGGAGTAGAAGGTGAAAATACACAGACGTGCAGGAATACATTGTTGTAAGCAGATTTAGGGCCTTGGCAAAAAACAAAGACTCTTCTTCCTCTGCTGTTACTTTGCAACAAAGGTTTTAACCTGAAACATAGGTAGCTAAAATATTGCTTCAAGCTGCCTTAAACTTCACAGAGGCTCTCTTCTGCTGAGGGCTGGGCAGAGAGGAAGGGAAGAGTAGTAACTAGGGATTGCCTGAGACCTAGTGGGGCTTTCTGCTGGGGCACACATTCCTGAGCAGTCACTTTGCTACCTTTTAAAAGGATAAGGATGCTCCTCCTAGACCCTTCATGCTGGTGTAGGTAGGTGTGCAGGCACAGAAACCTCATTCCAGAGAGGATGCTGCAGTTTCAGTAATAATAGGGTTTTGGCCAGAAAGAGAGTGAAAGAGCATACAGTGACACCTGGAATACCCCTGTCTTCTTCTGTGTCCTGGAAGTGCCAAGTCTTCCTGCTCTATTTGTAGTCCACAGCAGAGGAGCAATACAGCAAATTGACTGCTTGCTACATTCTCTCTCCTGTAGCTCTAAGATGAGCTGTTGGTACCGCTGGAGGAGTGGCACTGGGTCTCTGGTGACAAAGTAAGCAGGCACCAGTGACTGGCAAGTACATACTGCAGCAAAAGGGAGATTCCAGGGTGTCATAAATGTCTCACTTTAGTTCTGTATCTGGATGTTTAAACACTGAGTCGGCATCCCAATGCACTGTGCTATTGTGGAAGAAAGTTACTCCATTTACTCCTCAGGTTCCTAATTGCTGAGGTCGGAGACTGGCCTATAATTGCAGCTGTCAACTCGCTGTTAAATTCAGAGATGTAAAATACCTTCTTGCACATCATTTATTAACATTTAAAACCCATCAGGGGACATATAAAACATTCCTTTTTTTGTAACATTTATAAACTACTGAGGAGCACAGAAATATTCCCCTGTATTAATTACAGTAATTTAGGCGATGTCCATAGAGGGCTGATGAGCCCAGCAGCTATGATTCTCCCCAACAATTCTTTTATTTCCAGGCACTGAGGTTCCCCTGAGCCCCTTCCAGCTGCAAATTCTTCTGGCATGAAGCAGGGTAATGCTGGAGAGTGAATGTATTTTCAGACCATGTGTACATGAGGGAGTTGCACAAAGATTACTGGTAAGCCTGCTTAGTCAAACCAAAGGAAAATGTGGCATGGACAGTCTTATTTCATCTGGTCACTTCTTTTAGATTTGGATTAGGTTTGAAATCAAGTAAACTCCTATTTAACATCTTTAAATTAAGATGTATGAAGGCATTCACATCAGTTTAACTTGAATTGTTGCAGTCAGATTTAAATGAAACTGGTGAAACTTTCTTGTACTGAGGTGACCTCAGTAAATACAAATTTCTGTCTATTCTACAGACCAAAGGAGCTGCAGCTCTTCTGGGTTTTCTCAAGGCATAATTTTACTCACCTACGCCAGTAGCCAGTGGAAATTATAAGCTTTTCTGGATAAGGGTAAATCAAGTGAGGGACATTTAGTGGTCAGGAAAGGAACATGAAGGAAGGCAGCTTTACTTGTCACTCGATGAAAATGAGCACAGCAGCTTATTTGAACTTCTCCAGGCCTAGTGCTATGAATGGTTGGGCCTGCCATAGGCCCTCAGTGTCTTGTTATTGTCAGAATGTCCAGTGGCATTAGTACATATGGGATAGTCCAAGTGATGCATCCTGACTGGGGAGGGGTCAGCCTGCAACATGTATAGATGGCAAATTCCCTTTAGAGCATTCACTTCTCTCCTGGGACAGAGCTCTTGGTACCTGTGTGTGAGAGCAAGAGAATAGGCAGGTACCCATTCCCATTGGGTTATTTCAGCCAGCAGATGCAAAGTAAAAAAAGCTACTTTCAGTTCATGAAACCTTTATGGTGGGCATGTTCTCTTGCAGTAGTGTGACATTTGGAGAATAGAGTATGTTATGCTGAATATCATCTCTAGTTTCCCCCATGAAATAATTTGAAAAATGTTCCCCAGCTGCACATGCTGAGCTGTAAGAATTGTTGCTGAAAGAACATAATGTGGTGTATTCTTAATTTTAAATTACTCCATCATGGAGTAGTGTTAGAGAATTGCTGTGGTTTTGAAGGGTACAGACATATGGTTTTCTTCATCAGAGATGAAGCCATATAAACACTGCCTGTCACTTTCTAGTTATGCACTTGTTGTGTCACCTGTGTTTCAGTGAGTGTCCCAAAACAGTGATGGAAAAGCACTGGATCTAAAGTAGTATGGTTGTTGAGCCAGAGAGGAGCTAACTAGATCCAATGCCTGAAGGGGAATTCTTCTGCAGAGATATTCTTCCCCTTACTGTGCTGCTAGGCCATCTATCATTGGAGGCTTGAAATTTGTTTTTATCAATTCAGGAACAAGATCTTACATCTGTTCCTAATTACAGGTAGGGATCTCAGAGGAGGTCTGAGTTAGCGTGTATGTGGATATCAAAATGCCTAGCTATCATTACTTGAATAGGTAAATAATTTTATTCATCATCTGTGCAGGGACACAGGACGCGTAGCCCAGGAGATGTTAACAATTAACAGCAATCTCACCTGCATTACTGGCTATCAATATCTTCAGCTCTTCTGCTCAGTAGTTTAATATTGACTGTGTAAACCCTCTGAAAAGGGATAATTTTATTATTTTCATGTGAATTGGACATTTACAAATATATTTCTGGCTTTGTTCAGATTGAATTTACATTGTATTTTTCTACAGAGGATGTGATTTATGGTTTTTGCTCTCTGTGGAGGAATGAGGGTCCTAGTGTTTTCTGTAAAATGTGTGCTACTGCAGCTTGTGACTGGCTTCCATTCAGGACAATGTGCTAACCATCATGCAGGACTGCTTCCTCTGCCTGAAGTGGGTTATTTTTCTGGACCCAAAATTTTTGTTTTGACAGAGCTGGTATTGTTGCTTTTCATTTTGAGGACATCTGTCCCTGTTCCATGCAGTGTGCAATTTTACTTTCCAGTAAATGCAGGGATTTGCTCTTAGTTTTTAAAAGGCCTTACCCTCACTGTACGGTTAACTCTAGTTGCTTGCAAAAAGGTAATGTGTAAGAAATGCACCAGCTTGTATTGATACAATTTATTGCTATAGATTCAAGCAGACATGAGAGAAAAATAAAAAATGTAGCTACTTGCAGGCAAATACACTACTGTCCGTATTTTTAACTTGAGCTGGCTTACGTGAAGCACACTGATGCCTTTTACTGAAGTCATCTGCATAGTTAGAGAGTATGGGCAAGAAATAGTTAGTCCCACATACCAGATGCTGATAGGCCTCCTCTGTATAGTTTAACCATGACATTACAGGGTGGCTCTCCTCCCTGTAGAAACTGTCATTCAAGGGTTGTTAACTCAACACCCTGTTAAACTGTAACTACTGGGAAACTTTTTTTTTTCTATTAGAAATTCAGCTGTATTCCAGGCAGTGCAAAATACTGCTGACAAATTTGTTCTGCCCACTGCTAATTGTGGTAGGAAAAGTGCTTTGATGGTTTCTCTGTATGAGGCTGGGAAATCCCTCTGAGAAGCTTAACACATGCAGTAATGTAAAATACACTGATGCTGTTACTTGAATTTTTCAGTTTGCTGAGGTGAACAACAATACTGTCAATAGGAATAGGAGACAATCTGGTGATTCCAAATCAGTGAATTTAATTTGAATTCAGTACCAAGCACATTCCTGGAGTTATTAGTGAAGCAATCAGTTTGGAAGCAGCTACAGCAATATGGGTGGTAAATAGATGGCAGCATGGATTTATTAAAAGTAAGTCATACAAACTAATTTCTTTCTGTGATAGGAAAAAAAGCTTAATTAATAAGGTAAATCCACCAGAATTGTATATCTCCGTTTCATGGACATTTTTCTTACAGTTCCGTATGACAGTCTCATAAGAAAATTAGAAGCATGGATAAGATATAATATTTTATAAAATATGATGGATTGTGAGTCATTTTGAATGACAGTAAATATATATGTCAAGGTATATCTGAAGTGCTTGTCACATTGGTATTTAAATATGTATTAACTCAGTTTTGGGAGAGGAGAGTGCTATCTTCTGGGAATCAATTCTGGCTCAAATACTAAGTTAATGTGCTCTATTTTCATTAATTGCTTTGATGGTAGGCTTAGAACTTCATTGATTGTATGTGTGAATTATATTAGACTTCTTGGGACTGCAAACACCATGCAGAGAGCAGTCATTAAAATATCCCCTTCTGTGCGTATATGTTCCTGGTGCACGCACTAGAATCTTGGACAGGGAATATGTGCATATCTGTGCCACTTTAGAATTTTGTCTGTAAAGAAAAAATCCTTCCTACCTGGGACCAAGAAATTGACTTTCTATCTGCAATTACTCTAAAAAAACCAAACCCCAAAAAACCTCCCATTGAAAACTTTCATTAAAAGAACATTGAGATTGTAAAGCCAACCACTGAGTAATGAGGAAAAAATAGAATTCAAGTGGCCTGTATAATTTTATTTCAGCTTCCTAATGCATATTTATTATGAAGCAATTTTTAATTTCAAGAATTTGCACTATTTAACACTCAGGATTCTCCTTTGGTAGCTGTCTGCAAAGAGGTCCAGATAGCTTTTGGCTTCATGCAATTTCATGAAAAATTCCTCAGAACTTCATTGCAGGCCAGTTTGCAGCCCACCGTTCCTAATTATGTTCTTGCAAAATGGAGATGTGCAGGAAGAGTTGCTGAAGCACTTCAGAAAAATGTTTCAGAAAAACTACAAAGAAACATGTCATTCTGAAGTGCAACAATGATTTAAGAAATTGGTGAAATTTGACTTTTAAAAATAACATAAATAAAACTTCAAAAATCCTTCAAAATTCAAGTTTCAGTGCAGATATTTTGCAAGGTCCGTAATTAAAGTCATAATATGATCTCTACGTACACTGAATCTTTGTGTCTGATGGTTTGCACTGTTGCCTTAGATGCATGACAAGTAGGCATTTTCTGTTGGATGCTCTGGATAATACCATTAGATGCACAATAATTAGGTGTTTTCATCTCATTAATATTCATTTTCATACATTTAAATGCCTCTCTTATAGGCATTTGTTAATTAACATACATTTACAATGGTATATTCCTCTTCCCCATTCACCCATTCTGACTAATTTAATGAGCTGACATATCAGATGACTTCTCGTACAGGATTCTGCTGTTGTATCTTTGCTGGGAACAAAGGAGTGGTTATCGTGCTGTTTGCAAGTGGTATTAGCACAGCTATTTTTTCTCATAAGGAATCTGGGCCATGGAGAGTTTGTTCTCAGTGATGCTATTGCAAAATAGAGGGCTCCTTACTGACTATTTCTTTTTATTCATCTTGGTAAAACCTGCATTGCAGAAGCAAAGTTTGTGCCCTAATGTATTATTCAAATTGAAAGCAAATACAGTTTTTTCCCCTAAAAGTTTGTGTTTTTTGAATCTCAGAGAGTAGAGTACAGCCTGTGAGACTGTAGTGAGGGACGCATCAACATTAACAGACAAAAAACCTTTAAACATTCTTGTAAGTAGGGCTAATTTAAAAGGTAAACTAAAACATTCAGGGGAGTTGAAGGAAATCCCCATTTCCTGATAATGTCTGCAAGGAGGTAAAATGGTAACTGAAATGTTGCTGTATAATTACACCTGCTGGGGATATTCATTATGATTCTTTGGTTTCTCTGGAGTCTGACAATTAGTAGTAAGTTAGACAGCTTGCCTGTGTATCATACAAATATTTTAACAGACCATGCACAGCACCTCCCACAATAAAGTCTGTGGTTTCAGTTCCTGTGTTGTTTCTGAAGAATGAAATAATAATAATAATAATAATAATAATAATAGTAATAGTAGCATAACACATACAGAAAATAAACATAGTTCCTTCTGTAGGTTTTAGCAGATAAAGTTTTTGTGACACTACAGTTTTTCAAGTCTTGTTTCATCAAAAATTAAGGTGAGAAACTCGTGTAAAATTCTTCATACTGATACATCAAAAAGCAACCTCAGCAGTTAACAGATTATTCAAATTCAAAGGGAGAAAACACACCTGGAGGGGAATTTTCAAAAAGGCTCAATGTCAACTTAATTCTGTTCCCACTGAAGTCAATGGGAGTTAAGCCAGTACAGAGCATTTTTAAAATCTTAACCCTGGGATCTGCATACCCATCTAAGTTCGATGAGGTTTACTCTTTAGGAGATTCCAAGTTATTAAGGGAGAGATTTTCAGTAGCACCTGAGGGATTTAGAAGCACAGTTCAATTAGTCTTTCACTGCAATTTGTGTTTCTAAATACCTGAGACAGGTTTGAAAATCTCACACTAAAACCCTGTCTCAGCTGTTGGTTAAAGCCTCAGTGCACATGTCTATTCTGATAAAAATAGGATTGCAGTGTGAGGCACATGCGGAATTTTGCGTGTGGTTGGATGGTATGCCAGGAGAATAGGCTGTCACATCCTCGTTAACTATAAATGAAGGGCACTGTCAAGTGAGGAGCTTTGAACAACACTGCAAACACTGCTGCTGCCGCCCTGTGCTGGGCTCTGCTTAATACTGAGGAGTCACGTTCCGTGACCTGTGTTAAACTGAGAGGCATAGAACTCCCTGAAGATGCAAGGAGGGTAAGTTAGTATTCATTTTGAGCATGGTGGAAGAATCTGGTGCCCCCCCTTTTTGGATTGGCATATCACTTAGGAGTGATGGATACGGTTATACGTCAGTGAACATGATTTACATGGGTTTAAATGGCTCCTTTTGACGTGGTTTTTATACTGCCAGCCACCAGCAAAACCTTGCCCTGCTAGTGCAATGAAGATGATCAGATTTAGGTGTCTTGACAGCCCCTTGCTTTTTCTGCTGGCAAGAAGAGACATATCCCTTCTTTCCCAAATTTCATGGAAGAGAAAACACACTTCCTTTTAAATGTTTGAAAGAGAAAAGACCAGACAGTGTGTTAAAAACTGGGAGATTCAGCTGTGGCTCCTAGGAGAAAGATTTCAAGTCCAGTGTTCCTGCATTTAATTGCATCTTGGCTAGCAAGGCCAACTCCCTCACTGTTTGGAAGCTCCACATATGAAATGCTGGTGCTTCAAAGGTTAGTCTGCCTTCTTTGCTCATAGGGTGCAGTGTATGTTTCACACAGAAATGGGCAGTAAGCCTCTTTCAGAGGTCAGATTCTCCGTGAGTTACATCTAAGCCCTCCCACTGATGGGAAATAGTTGGATGGCTACTGAACAACATTACTGCCAGAATGATGCTTTGAACCATACTGGTCCTCCTCAAGACCTCTCGTGAAGGTGCCTTGCTTTACATTTTAAGTCTGCTGTGCTGTACTTGAACAGGAATTTGGGGATCAGGAAGGAAGAAATGGTAGTAAGAAGCTGATACAGAAATTGTTTTCCTTTAAAAAACATGGCTAAAGAAAGGATACTAAATTTGAATTAGTTTAGTACGCACAAAAATGAAGAGGAAGCTTGTAATTTCTTTTGCAGGGGCTGTCCTAGTCACTCTGAAATTAAGCTTAACAGAAAAATCAGTCTAAGTCTTTATTTGGGTAGGCAGATGGGTGAAAGAATGTAAGTCTGTTTTTGTACCATCTCTTCTGCTCAGCAAGCCTTGTACTCATGTCACGGGGAGGAGCAGCAGGAACATTACAGCAGCAGACCTAGAGAAATGCCAGATGCTCTACTGTGAGCAAAGGGGGATGAAGCATCAGGAAATGAAAGGAGCCTCATCCTGATGAATGCAGAGACGTAGCAAGCTCTGCAAAGCAGGGTGAAATAGCTTTCCCCACTTGGTAAAAGGAAGGAGCCTGGGAGGTGAAGTAGAGGTAATTCACACAACCCATGCCGGCCTATTCAAGGGAGTAATTCAATACAGAGTGAAGAGTTACCATCTTTATACACTATTGAACCTGTATCAAGCCCACAGCCCAACTGTTTCAAGGGAAGGCATTTGCACTGGAAATAACAGTTAATGAATGGCTCTAGAAGCTTCAGATTACATTGAGAATTGAGATTTACTGCCTGAGTAGGACATCTCTTATGACAGTACTTTTGTTTAAATATAGATTCCCCTTTGGAGCTGCTTGATAAAGGAAAATATGACCAACAATGTTATGGAGCTCACATTTCAGGGAGAAGAACTCTGCAGAGAACTGCTGCTTCTGAGGCCTTCTGAGTACACTAAAGTAGGAAAGCTCTGAGTGTCAGAAGGGTGGAAGAGGATTTGTAATAGGCTGTTCCTAAACTGAGTAAGACAACACAGTGTGTGGCTGGCTGATCATCAGGACAAAAATGGTTGCATTAAGAGGAGGCTAATGTCATGGAATCTAGGATAGGTCAGAGGTGAGAAAAGTGATTAATAGAATGGCTTGGTTTGGAAGTGACCTTTGAAGGCCATATAGATCAACATCCCTATAGTAAGCAGGTGCATCTTCAACTATATCAAGTTGCTCAGAGTTCTGCCTAACCTGACCTTGAATGCTCACACAGATGAGGGATCTATAGCTTCTCTGGGCAGCCTGTTCCAATGTTTCACCACCCTCACAGTAAAAACCCAAAAATTCTTCTAATATATCTAGTGTGAATCTACCCTTTTTTGCCTGAAACCCATTCCCCTTGGTCCTATCACTACAGGGTCTATGAAAAAGTCTGTCCTCATCTTTCTTATAAGACCTTTTCAATGCACTCTAAGGCTGCTATGAGGTCTCCCCAGAGCCTTTTCTTTTCCTAGCTGAACAACCCTGAGTCTCTCAGCATGTATTCATAGGGGAGGGCTCCAGCCCTCTGATCATTTTGATGGCCCTGCTCCAGACTCACAACATCAGGGATGTGCCTTTCCTATACTCAGATGGATGCAGCACTTCAGGTGGGGTCTCACCAGAGAGACTAGATGGGGAGAATGAGCTTCCTTGGCCTGCTAGCCATGCTTCTTTTGGTACAGCCCAGAATATGGTTGTCTTCCTGGGCTGCCAGTACTGATTCCCATGTCAAGGTTCTCATGAACACTCACAAGTCTTTCTCCTCAGGACTGCTCTCAGTCCATCTCTGCCCAGTCTGTATTTATGTTTGGCATTACTCAAAGCCACACGCAGGATCTGACACTTGGCCTCGTTAAATTGTATGAGATTCCTATGGGCCCATTTCTCGAGCTTGTCCAGGTCCCTCTGGATGGCATCCCATTCCTCGGGTGTTTCCCTCAGCTGCACCATATAGCTCGGTGTCACATGCAAATTTGCTGAGGGTGCACTCAGTCCCTTTTTCTGTGTCATTGGTGAAAGTGTGGTCCCTAAGGGACACGACTTTTCACCAGTCTCCATCCAGACACTGAGTTGTTTATTGCAACTCTTTGAGTGTGACCCTTCAGCTAATTCCTTATCCATCCATCCAATAGTCCATCCATCAAATCTGCATCTCTCCAATTTAGAGAGGAGCATGTTGTGGGGGACTGTCAAAGGCCTTGCAGAGTTCCAGAGGGATGGCATCTGTGGCTCTTACCTTGTCCACTGAATGGATGAGCTGTTGGAGTAGTCACAGGAAAATGTATCATGAAAAGAAGGATGTATGGAAGTGATGAGAAGACAAAAGTATCCCCTCGACTCAGATAAAACACTGAAGAGCTCTGGGTATTTGGGCTGCGAAAGTATCTGATGCACAGTGACTCCTATGTGGTGGTCAGTCTCTGAGCAGGCACTTAATGCAGTCTTATTTTAGTTTCAATTTTGTGAAAAACTGCAGCTCCTGATAATCAAACACTGGAAATATCCTTTTGATTCTGCATGGCTTGCCTGGCCTGGAGGCTAGACCCAGAGTGATGGGTAATGGGAGCTTTGACAGGAGCCCTGCACAGGTTGATGATTTGGAGAGTAGCATTTTCTTCACTCGTGGTCTAATCTTGGAGGAAGTGAGTCACTGCAATCCTTTTTTCATTTGCTTGGAAGTTGTGCTGTAGCAAGAACACATTATAGAAGAGTCAAATTTGCTACCCTTCCTATACTTGTGTCTCTCTTGTGCTAAGTTATCCCACTTAGTGCCAAAGAAAACACTCAACTTGAAATGGGGTCCGTTAACAAGTGGCTCTAAAAGGGACAGACGAGCTATTTAATTAATGGCTTCTGTTCATCCCTGCCACCCAACCTAGCCTACTCCTGCCTTTACGTAGCTCAAGGGGAGCAGATGATAGGGCAGTAGTGCTTCAGTGTTCCCTTCCAGGCAGAGCCTGAGACCTGTTCAGCTTCATGGGGAAACAGTGACCCTGCAGCAGCAAACCCTCTGTGAGGCGTTAATCCTGCTGTAAGGATGATAGTGGTGCAAAGCTGTCTTAATGTCAGCATTAGCAGGATGGACAGGTGAGGTGCAGAAACAGCTGATACAAGAATTTTGGGAGATTCCTTGGGGCCGTCAGTAAGATTATGCAAATCCATGTCCTCTAAAGATCCTTTTCCTCCTGACCCCCAGATGAGCTGTTCTTAACTATGCTGAGGCCAAAGGCTGGGACAGAGTGCATATCCCTAAGGTAAAGTGGAAATACAAACATATACCACACTTTGTGCTGTGCTCCTTCCTGACGTAATCAAGTACTGTAAGTTTTACACACCAGTGCACAGATTACTGGCATTTACTAGGAAGAATGAGGAGCAGGCTGGCAACTGCTTGGAGGCACATGGAATATACAGGCAATTGCTCTGGAGCATGGGGAACACATAGGCAATTCAATTCCCAACTGGTTTCTAGGCAGGAGCTACCAATTAAAATTAAAAGAATAAAAGACCGCAAGCTTGGGAATGATGATATGCTCTGGAGAGAGGAGTTGCCAACAGCTTGTGCTACAAAGATGCCTCTCTTTCAATGGATTTCAAATGGTGAAAGAAACTCAGGTAACAGATCATTCTTTTCTTCTGGCTTCCCTGGTTTTCATGTACTCAGTCGTACAGCCAAAATTCCTACAAAGACAGAAGGAGCTGCTCCCTATGAATTCCAAACAGCAAGCCAGCCGTTTGAGAGCTGATGCAGTGAATATGCCAGCAGTCAGCTATACCTAGGAAGGGAGATTTTAAAACTGAGCATATCAGGTACCTGAACAGAGAATGTTGAATGATGAGGCTCAGATAATCCACTAATGAGAGCATGCCATAGATAGATAGATATGAAATTATTTAGAATTATTTAGGAATAAAAATTTTTTTTTCATCTGACATGCCTTTCACATTAATTGTTCATGAGTCTCTAAAGCAAAACTCCCCTTCTGATGAGGAAAACTGAAGCCCGACTAGGTGAGCTTATTAGACATATGTAGGATCTGCAAAGCTGGGATTTATGCTGTGTCCATCACAATCGTCTCTGAGGATCATACAGAAAGTGTGTAAGTTTAACTGCAATTACCAAACTGCAGCTGCCATGGGACAGATGAAGTTGTAAATCATAATCTGTCATTGGTTATGAAGTCAAAACATGCTTCCCTTGCCTCTCTGAAAAATCATGCAAATGTTGATTAACTAGTCAGAGAGAGGCTGATGGATAGAAGAATTTTCA
The DNA here is from genome assembly GCA_009812075.1 of Sialia sialis. Taxonomy (NCBI): domain Eukaryota; kingdom Metazoa; phylum Chordata; class Aves; order Passeriformes; family Turdidae; genus Sialia; species Sialia sialis. The sequence continues at coordinate 1,272,209 of VRYO01002779.1, read as the reverse complement.
CAAAAATCAGTGAGTTTACTCAATTTTTAAAATGTTTTGTATGAAAGAGGATAACACAAAGACTCTTAGTGCTTCACGATATGGAAGTCCTAATGGTGGTGCAAGGCAAGAATTGTGCTCTTACCTGAACTCCCTGCCAGCCAGAGGAAAAGCCGTGCCCACTAGCCACTGAAAAATTGTGGCACTAATCCAGTCAAAATGTCTGGAGGAAGTGTCTGCATTGTTTTAGGATGCATTCTGTCGACAGGTGGCCTTTGCTTGGGAATCAGAATAAGAAAGTCTTTCTGGCACTTCACCTCTATTGGATAACTTAGGGATGACCAGACTCCACACTACATATTTCAAAGTCATTACAGTTCCTCATGTCAACACAATTCTGCTACCATAGGGTTTGCTTTGTGAAGGATATAGTGAGTGGCTTTTGGATTTCTCTTTTGGAGAGCTTAATACAGAAACTGATCCACCAGCAGGTGCAGGATGGAATCATTAATTATTGCTTAGCTTAACAAACTGCATCTTAAATTATGATATCGATTACAGTGCTGAATGAAAAGGCTGAGCTGGCATTACAGTATTTGACACAAGCAGCATTTTAAAGTGTTCACACTGATTGCACGATGCACCAGTATTGTTTTTGGGAAGCAATAGACTTAAAATATGGCACTGCATGAAGTGCTAGGTGCTTCTGACTTCCTCGACTTAAACTTGGATTAAAACATTTTGTATGACAAAAGGTGCTCACCCAGAGTTCTTGTTCTCTTTAGCGAGTACAAGCCAATGTTTCCTGTATCAGTTCACCAAAAAAATTGACATTAAAGCACAGCAAAAATACATTTGCAACATCCCTAGTAAGTTCTGTAGGATTTCCTGACAGGATAAACATGTCTTTTCTGCCCTCCTTTTTTTCCCTCCCCCCCCCAACGAGCAATAAAAACATTTTGCATAAACAAATTCCAAATTACAACTAATCATAGGAAAGCTGACAAATGTATGCTATGCTAGTCTGTGAAAATACTAATCAAAGCAGTCTGTCAATTGTTAAAGTTAATGATTTAGATATGCAAAACTCTGACTAAATTTTTGTGGATAATTACATAATTACGCCTGGGTTAACACAATCAAAAATAGCAATTGCATGCTCCGTCGTGAAACCACCACAGCAGTTCCCTACTATCTTTTAAAGGCCTCTTTACGCTTGTTCCCCCTGCACACAAAGTGCAGTAGGGAAATAAAAAACTGGGAGTCACTCGGGAAGGAAAAGCAACTGTGGTAGGTGTCTCCTACCTATTCCAGTCACTCTTTGCCCTCTGCAAAAACAATCCCCTGGAGAACAAAGAGCCTGCTGGCGTGGGTGGAGGTGTGGGAAAAGACAGGCAGATAATAGAGGATTGGAAACAGGAGACTTATGTGCTGTAACAAGCTGAAAGAGCATCACTTCCACCCATGGATTAAAATGTGTGTGACAGTAAGCTTTTCCTGTGGGAGGCATTGCAGATTGAAGGGGAGGGAGTTTATACTTTGTTTTAAAGGTCTTGCTGTCATACAGGAGTCTAAGACTGGCAAGGCTTACCTAGGTCATTCATTTTTTCATTTCATTACCGAATCACTCAAAAGTTCCTTTAGAACCCAGACAGTCCCTTCACAGGTGTTTGCCCTAGAAGGTGCTATCAAGCTCTTCCATTCATAACCGACCCCCTTGAGCTATGAAATGACCCCTCCACCTGAGTACATGCTTAAAGCCTTTGCTGAGGTGCTAGAGGAAAGGACACTTTTAGTGAAGAGAAACGAAGGGGGGTAAACGGACCAGGTCCTGGTGGGTGCTGGTCTGTTTTTATCTCCTTTGAAAACGGCTCTGAATCTATTCTTGGCACCTTTGAAAAGCCTAGTCCTTGTAAATCTTGAATTTCTCTTGCACCACTGTTTCTTTTTCCTTCCTATGTTGTCCCTGTTCTCTCTTTTTATTCTAGGTCCAACTGATACTGTATAGAGATCCCAGTTGTCAGGAGTCTGAGGAAGGTGACAGAGTATAAATAAAATGAATATTGGCTTCTTTGCTGGATGTCACATTGGCTGAGATAGGGTAATGGTAGTGATGGGGATTTAAAAAGTAATATATCTCTTGTGTAATTTTTTATCATAATTTTTCTATAGAGTTTCCATTAAATAGATGAATGACCTAAATGAAAAAGAGAAATAAAGTGAAAGTATAAAATCAGTCCCTGTCAAGAGCTACATAAAAAAGAGCCAGCCTTCTGAAAGTGGCTGCCTAAACTCCAGAATCTGCAAATAGATGTTCAGGTGAATTGACTGGCTTTACTAGTGGCTTATTACTACCAGGGATCCAACGTGTAAGGGAAACAAATGCTTATTGACACAGATGTATTCACAACACCAGCCCTCTGCCCAGAATACGTTATCAAAGTCAGCTTTAGCTCACTGATGTTATGGAGCCCATTATTGCTTTCTGTTATATTTTCAAGTGTAGCTATTAGAAAAGCACTCAGTGAGTTGCTCAGTCTGGATTAAGGGTGTGAAATTAAATAGTAGTGCAGTTGGATGTCTAAATGAAACCCAAAATGTTGTTTTGGAAAGCTCACAAGCACCTGGAGCAATATCAGAACTGTGAGGCACTATTCACCAGTCTTACACTGCTTACTTCTGCTGCACTGATGAAGCAAAAATAAACTTCCTGTACTTAGACAGATTTTAAACATTTTTCTACAAGACAGAAACCAGATGGAATATTTTCACAGCTGACATCAAAATTCACAGTTTTTGTGACTTCTGTGATATTGTGATTTATACAGGGACTTTCTGTATCAGCAGTCCTGAGCAGACAGCGTCTTGCGATTCAAGCTTTTAAATGTAATTTGGATTGGTAGGTCAAAGGATTGTATTAGCTATGTGAAACATGATTTAAATGTGGATTTAAATGATAGTTCTGTGAACTGTTCTGTTTTCACATGTTGACTATAAGTCATAATAATAAAATATGTTAAAAGTACCCTGCTCCAAAATGGATAGCAAACCCTCAAGTCATTTCTAGAAGCAAACGAGAAATTTTTATGTCAGGGCACGAGCACAAGGCAGGCAATTGCTTTAAGCATTTGCTAGATCTTTTAAAGGGGGGACATGAGTGACAGAAGGCTTTCTGCATGGAGCTGCATGTTTTAAAGGCAATATTTTCAGATAAACCTGACGAAAAAGTGTTGAATGTTGTTTCAGCATTTTGGGGAGGTGGATTTTTTTTGTTTGATTGATTGCTTTCCCTGCTGGGAGTTAGGAAGCCAAGTCAAAATTGCTGGTAAACCAGTTGGAGGGAACTGGTGGTTTATGTGGGATCTGGTAGAGTTTAATGCAGTCAGGGATTTTTCTCCATGGCCTATTTCATTTGCTCTCCACTTTGTGTCTGAATTTGCTTATTCTTTGCAGTCAAGATTCTTCCCATTTTAGTGGGAATTCACAGTTTAATGGGAAACTTGTCTTGACCTGTACCTGAAAAAAATCCAGAAATGCGTTGGTTTTTCTGGTTTTACAAGACTTTCTCGACACATGAAAGCCATATTTTGGCAACCCTGGTGGCTGCTTGCCTGTTTCCAGATGCAGTTTCCAGATTTTCTGTTTTTCTTTCACAGTTGTAGCTAATGTGACTTTTGGCTGTGTGATATCCTTCCTAATCTGAAGCAGCATGTTGGTGGTTTTGGTTCTAATACTCAAGAGCTCAGTCTGCTGAAGGACGCAGTGTTGGAGGTATTCTTTATATGTGTGTATTTATAGGATCCCATACTCTTAAAATCCACTTACCCACTTTTCTCCCTATGCAAGAGAGCTGGTTTGCATAGGGCTCCAGTAATCAGAGAACTGCCTTTTCTTTAATTAGTTGATTGTATAGGAAGAGTTGTGTTATTGCTAGGAAATGTAATTTCATAGATGCATAGAATGGCTTGGGTTGGAAGGGACCTTAAAGACCATCTTATTCCAGCCCCCCACCATGGACAGGGACACCTTCCACTAGACCAGGTTACTCAAAACTCCATTCTATCTGGCCTTGAACACTTCCAGGGATGAGGCATCCACAGCTTCTCTGGGCAACCTGTTCCAGCGCCTCACCACCCTCATTGTAAAGAATTTCTTCCTAATATCTACTGTAAACCTACCCTCCATCAGTTTGTGGCCATTCCCCCTTGTCCTATCCCTATGTGGCTGGGAGCTCCAGAGCTGGATGCAGTGTTCCTGGTGGGGTCTCATGAGAGTAGAAGGGCAGGACACCCTCCCTTCTCTTGCTGGCTGCACTGCTTTTGAGGCAGCCCAGGATGGAGTTGGACTGCAAGTGGACATCAATGGTTCATGTTGAGCTTCTCATCAACCAACATACTCAAGCCTTTCTCTATAGGGCTGCTCTTAATCCATTCTCCACCCAGCCTGTATTGACACTGGGTGTTGCACTGACCCTGCTGCAGGACCTGGCACTTGGCCTTGTTGAACTTCATGGGTTTGCACAGGCCACCCCTAAAGCCTGTCCAGGTCCCTCTGGATGGCATCCCTTCCTAGTGATTCCAAACAGCACTAGTCCCAATACCAGCCTCTGAGGAACACCATTCATCACTGCTCTCCACTTAGACATTGACCACAATTCTTTGAGTGTAGCCATCCATCCAGTTCCTTATCCATCGAGTGGTTTATCCATCAAATCCATGTCTTTACAATTTAGAGACAAGGATATGGAGCAGGATAGCACCAAGTTCTGTACAAGCTGAGGTAGATGATGTAAGTCTCTCTTCTGTCATCTACCAATGCTGTAACCCTATTGTAGAAGGTTGCCAGATTTGTCAGCCATGATTTCCCCTTCATGAAGCCATGTTGCTTGTCACTAATCGCTTCATTATTTTCCACGTGCCTTAGCACAGTCTCCAGAAGGATCTTCTCCATGATGTTGTTGGGCATAGTTCTGAAACTGATCAGCCTGTAGTTCCCTAGATCTTTCTTTCCTTTTTAATAAAGGGGGTTATGTTTTGCTTTTTCAGTTTCTTGACAGTACTGAGGAAGATGGAGGTATATATAATTGTAGGTGCTTCTAAAATGTGCACTTTATCATTATAGGAGGATTCACTGTGGAAATCAAGGACAAAAGAAATGGTTAACAGGCAGCAGGGGCAAGGCTAAGGCTCAGTCTTTGATGGGTTTTTCCTGCCCAAACAGTTCTTAAGGCATGCTGAAGTATCCTTCAGTCTTCTGGAACATATGTGCCAGTCTCTACTCCAATGCAATGGTCGAACAAAGTAGCATTGAACCACACTTATCCTTTATGGTGAAATGGCACTTGATATTGTTGGACTCCTGCACACCATCGTTCCCCTAAAAAAAACCTACAAATATTGTAGAGACAGAGAGGGAGGATGGTTAATAATTTACAGCAGATCTTACTGAATTTTGTGCAAAGTAAATATTTTTTCCAATGATATCTGCTGAAAATTGGCATACAATAAAACATTTGGTGATAACATATGGAAGGAGGTGTGAGAGACAGTTGAAGAGGCTTTCCTCTTTTCTGTACATGTTTATAATCTAGCGTCCTCAACATTATAGATACTACGTATTGAAACTGTCTGTATGCAACCTGGTTTACAAAAAAAAAAAAAAAAGTACTGTTATGAGCAGAAAATACTGGCATTCTCAATTCTGGCATGTTATTTCCCTATTTGGACCATTTATGCCTATTTTTTTTTCTTTTTTCACCATCAGACGTCTTCAATGAATATGGACACTGTTTTACAAGGTTCATGATAATGAACAATTGTTTAAAAGGCTGTAGCACAAATTCACAGTGTTCTTCAATAGACAGTCTGTGAAATCCAGGAACCCACATTTTAAATACAATGCTGATATATATCTAGAGCAGTTTAAACAAATGCAGTCACTTTTGCAAGATACTTCCTTTGGCTACACTGATCTGGCATGTTATACATATATATATATATATATATATATATATATATATATATGTATGTATATATGTATATATATGCCTCAATCCCATGTGTACTTGCTTTGAAGTCAATGGGATTACTTGTGTGTTTATATACTCTGGGGTTTGAGGCTTTAAAACATAGGAGGACATTTGACATTTAGAAAAGTAGGGCTGGAAGAGGCCTCAAGAAATCCCCCTTCTGCAGGATATTTATATAATTTCTTAAAGAATTGTTTTGTTTTGTTTTTCCTAGGCTGTTCTTAAAAACATCTGGTGATACAGATTCCAGATTCCATAGTTTTCCCAGGCTTCATCCCAGTACTTCACTATCTTTGTTATTATAAATGCTTTTCTCTAATGTCTGACCTGCATCTGCCTTGCCAGAAATTAAAGCTGTTATTTGTCAGACTTTGTAACATACAAGAGCCCTGTATGTGACAAACTCTTGCACATTCAAAGTCTTAAAATTGCCTTCCCAGAAGCTATCTCCTCTGAAGATCCTAGAATTTTCAAATCTTTTCCCCTGGACACATTTTCTGGACCTCTGGTCACTTCCACTGCTTGTCTTCTGGGGCTCTCCAATTAGAACATCTCTGCTCTGCAGACTTTTCCTTTCCATCCCCAATCAAGTGTCATCACTTTTCTTGACACTACAGTTGTTCCTCAGCATCTCTTCAAACTCTGTGTCTCTACATTTGTAGTTGTCCTGTGCATGACATTTGTGTAGTCTGCAAGCACAGTAAGTGTGCTGTGTCAAGGCCAGATGATTTATGAAAGTACTAAAACACAATCATATCCATAGCAGAATTTTTTAATCCTCCTGTCTCACTAGATGGCTTCAACTATGGGCAAATGATAACTTTCTCTACACATTATGCCAAATCGCTTTTGTACCTGGCTTGCAATTTTGTTCAGACCACGTTTTGTTAGTGTGCGTGAGAATGACATTTGAGACATCACCGCAAGCTTTACTAAATCAGGAAATGTGACATCTCCTGCTCTGCTTCTGCCACAAGGATTGTTCCCATATGGCAGAAGGAAATTACATTGATTTGACAGGATTTATGCTCTAGAAATCCATACTAGCTGCTATTCATTTCCATGTTATCTCCTAGGCACTTATAAGTAGTTTGAATACTTGTTCTGGTGTTTTTCTGAGGATTGAAGACAAATTCACTGCTTGTAACTCCTTAGTTCTGCTTCCTCTGCTTTGCAGAGCTGGATATTATGTTTACTTTTTCCCAGTCTTTTAGTACCTCATCTTCTATTCTTGCATTCTCAGAGGTGACTGTCCACTGATTCAGAGAGCTCTCAAGTGGCCATGTAAAATTCCTGAGTTGAATGCATTGTGCCCAATCAATTTGAAGATCTCTGATTTATTTAAGAGCATATTAATTTGCTCTTTTTAGGCCATTATCTTCCTGCTACCGTGTCTTCTGTGCCTTGTCCTCATTCGCATCTGTGTACTGTAAATTTTTCTCAGCAGCACCATAAATTCTCCTAAACTGTTTATTTTGCCTTGCATGATATCTCTTGAGTTTAGCTCATCTGCCAGGTTAAATCCTGCTGATATCAATGATTCGTGTTGCTTTTGCATCAAGGCTTAATTGTAGACCATGGAAAGAACCTTGCGTTTTGGTTCCTTCTTGGACAGTATTCTTGCTGAAGAGTGAATGGAACTAACTGCAACAATGGGACCTGAGGCGGACTGTGATTTGGGATGCTTACTGACCAACTTGTGTACAGTAGGGTTTGAGCTGTTGTACTGGTTTGTTTTCAAGCAGGACAAATGGCTCAGCTTGAACATTTATGCCACAGCATCTGCTCCTCTTTGTTAGATCTGAGGATTTGTTTAAGCAAATATATAATATATTTAGAGAATAAATTGTATTTACCTCCTGAAGTTTCTTTGTGGTGGCACATCCTCATTTACAGTTCTTTGCTGTTGTTGGTCAGGTACCAGAGTGGTCACTTCATCCTTTATCTGCTTCCCTCAAAAAAGTAATGTAGAGAGCACCGTTAGAAACTTGAGTACATTTTTGTACATAACAGTTACTGTAATGTCAATTTTTCCATAGTCAAAAGAGGAATGTTCAGTTGAGGTTGCTGTTGAGCTGGTAAGAATTCACTGTATATAAATTAAAACTTTCGGTGCTAATTATAATATATTTATAAGGGCTTCTGATTTCCTTCCTATAGGAGAGTATTTTCATGCCTATTACATTTTGGCATAATCTATTTTTCGGAAAAGAAGAAATGTAAAAATTCAGTAGATAAGGTCGTAATCTTAAGAGGTGCAATGAGAGACAAAGCTAAAAGAAACTGCAATATTCTGTATAATTTCATGGACGGTTCTAAGAAAATATGTCAATTTTATGAGGGTTCTTATGGAAAAATTCTAATTTTGTGTGGATTCAAGTGAAGAGGTAAATTTCATGAGATTTTTTGAAAATGTCTGGTTTCACCGGTTCCATGAAATCTATGACAGACATGAAAAAAGGCAGTTCTTGTCATGAATGAAATTTTTACTGCAGTTTGCAGAACTTTTATTTTCTGTGTACATCTGTTCCTCTGACACATATTATGCATTCTGGACCTCTTCCTCATCTTGTAGTGTCTTCCTTTGAATATTTTACCCTTCTTGTAAGATGCAAAGTGCTCTGATCCTCAGATGATAGAAATCCATGACTGCCTACAAAGGAGATTCAGGGTGCGAATGTGGGCAGGGGAAGGACATGAAAAGTAAGAAATACTAAATACAGTCCTGGGGATTTTGTATTTTATGGTAATGCCAGCTAATTTAATGCAATATAGGAGGGAAAATAATCAGGAATAAGGAATAGGAATGGTTTATCATATTCAACAAGAGATCTAAGCAATGTAGCATCAAAAGCCACCTACCTGCAATTCTGTAAAATCTGAGCTTGTGTGGAGGGTCCAGCACAAGACCACCCGAGGAGCATATAAAACTTCAGAGGAGAACAAGTGTATTGTGGCATCTCAATTTATCCTCTAAGCAATGCCCTCGTTGGCTAGGACACAAGTGTGACTCTAGCATGCTCACATTGTTCCCTGTCTTCATAGAGGCAGCAGAGCTGAAATAGATCTTGCTTTTCAAGGAGAGAAATTAAGACAGAGAAAAGGAGTGCATCCTCAGACAGGGCTTGAAAATCAATGGTGAGATGAGGTGAAAACTTACAGGAAGGCTGTGTCAGAAGGGCATGGGAAATGACAAAGAAAAAAGATAAGTAGAGGAATTGGAAAAAAAGAGTTGTGAAGCAGATTAAGCCAAATCTATTCAGGGTTTTAAATGAAGAAGTCTGAACAGTGTCTTGAGACAAACAGGGAGCTATCTGATTAGCTTTGATTTAATGATATTTTTTAATATCTTTGTGTCTCTGAGCTGCCAGAACTGAGAACATTCCTGAGAGAAGCCTTTTCTGAGGAATTGCCTTCCCCTTTGCTGAGGGAAGATGTGGAGTGTCCCGGTTTTGGCTGGGATAGAGCTCATTTTCTTCTTAGTAGCTGTTGCAGTGCTGTGTGTTTGATTTAGTGTGAGAATATTTAGTGTATTGACGACACAGGCATGTTTTTGTTACTGCTGAGCAGTGCTTATGTAGAGTCTCAAGGTCTCTTCTGTGCCTCAACCTACCTCACCACCGAGGAGGCTGAGGGTGTACAAGGCTTTGGGAGGGGACACAGCCAGGATAGCTGACCCCAACTGACCCAAGGGATATCCCACACCAAAGGATGTCATCATGGTCTCATATAGAGCTGTGGGAAGAAGAGAGAAGATGGGGCCATTTGGAGTTATGATTTGTCTTCCCCAACAACTGCCATGTGTGAAGGAGCCCTGCTCTCCTGGAGTGGTTGAACTCCTGCCTGGGCATTGGAAGTGATGAATGAATTCCTTGCTTTGCTTCCTGGCACAGAGCTTTTGCTTTGGCTATTAAACATCATCACCTTTTGCTATATTCTTTTGAAGGAGATTTTGGCCTGCTGAGACCTACAACTGCTTTTCCCACTTCACTTCCAGCTCTTCTTGGCGTTTGTGCTGCATGTTCAAGGCCAGGTTGGATGGGGCTTTGAGCAACCTGGTCTAGTGGAAGATGTCCTTGCCCATGGCAAGGGGGTTGGAACTAGGTGATACTTTAGGTTCCTTCCAAAATGAAGCATATTATAAATTGGTGTACTCCATTAATTTTCTCACTTTTACATTTTGATTCTCTTCCCTCATTTCCACCAGTAGGGAGACAGCAAGTGGCTGCATGGGGCTTAGTTGCCAGTTGGGGTTAAACGATGATGGGGAGAAAAATCACAAAGCACAGCAGAGGTGATGGTGCTATGGATTATTACTCATGCAGGAAACAGTGAGGACATGAATATCAGGGTCCTTGGATGATGTCATGTCCACTCCCACTGCCATGAGAAATGGGAAGCAGAAAGCTGACGCTAAGACTGGTTATTGATGCACACTAAGGCTTGTCTACATTTAGTAAAGCTAAGGAGAGATTCTGAGGGGCAAAAGGAACAAATGGAAAGCAATGGCTAGGTATGAGGGAGTTGTTTGTATTAACACAGGTATTTGTGCTGCATGTTGCGCTGTTGATTGTTGACTGCTTTCCACTTTCTTCATTGAACCTAGTAAGTTCCTAGGATCTGTATTCCCTTTTGCTCAGTTCCTGTAAATGCTAAATAGATTTTTGCCATGCATAATGTTTTCCAGAGAAAACATTATCACCTTTTGTTATATTATTTTGAAGGAGTTTTTGGTCTGCTGGGACCAAGAACTGCTTTTCCCACTTCCCCATCAAACAACTTGCAATACAGCTCTCCTTTGCATAATCCTATTTCAAATATGAATAATATGAATCCTCCAGTTTATACTGGCAAGGAAATTTGTGTGGCTGTATTTCATCATTGCCTTGGAGAAGAAGGGCAGGGCAGCTACCAGGCTGTCTGCTGAAATCTAGTGAAGAAATTGTAGTTGCCTTGATAATATATTCAAGATCTTTTTCCTCCTTTTTTACCAGCTCACACCAGGAAGTTGTGGCTGTGTACTTTTCACTTGCAGTAGATAACAGCCTGCCCACCTCATCCTCAAAGTGTACAGGTCACACAAGGTCCTACTGTCTCTTTCTCTTGCTGCAGCATCTTGATATATCTGGCTCTGTCTTGTTGACACTCGAATCTCTCTAGTGATGCCTAAGTCATCTCTAGTTTTAGGGAGCTTTTCAACATAAAGCAGGGGTGTTCAGCTCAAGGACAGCAAAGCCTGGAAGCAGATACTGTAGCAGATACTGTAATACTATTGACCAAGTCAAGCCTTTGTTCAGGGAGTTTGCACAAGGAACTGTGGGAGGTTGGAGTAAGTGGTCTGCATCAGGCCTGTGTTGTGGTGATCTCTCTTTTGCCAGGGAGCTAACACACGCTCTGCAGGGCTGATCACCAGCCGAGTTTCTCCACTCCCACTCTTCCTGTATGGCAGGGCTGGAGTTTGTAGCTCACTGGGGCTTCTGTGCTGCACCTTGTCCCTGTGGTGTGGGAGTCAAAGTCCTGCATGGTGTCTTGTGGGGTCAGAACAGGATGTGTCAGTACTTCTAGTCAAGAACATAAATCTATTTTGTTCTCTGAAACTTCCCAGCTGATCCTTTTCCTTATATCCAGTGTATGCTTGTATGTTTTGTCAAGTCTGATGGGAAGAAAATGTCTACCTGGTGTGATGTACTTTGGCAGACTGTCCCTTTTCCCCCAGAAGCAACTTGTGCCAATATTCTACCTATCGTATCAACTAAATATACATGGCTAATGTCTACAGATGATGGGCCCCACTTGTTGAAAGTGGTCTGTTCACACCAGATGCTGCAACTTTGACTGTACATTTGTGGATCAGCACACTTGATTAATAGGAGTACAGAACTGGAGGTCACAATGCAAGGGCAGGAGCTGGCTCAGTTTTTAATCTCAAATGTACCCCATGGGTAAGGTAGATGGATTAGTACTATCACAGGTAATCATATAATTTTACCTCTCAGCCTCACTGGTTGTCTCCACCTTGGGATTCTCCAAAGATCCACGGAGAGATGTGACACCTGAGTTCACATAAGCAGAGATCCACATTACCTGTGGTGGTGATTTCTATCCACTAAGGAAGAGCTAAGTGACAACCTAGATATTTCCTTTTGAGTATTTCCTTTAAAAACTATCAGAGACAGTGGGACTTGGAGTGCCTGACACCCTGCTTTTTGCATGTATCTGACATCGTCATTTCTTCTCCAGAGTAAGCTGGCTAAATTGATTTGATTTTAAAGAAGTGAAGCACTGAGACTGTGCCTGACATTTTCAGAATTCCAGGACGCTGTGTTCCCTAATCAATATGCTGATTTAGTAACATAACTTATGCTCAGGAAGGCCATGTGACACTCTCAGACCCATCTATCTTAGTTGAGCATTTCTATTAGAGCTGTGCAAATCCTTTCCAGGATTGCAAGTGAGATTTTACAAGTTTCCCAGTAGAAGGGGGTAGTGCAGAATGACAAACACCTCGCTATCTGGCACACCAAATATCAGATTTGAAGATACCCTTTTTCTTGTTTGGGTCTCAAGCAGGCCCTGACACAGGACCATTTCTGTATTGCTAGCAGTCAAATAGATAAGTGCACACATCTATAGATGTGCAGATATAGCGGTGGTAGCCTACTGCCCATAAAATATGCGCTTCCATATGTAGATAAAGATCCATTTCTAAGCAGGCACTTTAGGGAATCAAAAGATGCACTTGAAAAGGTGAAAGGGTACCTCAAGAGACATTTAAGTTTTTCACAGATTTAAATAAGTCAGAATAGTGCACAAATGTAATCTGTGTCTGTCTCTGTGAAAACAAACCCAATGCCATTTGGTCATGTAGCTCCTTTAATATATATCAAAATTGTTTGGCTGTAGGCCATTCATGTTATGATCCCCACAGAAACAACATGTTGGAGGCAACAATGGCTGAGTCACTCTAACAAAAAGTGGCTTTAGGACACGGACAATGTGAGTGAGCTTCTTATTCTGGCAAAAGTGTTGATAAAAGTATATCAGAAAAAAAGCTATTTTCCTTTTCTTTGTTAAACATCTGATGGTGCAGCCTTCTTACATGACACAATGCTTTGAGTTTATATTTCCTTTTACTTATAAGGTGCTGGCAGCTGAATCTCGTAATAGTACTAGAAAAAGTCTTTGTGTGTTATTTCAAGGTGCGCAGAAGCCCTGTGTTTAAAACAGTGAGCCGTAGCAGTGAAGTTATCTTCTAAACTGACACCACTTGTTTCTGTGTAGGCCCAGCTTTGATTGAGGGTATTTCAGTACCATCCTGTTTACCTGTAAGGACATTTGCCTGACTACAACTTTTAAGAAAGGGCTTAAATTTATGCTGGAAAGTGTCTGCACCTTACCAAAGGACACAGATTTTCTTCTCAGTGCCTTTCCTTACTCCACGTAGCCCAAGTACTCCTGAATCACATCTTTTATGCTCTATGCCATGGCTGGCAGAGCCCGGCACATCAGAATCCTTTGTGCTCACCAGGGAATCAGGATTTGAAGGATCACTAAACTTAGCCATTTTGTATATCAATCCACGAGGCAGCACTTTAATCATGTATTTTCAAGGTTAGAGTGTTCATTTTGGCCTCATACTTGCTAAGTGGCACAGAGATGTTATGCACAGTACATGGTAATGCTATAATTTATTGCTTTCTAAAAGCCACCCAAAGTACTGCACTGTAATCAAATAGCACTTCTTGATGACATTGCGTGCTCCAGATATAGCCTGAAACAGACTGACACAAATAAGTCATTTAAAGGTGCACAGCCAATCAGAAATTCTTGCCAAATGGAAGATTTGTGAATAAGCAGTTTTCTGTTTTTAAATTATGGTGTTGTCTTAATGAGACATTTGCTAACAATGAAGCTATGTGCATTCATTTGGTCTGTCCCTGCTACTCTAAATGAGGTAACTGACATGGCCACATTCTGATCTGCAACATGGGACCAAACTGAGCTTAGTTTCTTTCTACAAGAAGAAAATATTCCTGTTACTCCTACTCCTTACTTGACTTTGGCTACTGACCAAAGAATCACAGTTTTTATACTGGGGAAAAAAAATCAGAAGACTTAGAAGATTAACATTGCACTCAAAGTGGCTGTTTCTAAATAGATTTTGTTTTGTTTTGTTTTACTCTAGAACTGTGAATTCCCCACAATCTAATTGCTTTCTGTTTCAGTTGGTTCTTGCAAGCATTACCAGGTTACTTTAGATAGCATGGAAGGCATTTGTTTTTATCAGGCTTGTATAATTTTAAATCTGTCTTTTGTTACACTTTGAAAGTCACTGTAGACAGTCTTCCTCCTGAATTCCTGAAGCCTGAAGGAGCAAACTGGCGGTGTGTAATGCTCCACCTCTTACCTTTGCCAAGGTGTTTCTGACTCCTTGAGTGGCCAGGCTTCTGCCTGTTCTATGTTCTTGGCTCTACCAGACATCGATACTCAATGTCTGCGTGTTTACTGGGGCGCTTACAGCCCAGTCCAGGCATTTTTTCTGCCACACTGTGCTGTCATTTGCCCACCAGTTACAGGAGCTGGTCTTCCATTCCTCAAGGTACTTTGTTCAGCACCTTCAGATACAGAAAACAGCCTCAATTTCTCATGACTGGGGGACATGGGTAAATCTTAGCACACCTGCTTGCTGTATTTCTGTGACTACTGAAGAGGTATTTGTAGGGATAGGTCAGCCACCAAATCTGTATGAGGCCAGAAAACTTTTACAAAGTGGCTGCTGGAGTTTTAGAGCTCTCAGGGACAGGCATCATTACCCATCATTATTGACAACAAGTAAACAAAGTTCATAGTAAATTCAATATTGCACCTAATAATGTAATGCTGCTCTGTGTCTTTGTAGAAAATGTGACCTGTATCCCAGGAAACAATGGACCACATTTGACAGTGGGAGTATGTGCAACAACATAAATACAATTTTGGCATCTTAATTTGTAGAAATGTAATATTTAGCCACGTCTGGTATATTTTTAAATGCTTTTCAGCACAATTCACCTGAAGATAATTTATTCCGTAAGACAACCTGGTCAGGTCAGCTATGGCTCTTGGAGTCCTGTGTTCTGTAGCAGAAAGAGAAGCTGGTGTATTTGTGCCTTGTGAAGCCAGTGGAAGTCTGTCTGTTGACTTTCATGGAGCTGTGGATTAGATCTTTAATGAACATCTCCTGATATCATTATGGGAGCAAATATTGGAGCAGCATCATGAAAACTTCAGATTTAGTCGATACGAAGGATTTATTAAATTTTTTTCAAACATAGAGTAGTTTGAAAATTGCTTCTTGAAAATTGCTTCTTTACCTGCTGTTCTGTTCATGCTTATCCCACAGTGACCTGAGCCACCCAAAAGATTATTTTGTCAGAAAGAAGCTGAGGCCAAGATTAGGGCAAATGAAGAAACCATGCAAAATTAAAGCAGCCGGTTGTTTTGTAACAAATAGACAAGGTGCAAATCCAAAAATCAAATCTGTATGCCCCCAGAGAGATGTGGGGATAACTTTTTGAACCTGGTAATTTCAGAAGTGTGGCGTGTTGGGTTGCAGAGAACCTAGTAGTTCTGAAATGTAAACACATGGTATATAAAACATAACCACAGAATTAATGAATCATGCTAATTTCACACTGCCCCCACTTTGGACTAATTAGTGCAAATTAAATGTTGCACTTGTCAAGCAGAAGCAGTTTGTGCACCATGTATTGCATTAAGAATTATTTTTGGATCCATTTGCACAATGTGAAAATAGTGTGAAAATATTTTTATTTCAATTAGTGGTAGTTTTACAGTCATTAGAAGATTTCTTTAATAGGCTTAGACTCCCATGGCCTGAACAGCTGTATGAGGTCTGGTTTGCATTTAAAGGTGGGAAATGATGTAGTGGGAAGGAGGACATTTAGCTTACTGGATTTACTTAATTACCCCCCACCCCATTCTAAAATGCCAGACCAGGCTGGTCAATTATCTGTCCCTTCGTCAGAGGCCAATTGCTTAATTGCAAATTATCCATAATAATTACACAGCCAAATAACTACTGGATTTATTTTTAATGAATGTGGAAGCCCTTAACAAGGATTTAAATGTACCCACCAGGATTAGTCAAAATCGACAGCTATCAAAGGGCTGGAATCTGCCACTCTCACTTCTGTGGAGGAAAGCATTGCTCTGCTTATTTTCTGTTCATTTTCAGTGAGACTTAGAGATGTGAGGATGCTGTGTCCATGCTCTGTAATGTTTTCAGGGTCTAATATTTCTATTGTTTCAGTGAGACAGACTGAGAAAGAGGGATTACTGAAAATGGAAAAGGCTGTCAGAACCTGGGATGCTGTGAAGCCAGGGCAGAATATAGGACAGAGTGGAAATACTGCCTTTTCTGAAATGAGATGGAGCTCTGCCAGGCAGCAAAAAAAGGGATTGTCAAAGCAGCAGTGCACTCCCCCTCGGAGGCATTCCTGGCGCGGGAGAGGAGGGTCTGCCCACTGCAGGGAGATGGAGGCCTTCCCTCTCGGTGGGATGCAGCGCTCAGAACTGGCCGGCAGCAGCAGGGATGTAATTAGCGCTGACACAAAACACAAGGCAAGGCTTTTGACGCTTGTTTTTCAGTTTTGACAGAAAGGAAAATCATAAGAAAGGTGGCCTTTTTTGTTTGTTTGGGTTTTTTCTTTGGTTTGGTTGGTTTTTTTGTTTTGTTTTGGTTTTGCCTTTTGCTTTTTCCTTTCTCATCTCTCCCTCTCCTCCCTTAAATAGCTTTCTCTCTTCAAATTAGCTGAAATCACTGGGTACGTGGGCCACGTTCCGTGGTTCTGCCCACTCCTCTACACTTGTCAGCCCAGAAAAAAAAAGGTATACTTTATTGAAATACTAAACAAAATGAGAACAGAAATTTAAATGTACTGTTCTGTCTGCTCACAGGCAGACAAAGAAGATTCTGTAGTTGAAGAACATAACAGAAAATTTGGAGTGTGAAGGAGGAAATAAACTGAATGCAAAGGAGCATGCAGAGGGGAACTAAACTAACATGGTGCAGGTAAATTAAAGTGACTGAACTGTTTTTGAAATGGAAACTTGGCATCTGTGTGTTCTCTATCTTGCCTATATTGGTGTCCAGATGTCCAGTTCAGAAATCTATGTCTGACTGTGCTAAGTTCAGTAAAAACACTGTAACTTAGTGTCTCCCATCACTATTGCCCAGCACCTAAGCAAAAGCATTCTCTCAGTTCTAATTTGCTTTTTCACTTTTATGTTGCCTGCTCTTTGTCGGTCGTGTGTAAGCAATTTTTTTCTGTTGCTTTTTCTAGGAGGTTAAGTAATTAACTTGGAGGAGAATGGGAAGCTGTGATCTCACCTCACTTTGAAAGGCCATTTCCTGAGATTTCTGCAGCATGCTTCTTCCTCCTCTGAAATTTCTTACATTGAATTCTTGGATTGGGAGTTGATATTCTTGACATAAAAGCCCCATCTGGGATCTCTTTTTGATTGTGGAGCATCCTATGGAGTATTATACTCCTAAAGAGACTTTAATAATGATAGTGAGGCATGATGAAATATTGAACTGTTTTGTTTCAAGGCTTGTTTTTTTTAATGACTGAGCCCTGTCTACTTGTACCCTGCTATGATGGGTGTCAAAGTTTGCTAACACAAACACAGCCTGAAAATTTCAGATTGTGGTTAATGGCTCAGTGGTTAGAGGACGCAGTCCTGAAGTTCCTGAAATGTGTCCAGATCTTCTGGATGTCACTACATTAAATAGTGACCCCCATAACTGGTAGAAACTTGACTTGTCATCTAAAATTTGGATTTATTTAAGATGTAGTTGATCCCCCAAATATAAATTCAGTACTATTCATCATTTTTATTTATGACTTTGAATAGCTCCTCTAGTCTGTCTCTGCTGTTGTCAGTCTGACAGGTTTGTTCCTTACAGGGTTAATTAAGAATACGCTCTGGTTCATACACATGGGATCCGCACATTAAAATCAATGTGAATTTCTACCTACACTTCTTGTTCACAGAAAGGAAACTAAGACCCTGCACTATGAGAACAGTTTCTGTATTTATTCTCTGTACCAGATGCCAGTCATGAGGTGGGGAGGAAGAATCATCCATCCATCCTTCTAAATTGAGCAGATATTTTCTTTCCTGTTTTTCTAATTGATATACTTCACCTTTCAATGTTTTTATTACCATTTTCTCATTCCTTCCTCCTTGTTTTCTTTTTCCCTTAAGTATCCCAGTGTGCACTGCTGTTTGCTCTTCTTAAGTCATGGTGTAGTTTTGACTCTTAGTCACATGAAGAATATCTGTTTCCAGTATTTCCAGCCCTGAAATAAATGCCTATAATCGTTAACGGTGCCAGAAAATTCCAGCGCTGTTGTTTTTTTCTCATATTTTTATTTTTAATCTGAAACCAGTGCATCTTTCAGCTTTCTCAATTCCCTTGTAATTTGTTTAGCATGAACACTTTTCCGAGAGCAATACTAGGTACAGATACCTTGATTTGTTTTTTTTTAAATATTTCTCTTTTCCATCTCTAATGTGGATTTTTATGTACCAGAAATTACTGCAAGGCAACCTTTTCCTTAACCCACGTTTCTCAATGAACCTTCCCTTCCCATGTTCTTTGTCCTGTCACAGTAAACATTCAACAGTTCCAAATAATGTTGTAATTAAAATTTCCTCAAGGAGTAGTTGTTAGGGATACTGTTAAGTGTTCTGAGAACTGTCGGGCGGTTAATGGGAGAGAGGAAATCTAGGAATTAGAAGCAAGAGAAGGTAATAACGTGGCCCGCCGCCCCCAGGAGGGTGGGTCCTTGTGACGCGGCTCGGCGGAGCGCTGCCCTGGGCTTCATCCCCGGAGCATCCCCGGAGCATCCCCGCAGAAACGCGGCTCCGCGGGACTGCCTCGTGTCCGGGACACCTGGCCGCTCTCACCGAGCATCGCTCTGTGCTCCGGGCCTGCCACCAGCCAGGCGGGGCTCCTTGGTTTTCGGGGTGGCAGTCTGCGTGTGCTGGGGTGTTCTCTGCTTGCTCTGGTTGGCAGCCTCATAGGGACTGGCAGATCAAAGAGGAACTCCCCTTTCTCCTCCCTTCCCCATAGCCCAAGCTTCAACGACTGTTGCCTGTACTGAAGTAAGGCTCTGCAGACGCTCTTAGCCATATACACACATTAAATTTACTTTATAGCATGTTTGCTTGGTAAAAAAATAATGAAAATTTGATAAAAAATAACGTATTTGTTTCTCCTCAGCCATTTAACTCGTTAACACCTCAGATTTTTTTAAAATATAATTTAATCCGATCCACCCACTTAATTAATTTGGCCTGGTACCCTGTGTTTTTGCTTCTCCTAAATGAAAAGTGAAGCATGGTAGAGCAGCATTCTCTGTTATGAATATACATTCAGGGAAATCAGAGAATCTCTTTGGAAAATAGATGCTGGCTGACTCAACTGTGGCTTTGCTTCAACACCCTGTTGCAACAATGTCAGTGCTGCTGGCGCTGTCCACTAGGAAGGGCAATGCCCAATGACTTTTTAAAATGCATAAAATCAGATTGGAGGGAAAAGAGGAAGTTATCCTGGCAAGCCCTGCAAAGTCCTACAAACAGAAGTAAGGAGCATCTAGAATGAGCTAAAGGAAAGATGAAGCTTAAAAAACATTTATAACAGGGAAAATACAGAATGGCCTCTCAAGTAATGTGAAGGATGGGAATGAGGCACCTAAATATCTTAAAATATGTTCCCAAAGAACTAAGATTTTAAGCTGTCTAAAAAGGGAGGTGATCTTCTGTTTTGGGATATGAAAATGTGGAATGAACAGTTACTTTCCACTCCACGTTTTTAAGATTTGTCTTATCAATCACAAACCTAGGAAATAATAGTCAAGATTTATATTCTGTACAGCTCTGTACTGGTTTATTCTGAGAAATACAGAATGAGCAGGGATCTTAGAGGTCCTGCTTTATGAATTAAGTGTCTTGTAAATGGAAGTTGTATCCTGTGAAGTGGTTGGCTCTGAACATGTGTAGCGCTCTGTGGGACTATGCCAGTGCTTAATGGGTGGGTATGTGTGTGTCCCTTGTAAAATCAAGGCACATCCTAGTTCAGCCTGGAAAAGCTCAGAGGCTGGGGCAGAAGCATTCAAGGTGTACAGAAATACTCTTTCCTGGTGCATATATTTCAATCTTTTGTTCCTTTAAAATGACAAACCCAAGCTTTTTCATTCAATCTTAGGCATGACAAATTTTAAGTTTTAGAAGAAAACTGCATTTGATTTATGATGGTGAGCTAAATTTTAAAATGGTGAAGAGGAAAAAAGGCATTCCAAAGGTAAAATTTGGAGTTGATGCTAAAAAAAAATCAGTCTCTAAACAAAATTATAAGTAGTTAAGAATAGGAATTCAGAAACTACTCTGCCCTCTCAGTACATTGGTACCATGACACTACAGTAATTTATTGCTGCAGAACATTCCCTTCTAGAACTCTCTAAATATTTTAAGGAATTTCAATTACATATTGCAGGGGAACATCTTTTAAAGCATTCAGGTTTGCTAGCTTTAAAGACCTTAGAGGAATCCATATGCAGAAAAGCAAACAAACCCAGTGAGATATGTACACAGTTTAATTAAAATACTGGGGTTTGGCACATTCTTTTTCTTAGTATGACTTATTAACGAAAAAATCCCTGCATAAAATCCTAAAGTGTAGAGATAGATTTTTTTTTCTTTTGAGCTTTGTACAAATGGCTTGTATTGTCACCAAAAAAAAAGTCGTGGACTTGAGTGTATGTTTTGTTCTTTTCATATGTTAATGATTTATGGACTGTGTTGCACCATTTATATGATCAACAGTTAGTGAAATTCTCATTGTCCTGAGAAATGTTGAATTCATTATGAGAGAGAGGAGTAATAGATTCCCTATCTTCATCTCAGTAATCAGTTGTTATGATAGATGTTCAGTTGCTGTGGATGCAGGCAGACAGGAGAACTGCTTGAGAAGAGAATTGCTGCCCTCAGTGCCAGTCAGAACTTGCTGGCTCTCAAGTTTCATATGGAAACACACGTTTTTGCTACACAAGTGTATGTAACTAAGAGGTGTAGTTTCCAGGCTGTTACAATTGCACTGTAGGTATTTTCAACATAAAAAGCTCTCCTCCTTGCTCTTCTTGTGAACCTTTAATGATTTCAAAGAATATGATTATGAAGGTGAGGAAGGATGCTTGGATGCTTCAGTAACTTGGTAAGGGCTCAGCCATAGCTGTCAGTCCTGTACTGCCTGTTTCTGCAGTGCAATGCATGGTACTTCACAGGAAATTAATGCTATGTAAAGAACAGCATTCAAAATTTTGGTTTGGGGGACAGTAAATAGTCTTTCTGTTTTCTAACTGGCATTTACTTGGGAGATGGACTTTTCCAGTGATGTTCTTCACTTTGATGCTGGACTCTGCTTTTGCTTGCTTTGCAAAGCTGCATACTATAAGTAGGATCAATCTTTAGAAACAGATATTTGTTTCCTTTCAAAGCCTAAACTGACCCTACTGCTAACAGATTAAGGTTTTAAGGAGTTGTGAGAATGTTAAGCCTCTACCATGATGATAAGTAACAGAGACCTTTTTGAGAGTAATTCAGAAGTCTTGGTGCATCAGGAATGATGTGCTCATTCCTTGGATTTCTCTCATATCAGGAATCAGCACTGCAATGGAAGGAAGATCCTGGCCATGATTCTGAGCTTTGTGGACTAGACTTGGCTATACAGCTCAGTGAAGTACTCCATCTCTGCTTGAACTATCCTAGCTTCTCCTAGTGAGTACAGCAAGAGATATGCACTGCAGGAGCTAATGAGGAGCTATGCCCATCTCTTACATAGGTATGGTCACTATTAAAAATTTGTTCCAAGTTTTCATCTTGCTGGCATCAGTGCTCTCCTAAAATCAACCAGCAAAGAAAATGTCACGGAGAGCAGTATGACAATTTATTTTTACAATCTCTTGTATTTGTGGTCTCAGTGGTGGGACCTGATGGCATCAGTGCCCTAACTCAGAACATCTCTCAGCAGGCACTCAGCTCACCAGCCCAGCCTGGGCTATGTGATGCTAATTAATTCTAAAGAAGGCTAGGTGGATTTCCGGTATGATATTATTGGTAGTGAGGTAACTGAGTGACATACCAAAAGAATTTCAAATTGCTAGCTCTGCAGTGAGCATAAAGGTCTCTGGCTTGTTCTGGCTTAAATACTCTCTTTATATATTCCCTTGGCTGCAGCTAAACTGCAGAATATTTACCTGCTTGATTATTGTTTGTAAATCTAGACTCTTCCCTCCCCCCATCCCCTAAATCTTCCTTAGATGCTGAGAGGAAAAAATAGCATACAAGAAAGTGGCTGTAAAGCATTTCTTTTCTGTTCTGTCACTCTGTGTAGAGCTCTTTGTGGCACTCAGGGGTGCAGTAGGGCTTGAACAGTCCAGACAATGTGCCAAGGCATATTCCTGTAGGACATTGCTAGAGATCTCTGCTCATAAACCCTGCCTGCAGAGCTGTAACCAGAGAGAGAAAGAGAGAGGGAAAGAGAAAGGGAAAGAGTTGAAACAGGGAGGACACAGAGATGTGATTAAAGTCTTAAAAGAAGACACTGAGATTGGTAAATGGAGAGCAACCACCCAGGGCTAGGCTGAAGGCGAAGGGGCTGATACAGAGAGTAAAGGAAAAAAGGGAATTGCAATTTTGGGGTATTATATTAAGATAAAAAGCTGGGCTGGTCCCAGGAAAGTCCAAGAGCTGGCTGGAAATCAGGAGGCAGAGGCTGTGAAAACAAAGGAGAGGTGTTAGAAGGGAAGGTTGGCCGTGAGAGCAATAAAACGTGCTGTGCTTTGTGCAGCATTGAAGATTGTTTGGCTGGGAAGGTGCATTTGGTTGTAGACAAAATGCTCAGAAATCTACAGGGAGAGATGGAAAAGGCCTTTTTCAAAGAGGTATTGTGAAGAGCTTTGCATAGGGTGAATTTTTTACAAAGTAGAAAGGCTGGTGACTTCATTTAAAAGTGCTTGATGCCTACCACGGTTTAATCTCAGGCCACTTGCCTGGGTATCTAAACACAGATTTAATGTATGAAAGAAAAAGAAGTGGAGTGAGAGGCTTGGTCTATCTTCTTTGCTGGTATAAATGTCTGGAAACCAGACTTACCTGGATGTCAGAAGGCACGGGTTACTGCTACTATATCAGCAACTGTTAGCAACTCAGGTTTTCCCTCTTGAAACCAGGAGAGTCTGAGGTAATGGAAAGGGAACTCAGTGGTGCTCTTGCAAGCCTTGCTAGTGCAGAATCTTCCTGGATGTTTTTAGTTATGAATCAGCTTCATCTTGGTTTCTGAGGAGTGATTTGGAAGCTGGTGTCCATTTGTGAGAAGCACTTTTATACTGATAATATTGTCATGTGTTGTTAGTCTCATAATTTATTTGGCTAGCTATTCTCAGTCATGTAAAGTCTAAAATAGAACATAAATTCCATACCACCTATGGTGTTAAATACCAATTTTAATGCAGATTTTTATTGTATTTAGCTGTGACTGAACAGAAACAAAAGAATATAGGCAGCATTAAGGGACTCTTTAGAATTTCAGCCAGTCCCCTCATTCTGACTAGGGACATCATAAGAAACTGGACTTGGGATAAGTGAATGGGGCTGGTTAGGGGAGATCAAGGGTTCCTTTACTTCCCTTCTTCAATTCCTTGAAACTTTCATTAAATTATGGATAAACTCTCAATAAGAACAAAAGAGTAAAAGCATGACAGCTGAATTTTTAGACTCTAATGACCTAAAAAATTGCTTTGCAGACATAAAGAAACATAAAAGATTGAAATGTATGACTGTAAACATCCAGACATTATACTGTCGTTTTTCACATTCAGCTTCTGATATTCATGTTCACGAATACCCCATTTCAGTGACATTACTGGGACAAAATCCCTGTGGGTGTAATTCCTGTAACTTCACTAACATCAGTTAAAGTCAGCATCTCTACATGGATTTGAACTTGCTTGATGAATTTTGTGAGTTTTGTGTTATACATGCAACAAGATGTGTCTGCTGTCACTGTATGGGTGTATATTGGAATATGGTGGCAAGTCCCATCAGCTGTGTGGGGAGAAGGCTGCAAAGGGCAAACAGAGTAGAGCTTGACCAAGCAGCAGAGGACTCTGTGAGGTGTCCTCTGTGGGAACAAGTGGGGATGGAGTTTGTGAGTAGAGAGTGTTGCAGAGCAGCAGCTAAGGACTCTCAAGGAAGAGGAACTCAGAAAAGCACTGGATGCCTAAAAGCAGTTCAGCAACTGCCCTTCTATGAATCTGGAAGGGACTGTGAGCACCAGACAAGTAGCTTTATTTAATATGGCTTGTTCAGCAAACTAACATTGAGCTAAGTGAGAGAGTAAGAAACAGCTAACAAACTGCTGCAAAAATGAGAGGTTTATTAGAATTGGAAAGCATGAAACTCTGCAGCTACAGTATTAGTTTTCTATGAGGGGTCAAAACAAGGAGGAACACTTGAAATGCATAGATTTAAAATTTAGGAATTGCACAGGTAATTTGGAATCCTTCCTTCAGGACCAGATTGTAATGGGCATCAGAGACCTAAACTGTGAACAGAGATGTTTGAATATCTGAGTTAACCTTAGAAAAACAGTAAGGATGGAGGAGACCACAGCACAGAGCACAGCACAGACCAGACTACAGATACTGGAAGGAGAACCAAGGCGATGATCCCCTGAATCGGGGCCACAACCTATCACAAGCCCATGAGAGCACAGGAGGCAGAGCAGAACTGATGACTCCAAGGGGAAATGTGCCAACATGCACAGAGCTCTCTTTAAATGCTGCCCTAGCACACCCTGCTATCTGCATGTGATGGCTTTCAGCAGGCTGTGTGAAATGATTTGGTAGCCTTAGCTGAGTCCCACCACAGAAATGCCAAGCTCCTTAAGCTGCTTAACAGGCTTGGCGAAGAGGATAATGATTAACCGTTTATTAAAGTCAGCCCCTCCAGGTCAGAATGAGGGATATTGGTAGTGAGAAAGCTCGTGCTGCTCTTGCCTTCCCAGTGCCTTTTATGCAGATAGAGGACTTTAGCCTCTGGGGATCCAGTCAGTGGTATTAAATTTACTTAAAAGTATGAAGTGCCTTCATTTCAGTGCTGAATACCACTGTGGGCCATTGTAAACTTCCCCCGTGCAGTCTGAATCTCCTTAAAGGCAGACATGCACTGGTTTCTCAGAAAAGCTCTACTGAGAGCATGCAGTGTACATGTCAACTTAATTAAATGAATTTGTTTAAAATATAATCAATGGTGTGTGAAATTATATAATTATTCCATAAATACACGTTGTTAATTAATTAATATTTTAATTAAAGGGTAATTGGAAACTCATTGCGTTACTACCTTTTTTGAAGGACATGAATGTGTCTTTACCTCATATTCACTGATTAGACCAAAAACCCCTTTTTTTAAAAGAAGATATTGAACTAGAAGCCCAGGAGATTTAAAAAAAAAAAAATAAGAAAGGAAAAAAATGGCACGCTATGATAGCTATGTCCCAGTTTGCCATAGGAAGGAATTTGGCTGCCTTTTAAAATCTTTGCTTTCAATCAGCCTTCAGTTTTTCTAATATCCTTCATGTCTCTTATTCTGGGAGAGTGATTGTCTCTCTGGGAGTTTTGCCTTGAAATGTCTCTCTGGAAAAAGAACTTGGAACAAAGTGCTGTGGACTAGTTGTTGGTTGAGAGAGGTTGGTATTAGCAGTGTGTCAGAGCTAGACATAAATCCCTCTTTTCCCCTCATAATAATTTTCCTCCTTCAGTTTACCTGTTTATTTTGAAGACTATCCATATTAGCAAACCCAGGCTCCCTATTACTCACTGCCAGAACAGCACACCAATCCCCAGACCACTTTTTGTAACTGCTGGTGTGGAATAAATGAAAAGAAATGACTGGAAACCAAGAGAGAAATGACTGTGGCCCTTATCTTGCCCCTGGAAATTAATATATAATTCATACTGAAGCCAATAGGCTAGGAAGGGCAAATTTGAGGCCTGCCTATGAAAAATTATCAAGGGCTCACAACTTAAGGCCCTAATTTTGAAACTTGCACAATTAAATGCCTTCTGTGAAGGCAGTGGAAGGGGTGCTGCTTGCAGATCTAAACTAAGCTCATGCTCTTGAAGTTTTGGGATGGGGACAAATATGAACCAGGGAATCCTGGATAGTATATAGTTATTCTGCATGTTTTTGATCTCTGCTTACCCAGCAAAATTAAACTGGTTAGTTTCTGCATCTGTTAACTACTCTGCAGCTGCCATCTGCTCCTGGACACATCAAGAGCTAGTAAGTGTTGTTTGACTGTGACTGGTCTAAAATGTTGGCTGTTTTTGATTTCTAACCTGTTCTGCAGTACCGTACCCACTGCAGATGTTGAAGATCCTAAGAGAAATCCTAAGTTCAGTGATAGCACTTTAGACTGTGACAAAAAGGATTATATGAGGCTAGCATAGAAAGAATACCATAACTAGCAGAGGGACGAGTAAAATCTAAGTCATTCAAGAGCAGATTACAGAACATTTAGGAATGGCAAAGGACCCAGTTTGCATCTGTTTGTACAGGAAAACTTACACAGCTTTTCAGCGATTCATAGATTTAATAAAACAAATCTGAGATTTAAAATATTTTTTAATTCTTGATTGCAAAACCGAGCTCACTGTGTTGTATTCTCATAGAAAATCTACACTTATTTGTCTTTAAATCCAACAGTGAATTACAAGGCATGCCTGACTTATTCATGTGTGACATGTCAGGTGCATGAGAGCTTACATCACATGCTATGCCGACGCATAAAATTTTTAAGCCTGTCCTTGACAACTGAACAATTCAGCAACCTGGACACAAGCTGCAAGGATCAAAAAGTAGGACAAAATTACAACTGTTTATACAGCTTTGCACACTGCCATGGCAATGCCTTTTGCAAGAAGAAATATTTACTGAGAGTAAACACAGTTTAGAATGAGATTTAGTGTCTCTGTCTTGTCTGCAGTGATCCACACACAGAATGCTGGGTTTAATGCTGCTTGAAGAGCCTGAGCTTTTTCACTGGTGAGTCCTCTGTTTTTCAAAGGTACAGGAACATTTGGGGTAAGAGAAAGTGTCCATGATGTAAAGAAATACTTGAATAAGCAAAAGGGAAATTTAATGTAAGTTCTACTTCTCTTTTTTTTGCCATACTGCAGATTGTTTGACAAGAGCGATACCAATTAGTGCCAATGACAGCATAGTTTATGATACTGACATCTGTCCAAGAGAAAACTGGCCCAAAAACATCAAACTTATTTTGCAGATGTCACTGAATAATCATTAGGTGGTGATAATTTTCAGTTGCCCAGTGGGGAAAGATTCCCACATATTAAATGGTTGAAGTTTCTGAATTTCAAAAATACTGCAGCGAGAATTTTCACTTGAGACAGCAGGCTGAGGGTTTGCAATCCATCTTTTACTGCCTTGCAAAGCATACGAGCAGAGGGAATGGTCTTTTCAGCAAGACTGAAGAAAGTAAGTAGAAGTAAGGTTCTGACTGGATTTACAGGTCCAAATTTATTTTGGAGTCTAGTTACACTGGCATTTCTGAAGTTGTGTTTGTTTATCTCCATGCTGAATTTTCATCAACAAAAAACAATCATCAAGTAATGGACATTTTATTACATTCAGGAGCTAGGTAAATGTTGGGGTGATTTTAGCTGTTATCTGTTTCACATGTTTTTATACCGTCTGCAAACATTCAAACTTGCAAAACTGAAAACACAAAAATCCATTTATAAGGAGCCACCTAAATAAATGGCCTGATTTTTTTTCTTCTCCCAGGAATGTTGTTGACAGAGAGGGCTCAGTGGAAGCTGTAGCCACACAGCAGCTCTGATCATTGAACTTCCCATTTAAGTGAATAAAAATGAAGTTAGGTGTTGCTGGACGTTCATTTGGCTTGCATTTAGAGATCCAAGGATATCCTATATATCCTTTTGGGGCTTTTTGTTTAACTCCAGAATTATCTCCCTAAGAGAGAACATCTCTCACAATTTCCAGACAAAGCCTTAAATTTGGAAGGGACAAGTCCGTGCAATACTCGTATCAGATTCAAACTAAGAGATGAGTCTGAATAAATCTAAGCCGCTATTTTGTGTACTTCTAGATTCCTCAGCCTCTTCCTGGCAGCGATAAAGGGATTGGGATTCCTTTCTGTGTAAATCCAGGAGGAGAAGAAAGCCATGAGGGAAAATCTTGTCCCTTCTCACACACCAGTGTAGAATTTACACCTTCTTACACATCCACTCTGAAATTAATCCTCTTGGTCTAACCGAATCTGAAATAGTCTAACATGGAATAATTTACATGGATAAGGATCTGAAAGAGATGTGTAGCAAGAAAGACAGCAATCAGAAGGATTTAAGAAGATAGAAACTAAAGTAAGGGGTAGCTTATTTATAATTCAAATTCACTTAGATTTGTATGTGAATTTGGCCCTTACTCTGTGAGGGAGAAAGCTAGACTTCATTATTATTTCCTGCTGCTAAATGAGACAGTTGTAACAATACCATTATTTTTAAATTCATACGGACCTGGCTTTAGAAAGGAATTATGAATTGCATATGATTCTTCTTTTATTTTTTAGTTACATGCTGGGAAAACAATGCACTCATGTAGATATGAACAGAAGTCATTGCTGCCTGTTAAAACAAATTAGGAGACACGCTTTCAAATCTTAATATAATTTCTAGAGGAAGGATCCTCTTGACTTGAATGCTAAAGGTCTGAAAATGGTCAGACAGAGTCATAGAGCTAAGTGGGGATCCCAATTACCGATTAGCAGTAATGCAAATGTTGCTGCAGAGGGACCACTCAGCTTCTGCAGCTTAGGAGCTGTGTCTGTGCCTAGTGCGCAGGCATAGAATACCTCCCTTTCATTATTGTTTTTAATTATCTGCACACTGACAGAGCTGGAATACTGCTGCACACTGAGGCCCTTTGTGCAAACCCATCAGCAGAGACTGTGCAGCCAAAGCCCATATTTTTTGGCTTCTGCAGGTCTTTCAGCTGAATTTTGCTTTCATGCAGGTATGCCTTTCTTTCCCATTTACTCCTTATCTTCACTGGCTCTTTCCCCTGCTCCACTGAACATACACAACACTTGCAGCTTTATGTGATGACACCAGGTTTTGACTATCCAGCTGTGATCCTGAAGTTCTCATGTGCAACTGTAATATTCTTGTGTTACTGTGAGGAAGTGAGGGTGTGCAGCACAAGGATGGCCTTGGGGTACAGACGCCTTGGTGATGAGCAGTGTGTGTCTAGCCTCCTCCCCCTTCATAAAGGAGTTTGCATGTTTGGATGAAGAGCAAGAAGCTGACAAGCTCTTCATTAAACTCAGGAATGAGGTGTTAGTCTGTTTCCTGGTCTTCTCATATGTTAGACTTATGTTCAGCATCCCCTTGTTCTTGTTGCTTATCCCTGTGTTTTTCCTATATACTTAGCAGGCATGATGTACCTTCAAGGGAGGGCAAAAGAACCTGGAAAACAGAAAGGAAGAGTTGGTAGACAGTCACTGAAACTAATCCCCTCAGAGAAAATACTGCCAGAGTTATATTTTGAGTTGTGTTTTCAACTAGAGGCTGCATAGTTTGAGACCATGTGAAAACATAAAACACTGTTGGTATACCTTTGATTTGGACTTACTTGGTCATGTGTGGGACATGCTGTGCCTGATGCACTGGGAGAATAAAAGGGACTGGCTGAGCAGTCTGTGTGTTCTGGGGCAGAAGAGTCCAGGCCAAAGCATATGGACAGGTGAGCACAGGCCAAATGAATACCCACTGAGCAGTAGTAAGGAGTTATAACTGGAACTAGTCGGAAACAGGGAAGGGCAAGGAAACGTTGCCGAAGTTTTTGCCCTCTTGGCAGTGTTGATCTGTTCTAACATGACAGGAAAGAGGCAGAAACAAGGTAGCTCAGCCCCCCTTCACATCAGCGCCTTTTGCCCATTGCAGAGCCCTTGCCTCCAACTCAGCCTCGTTGTGAGGAGTCTGAGGAATGATTAATAGCAAAGGATGCAGGCAACTGATGGATGCTCTTGAGGTATCAGGGCTTGTGATAATGCAGATCCTCCTTGTTCACGTTACCTGCTTTCCTGATGGCTCTGTGCCAAAGATTCAAGTGGCAGCAAATTTCTACCTGTTGTGGACACATGAAGGATGACTTGTATATATGAGGGCATAAGGTACCCTTTCATCAACAGAGAAGCAGGCAGATTTCTGTCAACAAAAGAGAACAGAAAATACAGCCTGGAAAAAGCTGTGTGGGTGAGGATGTGGGGAAACAGCAAATTGGTTAAAGCTGGTCTGGGGAATGAGAATTGACTGCACAAATGCACCAGCAGGAAGACAGACATTTGCAAAGAGCATGTCCATTAATAAGTGAGGAGGAGGAGGAAAGGAGTGATGAGGAAAGTCATAGCAACACTATACTTCTTTTAAAATAAAGGAAGGTTGGAAAGTAATACAGATCTCAGGAAGATAGCTCTTTGAAAGCATCAAGGGGACAGCGGGAATAAATGCAAATCAACTGGCCTGCATCATGCACATCCACATGAAGGCATGTGGATACATACAATTCAGCATCTTAAAGTCACTCCAAGACAGCAATAAAGGGACAAACTTAGTGAATTGCTAATCACTGTTCCTCAGAAATCACTGAGAGCTGTGGCAGCTCCGGAGGGCAAGGGAGGGAGAGAAGAGAAGGTGAAATTCCACCCTGAGCCTGGCAGGGCTGAGCAATTAAAGCCCAGTCAATCCAGGAGCAGTCCTCTGGGAAATAACGTAGCAAGTGAACGGAGCAAAGAAAAATCTTTCAGAAAAAAAGGATTTGATGAATGGTGGCGGGTGGCCTGGTGCAGCTCTTCTCAAGGTGATAGGAGCAGTGCAAAGTGAATTCCTGAAAGTTAAGCTTTGAACCCTGTGTTGTGATTTGGATCTCCAAGTTGTTCTCTGGGCAATTAAGAAGGGCAGTGTAGGGGAAAGCTTGACATGGATATATCCACAAGACACTTCTAGTTTTTGTTGTGGGAAGGGAGTCCAGCAGGGGGAAGGCAAATTCTATTTGGAAGGTAATAAGATGTTTAAACATCAACAGTACTAAATATCATAATAATATACCCTGTGTAAACTCATACCAGTAGCACTGTGCCATTTAGGATCTAAATGAATACAGGGAAAAAAGGAACACAGAATTCAAGGGACAAAGCAAGTCATAAGGATTTAAAATGTATTTTAATTTCCTACTGCAGTTAGACCATTTTTCAAATGCTTGTCTGATATGGTTTCATTCCAAATTATTTGCTTTACAAAGCAAGGGCTGTGTTTTCAATTGGAGTATTCCTGTAAGTAATCCAAGGTTTCTGCCCTGAACCTCAGAAACTTTACCAGCTTAAACACTGCCAAAATCTGGGATGTCTCTGCATCAAGGTTTTGCCAGAAGTTTTTACTGAAGTGCTGGCTTCTGGTTATCTATGACTGAGAATACATGTATGGTTAGACCTATACCACAGTAAGAGTTGGACTGTGGCTGGAAATAGGTGTCAGGTTTGGTTTTAGTCAGGTTTGGCTTTAAGCTGGATTTGGTTTTGGAACAGGATTTGGTTTTATTTGTACCTTTGCATGCATGCTGGTCCCAGGGAGAGGGATCAAGAAGGTTCTTTGGAGGGGACAGGGTATTATTGCCCCGATGGCAGCAGCAAGGACCCCCAGTTAGCACTGCATGAAGTGCTTTCAGGATTTGTCATGTTGATGAGTCAGACAGGCCAGACAACAATTTCAGTTTGCTTGTCTTTCACTTTTTGCTCTTGCAGGTTTAGCATTTTATTTTTTTCTGGGAAGCAAGGGGATGCAGGGAAAAAGGAAGGGGAGCTGGGATTTTTTAGGCAGTTTAAAAATTGTTGTCCTTTAATGTGGCTCTGAATGGCTGCAATTCAAATGCAGTGATACAGCAAATGTAACAAAGAAAAAGATACTAGAAAAGCTGGATAGTTGGAAAATAAGAGTGGGGAAAGTAATAAAAATGAGGATCAGGTTGGAAAAAGAATGCAAAATACTTGATGTGAGGAGAGTGCTTGGGAAGTGTGGAAACACACAGAGAGCTCAGAGATTTCTAGCAGGTGTTGAGCCTGATGCACTCATCCTTTGCACAACAGCAAGTGGCTAGGCAGGGAGAATACAAAGAAGCATGACTGACATAAGCACAGTCACCATGCCAATGAGCACAAGTGGCTGTATATATTAATAGGCCAGAGGGAAGATGTGAATGCAACAGGAGTGCAAGCTACTGAAGGTGAGCTCCATCATCAGCAATATGTGGAAGTAGGGTGAGAAATTGAGATCTGATTACATTGCTCACTCTCTCTGGGGAAAGAGGGCTGTTCAGGTTTTTTGGAAATGTGCCTCCCAAAGACAGCCCAGGTTGGAGCAGGGGATGGTGATGGTGAGACTAGGTAACATGCAGCTAACAGGTCAGAATTACCCAGTAGAGCTGAGCCTCTGTAGCAGCTGGGGAGAGATACTATGTCATCAGGGTGGCCTTTATTTTCTGGGGTTAGAGAGCAGCCTGCAGCCAGTGACTCCAGAGCTCCAGCTGCTCTCCAGGGCACCATAGCAGGGAGCTACCCCCTGCCCCTGGTGAACAAACCTGGGCTGCTGTGGCCCTTGTGGGGGCTGAGCCCAGACAACCAGTCTCAGCTCATATGACACAGCTCAGGCTTCCAGAATTTAAAGTCCCTACTTTGTGCTTTCCCTTATTTCTAAAACATAGGCACTGATAGGAATGCACTCTCTATTTCCTGTCTTGATCTGAATGCCTTGTACCCTTACCCATCTCTCTGGCAGTGTAGCTGTTCTCTTTCTGTGAATTATCCTGGCCCTGTCACCCTCTCAGTGTGGCAATCACTGTGGAGCACAGTAAACATGCAAATGTCCTGGGATATTTTAACACTGGGGACAGCTATTCTTCTTGCTGATTGACAGCTGGGCCTCCATTGGCACATTGGCTTTCATGGTATGAGGGTAAATGAATATGCAGATAAACAATGGAGATTTTATAAATATTTTGGGAGCTATTGTGTGTCTCTGTGCATGTATCCACACATGGACTTCTTGTTCCACATGGGAGACCACTTTGCTGTCTGAGTACAGGTGGTTTCGGCTTCAACTGTGGCTCTTCATTTATTGCTGTGGCTTCTTGTCACTTCCCTCCAGCGTTAGAGCCACCTTCCACAGAATTTGCTCTTGCTCAGTAAGCAGACCTCCAATTTTGTGCTCCATGCCTTTGCCATTTCTTTGCTTTGTGGAATATTGGCAAGCCATTTGCCTATTGAGTTTGTATTTGAAGCCTTTCACCTATTTCATCTTTTTTTATTCAGTCATTCTACCTGCCAGTAGCTGCTCCTGGTTGAGAAACACCTGCCTTGTAGAATTTTTTTTCCCCCCAGTCAGGTTTCCAGCCCTTTTATTTCCTTGCAAAGGACTCTCCATTATATTTGCACACACATCACATAGCACCTGGTGTTTGTAGCAAATCTGACTGGTGCAAATGTGAAGACGAACTAGTTTCTGAGGTATTTAAGAGCAAACCTAGCAATTTTGTCCACTTCTAATATTTGTGTTTCTTTGAGAGAATTCTTTTCTTTTGTTGCCTGAAGACGTCATTGGCTGAATTTTTTGTTGTTCATTTTTTAGCAGGTTTCTACAGGTCTTTGTGATTCTTCTCTTCATTCTCTTTTCCTTGTAGAGGTGGATAAGGAAAACTTGCAGGAATGTGCTAAATGCATGCAAAAAAATAAAAAAA
This sequence comes from Sialia sialis, assembly GCA_009812075.1. Classification (NCBI taxonomy): domain Eukaryota; kingdom Metazoa; phylum Chordata; class Aves; order Passeriformes; family Turdidae; genus Sialia; species Sialia sialis. The sequence continues at coordinate 1,238,242 of VRYO01002779.1, read as the reverse complement.
TAAAAAAAAACAGTTATGATATATGCTAGCATAATAGCAAGTAGTGAAGAGGGAATTTAGTAGGCTGGAGGAGTTTTCTAAAGCCCTACTCAACATTTAATTTTATGATTCTTAATGACAAATGGTGATTGTGAATATTCATGAATTTTTCCCTGGGTTAATGTCATAACCTTTGCAGTAAAAAGGCTGTTTTCACCGGTAATAACTACCTTTCAATTTATTTATGCTTGTTTTTTTCTTTTTTTACAGAAATAGACCCCAAATTAACATTCAAAATACAGGAAAGTAATTTTGCATGTTTGTTTGCTGGGGGGAGGGGACAATTTTATAAGTCTTATCATGTTGTGTCTTTATTGAGACAATGCAGTTCTTTACTTTCAAACTCTTGAATTTTTATCTCAGCATTATTAGAATGCTGGGAAAGATGTCTCAATTCAGCTTTACTGAAGAGACAACTCAGCATGTAATATGAAGAATTTGTCTTTTTAAGCATGAAGAATTTGCCTTTGTTTTTTTCCCAGTTATTCTAAGCATTCATTTTGTATTTGATCAGTAATTACCTTATATCCTTTCCCCTTTCCCTCTTCTCCTTCCTTTTTCCTGCCTATGATTATATTTGGTGCCTTGCAGCCATTATGTTTTACTCTGTTGCACTGAACTCGATGTGCCCTTTATCTGTCCATAAGCCTAATTTATTCAAATAATTTTAAATTTGCTTGCTCCATGCACGATTTTACACTTACATGCCATCAGCAAAAAATTCCACTTTAAAAATTATATCCCTTGTGGGCCATTTATATAAAAGTTGAATGAAAATTGTAGGGTGCTTAAATTTGGGAGTACTGCCTTGTTCCTGTCCCTCTAGTCACCCTGAACTGTGCTGTTTTGCTGACACCTTGCTTCTTCTCCCACAGATAATTTTGAAGGCATTTGCTGTTGTGCTTTTTCTGTGCTGTGCTTTACTGATTCTACAGAACAATCTCTCGAAGTCGGATGCAACACCAAATGAATCTCTTCCATCTGGGTTAATTATGCCCATCACTTCACTTTTGACTCTCTGTTGAGAAATGTATTGAGAGCACTTAAAGCACATTTGACAGACATGACATGGATCCAGCTGCCTTTCCTTCCCTGGCTGGCCATTTCTACATGTTGCATAACCCCATCTCGTATTAATGTTTCCAATATCCATTCTGTAGCTGCAGCTGGGATTACTGGTGAATGGGCTCCTAAATCCTCCCTTGACTTAAAAAAGAAAAAAATCTTTTTTGTTTTGCTTTGGTTTTAGATACTATTATTTTTAAAAGGTAAAGTTGGAGTAGTTACTTTCTTGGTACCTCCAGATACACCATGCTCAGGAAGCTATCAAGTAGTATTACTAAAGGTTTGCCAATTTCCCTTGCTATTTCCTTTCAAATTCAGAGATCAGTTAATCTAAGTCTCAGGTCCTGTCAACTTTTAATAGTTCTAATTAACTAACTGCCTGTCCAGATTGGATGATAAAGCATTTTAACATTTCATTTTTTCCCCTCATGAAAATAGATCCCTGTTTCCGGGATGTGACCTTCAACTTCTTCTGTAAATACTCAGGCAAAGGATATTAATTCAGGCTCAGTGCAGCATCAGTCTCATCTGTCACTGACTTCTCACTCATTCTCTTTCATGGCCTCCCTGATTCCACCCCTGGTCATCTGCTTTTCATATATCAGATGAAAGATCTCCATTGAGTTTCTTCACGTCCTTGCCAATTTTTAAGAAGCATTTGCTACTCCAGCATTTCCTGCCAGTGTTTATAATTGCTCCATTTTGAATGCAATGTCATTGGCAGACCTGCTAAGTAATATAATAACAATGAATAGAGGAAACTAAAACCATGGTTGGGGCCTGGGTGGCAAAGTTCTCTGTATCTGGATATATTGAAGTGGAAGTGGTGCTATTTTTACAGTGTGTGGTGCAAGACTAGAATCTGGCCTTGTATGTGAAGTAGCTCATAAATTAGCCAAGGCTTTTTAGTGGTGATGCTGCCTCGTGTTAAAGGCTCTAAACAACGTTTTGTAGGGTAATCACATAGAAACATGAAACTTGCCAGAACACCTTTTGGAAGAAAGCTTATATTTTCTTATAAAGAAAAATATCTGACCTGGTTCTGAAGTAAATCCCTTTTTCTTCCTAGAAGGTTATAACTGCTGTATGTCTATGTTAGGCTTTTTTTGTGCATGGTTGTGTTTGATTTACTGTGTTGCGTTCCATCCCACTGCCTTTACAAGCTCAAGTCCCCTTCTGATAAACTTCTTCCTTTCACACATGAGTATGCTACACACCAGAGACTTGCTGTGAGGTTCCCCATAAGCATGGAGGGCACTGAGGGTGTAGCTTTGGGAGGGATGTTTCTAGTATGCAACTGAGGTGACTTCTGACAGCTCTGTGACCCAGAACGCACCTTCGAGAGGCGGCTAAAACACAAACAGGCTCCCAAGCCTGCAGGCATTTCTCACCTGTTTTTGCAAATTATTAAGCAGATCAAGAGGGGGCAGAGGTGATGCAAAACGACCATAGTTTATTTAGGAGGTCTCTGCAGCCTGCTTGAGAGACAGCTGGTTTGCCAGTGGGCTGCAGAAGGTACACTGCTTGTACCAGCACTTTGCACTGGAGAAGAGCTGTGTAGCGGGGTGAGGGGTGTTTTTGTAGGACCAACTATTGCTCCAGCAAGGATATTTAGCCGCAGCAGCTTGTACCTCTGCCCTCTGTTTCGGAGGGTACGTACACCTTTTAGCTTACGTAGAGAATGCTGCTGCAGAAGCTCTTTTAGCTTAGCAGTCACTGCACCTTCTACGTTTCTTTTTTTGGTCTTGTACCTTAATGTCCTAAATAATATTCTCTGTGTTGCTTAATACCACATCTGGCACTCCTCCCTTCCTTGTCAGTTTATGTACACATTAAATTAGAAAGCAGTCCTCTACCAGATCAAGCTTTGCTTCCTCCCCTTAATCTACTCTGAGGTCTAGATAATTAAACTCTCCCACTATCACTGCCACGGTCTTTCACATGTTTTGCTTCTTATATGCTATGCTTCACACCTGCTTTCCAGTCAAACTGTGCACAACACATTCGTTTTAGTACATCTGCAGCATAAGTATAATCCGTAGTGCTCTGCTACAACCTAGTTTATCCCAGGCTTCAATTTTCAAGGTGGGCCAGATTCTCTTTTGGAAACATTAGAAGCCTCTAGAGATGAAAAAGGAAGGAAGGGAGAAACAGAAATACTTCTCTGATTCTTTGTGCACAAGCCATGCTTGGTTCTAGCCAAGTCTTTAGTAATATAAATTCAAAATTGTTCTAACTTTATTTCAAAATACAAATAAGCTGTTGTACTTCTGTGCGTGGTTGTTTTCCCAATTCAACTTTTTCAGTCAGCAAAAGCATAAATAATGTAAAATCATTGGATAATGTGATATCATTGGAAGAAAAAGATCTGGTGCTCTTTGTCATGTTCCATAGTGGAAATGCCGCTAGACAGCATTAGCGATTTAAATATGTTGGCCTATCTCAGGATATGACCTGCTTCCAACTTTTTCTGAAAAATAAATACAGAAATGCTCATTTCAGTTGTTTTCATTTTGCTGCTTGTGTTTTTCTGATTTGATACATAATCATCAAAAGTCTTTCTGCCAACCAGTGTAGGTATTTTTTAGTGCCTACAGGTACTAAATATTGGTATTTATGTTAAAGTTCAAGCAGTACATGGTAGTACTTTAGCACAGAACTTGCTGTTTCTTTCCCACATGGGAAAACATACAAACTTCATTGATAGTTTGATTTCATGAAGGTGGGTAAGGGGCTGTGTAAGCAATAGCAATGTTTTGCCTTCTGATAATATATGGAGGCCAAAATAACAAGAAAAATTCTCTGAGATATTTTGTTTGATTAAAATTACCTAGAAAGGCAGTACTCTGAATGTTTGTGTGAAAATGACCTCAGAAATCTCCGACTTACACTGGAATCCTAAGTAGAAGAGAGATCTACACCACTGCTTGCCCATGCACCTGCAATCGCCACAGCCAGAAAGACTCGTGAGGGTCATTGATGTCTTCTATTCCTCAGCTCAACACTGAGATTGGAAGAGTTGGCTTTTCCTTTTTTTATTTCCAGCTGAAGTCTCAAGGAGTCCCCTTTGTCGTTCTCCAGCAGCAGCCAGCACATCAAATCACAGCCTGCATCTTTCCACCCCTCTTTTGTTGCAGAAGAGGGCCAACTGCCTCCATACCCTTTTCTCCCTGAGCAGGTAAGTGACTGTCACTGTTACATTTGCCAGCCCCCCTGGAAGACTGACGAATGAAGCTGCGCTCCTGAGACCCGAACATATAATTTGCAACATGCAATTTATGTCACATCATACCTAGCTGGAGTTCTAGCTGCCTGGAGTACCCAAAATACATCTACAAATAGATCATGTCATGTCAAAAATGAAATGGAAGGTGATAGTAATTGTGGACTATATAATTAGAAAGCAAGAGTGTCTAACTAATGGCAACACCTGGAATACCTGCACAAAAAGCTAATCAAAAGTCAACTTGAAATCCAGGGAAAGCCTGTTTCTATGGCTGTTTCTGCCCCTTAAAAAAGTGCAAATTACACTCTGATCACACTTCTGCTGGTGTGAACCACATGGAAATAAAGCCTTAAACAAAAATCTGACTTTTCAAGAAGGTCACATCCACATAAATGTACGAAGCTGGACATGGTAGGTTTTTCTAAATGTAAAGTCTATCTATAAAATCATGGTGATTACAAGTCTAATAAAGTTTCCTTGATGTTATGGAGGGTGAAAGTGTGTTAGAAGTACAAGGTAGGAGGAGAAGGAGGAGGGAGAAGCAGCTTAAGGGCCATGTGAAAACAAAGCCTTTCTTCTCTCCTTTTAAATATTTCTGCTGAGCCTGATTGAACACAGGATGAAAAGCTGCTGTCTTGAGATTTGAGGAAAGCAAAGGATTTCTGTTTCCACTATTACATTGAAAAGTTCTTTACTTCATGAAAGGTCATCCCTACTAAATGTCCTCAGACTTGTGGCTTTAGTTTTGGGGGGACAGATCTGTTGATACCATGGAAATCTATTATCAATAGGATGTGGTATCTCTGAATAGTCCATGTGGTCAGGAACGTTAGCTCTCTGTTCTTTATATTAATTTTACATTGCACCTCAGCTTAAATATTTCGAGAATCAAATTTTTACCAGTAAAAGTGGCATAGAGGGGTGGTGTGTTTTGACAAAAACTCTCTGTTGTTACATGGTAAGAATGGCAGAGTAATCATCTGAGTGTTGTAGTGAGACTGGCAGTCACAGTGCCAGTATGAGCAATGGGGTCTTCCAGAACTGGGCCTAAATATTTGATGTTTTTGAGCTCATGTTTCTCTGTGTTATCTACATTGTCAAAACCACACCTAGAATGCATTAGAGTCTTGTCATGACAGTTGTTTGGAAAAAAAACCCCAAAATCCTTCTAGAGAACATTCTTCTGTCAAAATACCAGCATTTTACAAAAATACAAAATGTTTCATGGAAGTGTTTGTTTCAATGAAAATTTCTCATGGAAAACTTTCCAGGGCTAGACTGGAATTCTTAGGGAAAAAGAGAAGAGAAAATGACTCCCTGTGAAATAGCATGACCACCTGGGGCAGTGATGACCCCATATATAGCCAGCCTGAGTGCAGAGTTGATTTGTACTGCATGTCTACTTATATTCCTGCCTCTCCAATTTCTCTGAGTCTTGTCAGAGGTATTTTGTGGTGTGAATGGTTCACCATTCTCCAGTCCAAAGAGTTACTAAGTCAGGGATTAAATTCGTGGTATCCACTACAGAGGCCAGAATTCCTGTAGGGATAAAGCAGGATATAAATTTAAACTCACCTTTTCCACTTCCAAGCAAGGAAGCTGGTCACCTTGTTGTAACTCCTGTGGTGGATATGGGTCCAAATGTCCCTCTTAACTTTTTCACTTTTATAAAGATTTTCATTCAATGCTGAAGTAAAAATCAGCTCTGAAACTGAGCTTTCCCTCCTGTCCCTGAAATAAATTTGTTATATTCCTGTTTGCTTCTCAAGTACATGTCCATCAGGTAAACCCACCATGAAACAGGCTGTAGTCCAGTAGATGCTAGACCCAGTCATGCATGGTTGATATGCAGACCTTACAAGCAGTCAAGGAGAGGTATTTGTATTTGTGTTTGGGTGAGCAGAAGGGGAAATGCTGCCTTCAAAGGAGTCTTCATCTGTACTCACATAATCTTCAGTTTGAAAATGGTGCAGTATGAGGAGTAGCTACTGTTGTGATATAGTAAAAGCCAAAAGTTAGCTTCACTTTGAAGACAGGAGAGGGTTGAAATCAGCACCAGGTTCTGGTTGCTGCTATGTCTGACTTGTGTACTATGCTAATGAAAATAATGTTAGCATGAGCAATGTGCAGTTGTACTTTCAACCATATTTTCAGGTCAAGAGCACCCTCTTGCATTCTCAATCAATTATGTGTCAAAGTGGAGGGAAGCAGAACTGTAGTCTGCTTCCTTCTCACTTCATTTCATGCTATTTATTGTTTGAAGCAGGTGGGAAGAGGCAAGCAAGCTCATCTTGGACTCTGCTGTTGTAAGAGACTGCTCTAGGAACAGCTCATACAAGAGCTATGATCTCACCTTTTTCTTCTTCTCCTCCTCCCTTCATGACCAACCACAACCTATCCCACAGGAAGTATTTCCAAGAGAATCATGTATCACTGACATCTTCATCAGAAACCACTTAAACACAGAATCAAAGACTCACCTTTAGACATTTCCATTGAAGTTGTTTTCAAAGAAAAATATGAAGAGGAAAACTGCTCTCCCTAATATGCTTATAAATGGGGTGCAACTCTACTGAAATCAAGAAATGAGGCCTGGAAATTTTATCTTCTGGCTCAGAAAATAGGACTCTACAACAGCCTTGTTTCATTGTGGAAGAAAGCCAACTCCACACCAAATATTCATATTAATTTGATAATTTGATTTAGGTCTTGACTGGTGAGGCAAGGTGACCCCTAAAGTATTGAGTTCCGTCAACTTGAGCTATTCTTAAAATGTTAGAAGATATTATTGAAGAAGAGCACAGATTTGGAATGTATTATTACTGAGTGACGGCAAAGCTTAGTCCCAGGCTGTGAAGCAAGTATGATGGATGCAGAAAAAAATGGAGAGTAAGGACAGTAAGTTCCACATACTTTTCCAGGTATAGGGGAGATGTATAATATTCAAGTGTTAGTTCACTATTACAATACTTGTAGGAGATCTTGGTTCTGTGTCCTGTTGTCCAAGCCCAGTAACATGCAGCTCTTACAAGTGTCTAGTCTTGGAAAGCTCACCCATCAAAAAAAGGCAATTTTCCAAATATCCTGCTGTGAATGGCAGGCTGGCCCCAAACCCAGTTCATCTGATCCACGTGAGGAAGTGAATGGAATAATTTGCATAGTTAAGTTGCTTGAATGGTTTTGGAATAGAAGTGAAAACTGCAGTCTTGCATATTGTGTGCTTGAAGCTACAGGTGAACTAATATGTCACATTTCGTATTATAACTTCACATTGCAGATATAGGCTTATTTGGAGGAATAATGTGGGTGATACTGTTTTTTATTTACAAATTATTTCTTTGTAGTAATTGTATGAATTTGAACACAATGATACAGGGTTTTAATTTATTTGAAATAAAAAAAACCAATATCTGTAGAATTGGTGTGTTCCATCCAACTAAAAATCTCCAATAATTTATTATTAAATCATTAAAATATTTTAAACTAAATTGGCTGTAATGTTTTTACAAACGGCTAGCTTATGAAGGCAGTAGTTTCCTTCCATATGCAATAAAAAGCATTTCAAACGCATGAAAAACTAGTGCACCAAATTCCAGGCTATAAATAAGGCAATTGTAAAATGTAAATGCTTAGAAACACTAGCAAACTTCAGCCAACAAAGCAGGGATCAGAAATTTATACCCTCGTTACTGGTAATTACAGTCACATTCTTTACTGATCTGTATTCCCAGCCAAAGCATAAAAGTGTCCTGGTGCATTACCTGCTTGGAACTAAGTCACCCCGAGCACACATGTTCCAGAGAGACAATCTGTGACCATGATGGTGCATGGAGCTCTGTGTGTGCTGCTGTGAATGTATCTGTCTACCTTTTAAGCAAAGTAACTGAAAGCCCCTCAGGGTGTTCTTACGAAATGTAAATTCACTGACTTGGAGACCTCAGCATAAAATCGCTGCTTTTAGTGGATGGCAGTTTAACCCCCTCCTTCCCCTAATAAAGTGAGAAAAAAGAAATTCAGTCTCATGGTTGTTTTTACATACATGCAGCATTTGTCTTCTTTCTTCTTCCTTGACAAAATAAGTAATTTAGGCATCTAAAAGTAGCTGCTTTTTAAAATTTTTTTTTTAACAGAAATCAGCAATGAATTCTTAATGCTCTTGTGACAGATTAATCTCAACCTGTCAATAATTCATATTTTAAGCTTCTGCTATTCAAGAATGAATTGTGAGGAAAGATGAGCCTTCTTTTGGGTTCATACTGATGCCTCCTGCCAAATATTAATATGTTTAAGAAAAAAACCTCACACATGGGAGCTTAAATTCATTAGCAGTTGTCTTGTAAATATTTTGACAATACTGCATGAATCATGTAGTTCTCTTTGAATGATGTGCAAATACACATGCTTAATGTGTCTTAAACAGTCCCACTAACTAGTCTTGGTTACATAAAATTACCCATCCAGAGTGGCAGGCACCTATATATTTGACTTCAGGGGAATTGTTGCAGTTCTTTCTTAGCTGATAACTGGGCCCTTTTCAGTGTGGAGTGGGGCGTCAAGCACTGTCTGTCCTAGTCCAAGGCCACTAAACTGTAGCCTTGTAGCAAGTGCAAAATACAGGTGCCCTAGGGATGAGAGGTTGTTGCCTGGAAGGCTACTGTGACTTGAGCACCTTCAAGAGTCAGTCATTCAAGTCTAAAAGTAATTTTCTAGTGAGATGGCTCTATTGATGGGACAGAAATTTGTGGACATGTTACAGAAGTCCTTAGTACTTTTAGCCAAATTCTGATCCTTTCAATTCGAAAAAGAGTGATCTAAGAAATTACAGAAGTCAGAACCAAAATTTCTCACTGAATCAAATAATGGTTTGAGTTGGAAGGGTCTTTAAACATCATGTAGTTCCAACACCAGATCCTCATCCAACCTGGCCTTGAACACTTTCAGGGATGGGGCATCCACAGCTTCTTTGAGCAATCTTTTCTAGTGCCTTGCTACCTTCACAGTAAAGAATTTCTTCCTACTATCTAATCTAAACCTGCTCTCTTTCAGTTTGAGAATTCCCCATTGAGCTGTCACTACATACCCCTGTGGATAATCTCTCCCCATCTTTCTTGTAGACTACCTAATTCTTGTGGGTATTGGGAGGCCACAATGAGGCCTCCCCATAGCCTTCTGTTCTCCAGGCTGAACAGACCCAATTGTCTCAGCCTTTCCTTGTTTCCTTGTAGGAGAGGTTCTCCATCCATCTAATAATTTTGGTTGCCTCCTCTGGACTTGCTTCAACAATGTCCTTTCTGTGCTGAGAATTCCAAAGCTGGATGCAGCCCTGCAGGTGGGGTCTCACCAGAGCAGAGCAGAGCAGAGCAGAGGGACAGAATCCCCTCTCTCACCCTGCTGCCCACACTGCTTTGGATGCAACCGAGGACAGGTTTGGCTCTCTGGGCTGTGGTGCCCATAGCTGGGTCATGTTCAACCCCACACCCACCACCACCCCCAAGTCCTTCTCAACAGGGCTGCTCTCAATATGTGCATTCCCTAACCTATATTGATAAGGTGTAAACTTCCTCTCAAAAGGCTTCCTTTTTTCTGTTACTTTTTCATCCTATTGAAAGCAGTTAATGGAAAGTCACCAGTGTTAGTGCATTTCAATAAGCTGATTCTCTTTGGGATCTTACAAAGGAAATGATAAAACAACCTTGATTTTTTAAAGCATAGTGACACTTTATGTAAAAATGTTCTCCAGGATTTTTCTGTATGTTGCCAATGATGTAAACAATAAGCTTTTTTCCATTTAAAAGTTAAAATGCTACTTTTCCTTGTCCAGTTCTCCAAATTTGTTTGGGCTCTAGTTAACATGTCTCTGTTCTTTTTGTTTTCATCACCACCTTTTTTTTCTTCTTTTTCAGATGAAATAAACTTATTTCAAAGACTTGCCAGTTAATACTGGTTGTCTCCTGTCCTAAAAGCTATACAAACATAGAGAAGGAAATGGTCCCTTCTCTGAAGGTCTTCCCTGATGATCTGAAACAAGAAGGAGCTGATGGAGGATGTACTAAAATAGGCCTTGCAGGTCAGTGATGTTGGCTGGTAGACTTGATTGAACAAGCTAGAAAAAAATGTCATTGGGAGTACCCAAATTGCAAAATTTTATTCAGTGCCAGATCAGAGCCAGATCAGAGATGTGTGCAGAAGCCAGGGAGACCTTTCTCATGATATACTAAGGGAGCAGGTCTCACTCATTCTGTTTTCAGGGCTGTGTATGAGCTGCTTGACGAAGCCTAAAGGGTACCTCATAGGGGCTACAAGGAAGGGTGCAGTCTGCCTACACCTCAGGGAATAAGTAAGAGGAAAGCCACCTGAGCCCTCCTGTTATATCATGCATTTTTCCTGATGTGTTTAGTTTATTTCTCTGAGCCAGTGTGGTTTTGCCACTTTCTCCTCTGAATTAATCACAGCTGGTTTCTAAACCCAAGGAAATTCTTACAGAAACTTGTTTCTCTCTCCTGTAAATGCATGCAAGAAAGAAATTGCTATTTTTTAAATGTAGTCACATTTTAGATTAGAACTCAATGATATAAGCACAAGACACATCATTAACTACAGGAATCTGTTAATACTCATAATCAGTAAATGGATACAGGACTGTTACTTGTATTACAGACACAAAGTGATGCATAGTGTTTGCTAACTGCTGTTCACTTCTAAATACCGCATGTTACTCACTCATTAATTACTGCCACAATTTGCAGGAATTATTCCATAATTAATTGGCCTCTGAAACACTCTGTTGTATCTCTTTCACATTTGGGAAGTGCTATTCAACGTCCAATTTTTCATACAATTCTTCCGTACAGGCTTTGCTAAAGCTCTTTGAACATGTCATCTTGGCAGACAAAAACATGACATGGGAATGGCTATAAGAAATGGGAATGACTACAAGAAATGAGATAGTGTGAAAAGTTTTGGAAGCAGTGAAATATCACCATTAAATGTAAAATTAATGTGGCATTTCTACATCAGGAAATTCTTCCTTCAAACTATGAACCAGGCAGTACTGTAAAAAGTTTGAATGCAGACTACTTAATAATTTATCTAATTCAGGAATTGGTTCAAATTTTAGAAAAACTAATTCATTTGAATGTATTTGAGCAATATGACTGACATAATGGCATAAATAATAGCCTATATAGACTTGGCATCCTCCACTAGCATGGATCCCAGAGTAAAGCATCAGTTGTGGAAATGAAGCCACTGCTTCAAGCACCTCTGCCAGCTGTATTATAGATCCAGTCTTCCCCACTACCTCTGGTGAGCCATTTGTGAACTGCAGGGATTCAGCATCACAGATGAGTGAGCCAGTCTCTGTTAGGAAAAAAGTATCTTCTCTACAGAGAGTTGCAAAGAGAGAGGGGCAGATGTAATTATTTATGTGGCACATAGCTTCTTATGATCTCTAATGACTGAAAATACTGGGAACGATTATAAGTCTCATTTTAAAAAGCTCCACAAATAATAAGTAGCACAATCCCCACTTCACAGGACTCTTTCAAGAGCCAATCTCCTAGTGCCAGTCCACACAGCACTGAACTTGTAGAGTTCTGGGAAAATCTTGACATTTATTTAAGTGCTTACAAGGGAGAATCTTCTGAAAATTTAGTCCCAGCTGCAGGGGGTGCAAAGCCTTTGGTAAATTCCTATCAATAGCTGGATTGTAAAGCTGGAGATCACACAACAGCCTTGGAGTAAATCAGTATTATGCACTGTTAATCCACACCCACTCTCCAGCCAAAACAAATAAAATAAAAGCTCTTAGTGCATTACAGTAATGCAAAGCCCAAGATAATACGGGGAACGTTCTCCCATGAGTCAGAATGCCTGTTCAGCTGAGGTTCTGAACACTGGTGATCACTGCATGGCCAAACACAGACAGGAAGAAGTGTCAGGAACAGAAAGGGATGCAGAATAAAAAAGTACCCTACCAGGGGCAAGAGGAAGGTGTCACTCCATCTGTCACACCACGTGTGCCAAAACCTAGTAACTTCTGCCTGCTCTGTACTGGTCACAGCATTCATGGTAACCTGTCCATTACCTGGTCTAGCAAGTACTGTCTCATCTGGTCAAAACAACTAAATGGCATTTCGTTTTCCTGTGCCACTCTCTCTAAAAATCTTTTATCATTAAGCTTTTGGACTGCTCCTCTTTGGCTCTGATTAGACCAAATGGCAAGTTGAGATATTTGCTGTTCTATTAAACCCTTTTGTATTTATCACCTCTGTTTACTTATCACAGTCTCTTTTGTCTGTTCACTGCAGCCATACTTGAAAGATGAACTCTTAAAGAAGAGCAAAATCTTCCTAGGCACAAACCTCTACAGTGCATAGTGAGGAGGGTTGCAAAGTGCTTCAGTGAAAATGACCTCTTAAGATATGTAGTAGATGAAATTGTGGGGTTTTATTAGAGAAAAAATATTTTCTTCTATATATTAATTTAAAAAGCAGGTGGTGGTTGGTGAAGATGGAGGAGATCAGTATTGTGGTGGCTCCCTTAACTGAAGATTGATACAGTTTGCTGTGGTTTGGGTGTGTTGATAAGGGTTGAAGATTAATAGGTATATACAAAATGAAACAAAGTCATAACCATACCTAGCATATGATCTGATCTCTGGACTCAAAAGGACTAAATGGGTACTGGCACTGAAGGACTGACCTGAAAAAGAGGGCTTCCAGAATAAAAAGTTTATTTTAACACATTACACAGCTGAATATGGTCAAAGATCGTATGGTTTCATGTTCAGCTCCTGTAAATACATTAGTGTACTTTGATCTCCAGGGCTGCCAAGCCAGCTTCCGCTTTTGTTAAATCAGATGGTTTTTTTGATGAATCTGCAGTGGATGTGGTTTTTGGAATATTACACTGAGCTAAAACTACTGAGACAAGCAATTGTGGACCATCTAAGGTGAAGAGCATTAACAATTAAGCTTTGGTGGCAGTATTTGATAAAAGAAAGATACATTACCTTAACTTTGCTGAAAGGACTGCTAATGTTGTTAAGTATTGGATGTGACTCTGAGGAGGGTATGAATGTGCACTCAAACTACATGAGTAAAATGTGAAGAAAGTTAGTTTTGAATTGAATATGAAAATGGTTTAACTGTAGATTTAGCCTGAAAGTTACTTAGAAAGCTTAGCCTGGATTTTTGCACAGTAACAGAAATGTTACCAGCTGTTTGATGAATGTATCATTGCATATGAAATGTTTGATTAGAAACTGGTGACCAACAATGATACAGAGCGCAAGAGATTTCACAGAAACATACTGAGGAGTGCAGAAACAACTGGTTCATATTAATACTCTGACAGCAAATACAGCTAACCTACCAAGATAGTAGAAAGGCTTTCTAGCTTTAATACAAATTCCCAAATTGTTTTGGCACCGAACTCAGAATTGCACAGGCAGACACATAGGATGACTCTGAACATCACAGGAACGCAAATAGCAGCTTTTGCTGAAACATGGAAATGCTAACCTTAGTACTAAATGGAAAAAAACATGATTTGGGGAGACATCAGTAAAAAAGCCGAATGTTGTCAGGTGAGAAAATGAGGTCAAAGAAAAAGAAATGCACTTTCTTCTAATGTTTAAGGAGGCAGAACCAAAGCGGAGTTTCAAACTGGCAGAAAAAAATTGAGGAGATAAAATGATGCAGGAATATGACTGAGAAGGCAGCTAAATCAAAGAGGTAAGAATTAATGATCTACCCTGAGGTATAATACACATAGCACAGTTTAGGTGGCCCAACAGAAGCAGCAAATCAAGCTTAGCGAGAGGTTTGGAATCAGAAAAACTGAAAAGAAAAAAAGAATCAGTTTATTGCAGATAGAGAGAAATTTATAATAAATGGGAAGCAAGGTATAGTGCAAAGTGGATACGTGGGATTAGCTTGATGTATTGTTTTCTTCTTGAGCAATATGAACATTAATGTAGTTGCTATATGTGGAAAAAGTAGCAAGGCTTTGCAGAGAAAGCTTTAATGTGTTGTTATTATTAAGATATTGTTCTCAACCTAGAACTCAAGGAGAAACACTGCACTTCTCTCCCCTCTCACCAAAATGACACTGGGGAGACTGAGTTAGACTGCCTGATAGACTGTACACACAACACACAAACACCTAAATCAAAACTTGGATACCCCAAGCCATAGCTGTACAATAATACCACTAGGTCCTCTTAGTCCTTGGTCTGCCATATGCATAAGACATTTGAGGGCAAAAATGAGTGTAGGTTGAATGGGGAAGTAATCCATTCTCTTTACTGATGTATGCTAATGCTGTTAGAGCATACATAGAAGATACCATATTCTACTTACCTACCTGACTTCATTTCAAGTGCTTTAAAGGATGGTCAGAATGAAGGAAAACATCAAACAAGAAGTTTTAGCTGAGATGAGAGTATGACTGAAGGGAAAATGCAGGTTAAAATTGTTGATGCTTTTTAGAAATTACAGCAACTGAATCATCTATTCTCTTTTCTACTACTGCCAAGTCAAACAACGTACAACTGGAACTGAGAGAACTGTGCTTGTGAGACAAAGAGCCTGTGATCATTAATACATAGCTTTTATTTTCTATACTGTGTCAAGCCATATATCCTCTTTTCCTAGGTCATAACCAGCCACAACCAGGAGACACATAGCTTCCTAATGAAATGGAAGCATTATGATATCTAATTTTTTTCACTGCTACTGAGCCAGCAGACTTCCCTGTTTGCTAGGTCTGTTTTACCGTCTACAAGATAAATCCTTTTGGGTAAAAAGGACCAGAGGAATTAGTGTTATTAGAGACGTGTGTATATACATATTCCTATGTGTTCTAAGAATCTTCCTAGCAATTTTAAAAACCCTTTTAAAAGATATACCCAGTGTAAAACAATGATCTCCATAAATCCCTTGTTGGTCAGTCTTTAATAGTGCCTCTTGGGGCAATTTCTCTTCCACGATGGAGACTGCATCGGGGTTTGAAACTTGGTTGCCTTTTACTTAAACGTGTTTGGACTTTCCCACAATGCAGGAGGTAACACTCTTTCCCTTGCACAAAACACGTACACTACTAGATGCTTCTGTTCTGAGAGCTCTGAGTAGATTATCTTTAACAAAGAGAAAAAAGGTGAGAGTTTCAGCCCTTTTGCTCCTTTACACCAGATAAAAGGAAAAGAGTAAATTAAAGCTCCCCTCAGTATCCTTTGTCCAGCTAACAGAGTTTGCTGGAAGCAGCATCTGTGAGGGTTCCATTTTCCCTGTGGCATGTATGGGCAAATACAGGGCTTGGAGTGACAAGAAAAGGAAAAAAACACCAGTCTAGGGAGAATAACCTTGGAATGTTTATGAAGACTGCAGGACTTTCTTAATTGTATCATTGAGTTCTTCAGCACCTCAAATCAAGGTGCTCTAAAGCTCTAGGACAGCTTTGCACTCTGGAATAACTGTGACTTTTATCTTTTTAATTACATTATTGGCGAACTACATAATCAATTAGAATCACATAAAACAGGAAGGAAACATCCTGTCATTTAAGTTAATTGGAGACAAGAGAGATTTCCTAAATATAATGGTACATATGAAGTTTAAAGTATAATATTCTTCTAAATTTGGTGAGTGGAAACATAGCAAGGAGGAACTCTTGAGTTGTCAAATGACCTGAACTGTGAAAACCTAGAAGTTACAGAGAAAATAAACAGCAAACAGAAAAAATCCAATTGAACCAGAGGAAACTGTTGCAATAGGAAAACTGGCTCTTTGGGTTATTTTTCTGGAGCCTGACTGCTTTTTATGACCAACATATATTTCTGCATGTTCCTTCTTTCACTTTCTTTCTTCCTTCTAAATATTGTGAGTGAGGAGCATGTGAGGCTTGATGGAGAGTACAACACACTGTGGCTGTACATTAATGGATTGTGAAACTTCCTGAAGTGTCCAGGCTAGGCTGGAGTACTTGCAAAAACTATACATTACTCTTAATATATTTAGTCATGTTGGTGGCAAGATTTACTTTGAGAAAAATGTTAACAGGTATTTGATGGAGGAAGAGAGTAAAATTGCAAACTGGAAATTCCTAGAAATGGCTAATATGGTCAAATCTCACAACTGGAGCAGACTCTTCTAAAATGACCGATGTGATGTCTCCACTAGACAGAAGGAAGACCAGAGAGTCAAATCATGTCCACCTTTTCTTCCCATGACAGTATTAATTTTCTTTCATTCCATAGGAATCTCTAATCCATGCCAGCTGTATCTGCCTTTAAAATCCTTCTTCAAAACAAACTTTTCACTGCAATGCCTTGTCAAAGAAACCTAGCTTGATAGGTAATTTGAGAGATGACATTATTTGTAGTTAAAGAGATCATACACGAACCAGACCTAGTAGTAACCAAAACTACGTTGATTCACTACTACCCCACTGAGCATAGTTGCTTGAACATATGACTGTCTTACTAACACTCATATCTTCTCCTTTCTTTGCCTTTTCATTGCTTACCACCTTAATAATTGTGTTGTTTCTTAAATTAAATCTGCCATAAATCTGATCAGTATTTTAGTTTTGGTCTTCTCTGGATCAGTCTTAGAGAGCACTTTGGAAACCTCTTGTTTGTCTGCACATCCTACAGCTTTTGATGCATGACCTTTGTTATTGCAAGTGGATATTTCAGCAGTATGGGCTGGACTCATCTTACCTGTCTTCACTTCGTAACATATAAATCTGAGTCGAGAGAGAAATAAGAATCATGAAGATACCAGTCAGACTTGCTTGTGACCTATACTCTAAAGTAGGTTATATTATTGACAGCTCAGTTTTGGTCTCCCCCAGGACCACAGCACAAGCAAATGGCCACTGCATATATGTAAATATATATAGGTATATACAGTTATTTGTCTGGAAGCAAAAAGCATTAATGAACTTCCAGTGTTTTGTTAGGAAAAATTGATGGGTTTGTTGAGTTGGATCAAAAGCAGAGGAAATCCGGGCAAACTGATGATGCTGAAGAGATTGCTGTGGGGTTCGATGGTCAGGGAAGAATATCAGCCAAAGAGAACAGCGAACTCAATTCTGGATGCTTCTATGGGTATATTTAAGCATGGGGTGCATATATTATTTGTAGATTCATACATCGCACTGGAATGAGCAGGATGCAGACAGATATTTGAAATACAGATTTGATAACAGAAATGAAAGATGAATAACCCTAAAATCCCTAAATTTGTCATGGCTGCAGCAGGAAGAAAACCATAGGAATGTAGATAGAATTATACACAATGACAAATTTCATATAGTAGAAAAACATGGGACTTTAATACCCCTTTCAATGTGTGAAAACATACATTTCTTAAAGACTGATTTCTTTTATGTACTCTATGAGTCTACTGCAACTCCATTGTTTTACAGTCACAGTATGGCACAAACAGAAAGCTCAAGTGCTCCTGTCCACAGTTTGCAGCAGATTTGGCAGTGGTGGGTTTTAACAGCTGAGATTCTCCAGACAGGAGAAGGAATTATGTGGGGGAGGGGGAGCAACAAAAAGCTAATTCTGAGGGTGACTTTAACAAAAATAAAGGCTAAAATGTTACAGTCATTAAAGTCAAGATATTTAGAAGCCTTCCTGAATGATACATTTAACTCCTGATTCAGAACAAGACTATTGTACTATTTAACCTACAGGTTTACATGAGACTTAAATGATGCACAGTATGTCCAAAGAATTGCAGCTTGCAGCATACATTGAATGGTGCATAAAGACATTAATACTACTGAGGTAAAGATATAATTGGTGTTCTCAGTATCTTGCTTTTATAGATGAAACATCAATACCTCTTTTAGGCATACTAGTACTTTTACAATAATAGACATTAAAAGAATCATCAGATAACACTTGTTTTAGTATGTCTAGAAGAATTAAAGGAAAATAATGTATTGTTATACAAAAATATCAATGTTTGAGGCATTTGACAACTGTAAAAAACAACACGCTTTCACAGGCAGCACTATTAAATAATTTTAATTTGTAATAATAGTGGGGTTCAGGTTCTCTAATGTGAAACATTAGAGACCTGTGAAAACATCTAAAAAGTATTGAGAGAACATTTACTTTGTGGCAATACTAATCCTAGGTGACAGACAGTGTTCTCAAAGCTTTTTTTGATGACAAAGACAGCAATAATGATTCTTCATAAATAGCTGTATAATGACAACAATCTGTAAAATCCAAAGTCATTTGAAAAAGATCTACATTCAGAGAACACAGTCAGTCCTCACCTTTTTTGAAAGATAATTTCTTTATTCTGACTTTTTCTGTTTTGATTGAGCTAGATGCCAATACATTTTTGGGGGATCTATTCTTAAAGCCCAAGAACAAATTATTAGGAGAAAACACAGCAGCAGAATCACAACAGTGATTTTGTACAGTTTGCCATAACAAACTTGAGAAATAATTACCAGACCCCTTATGCATCTTTTCTTTCCCCATGGTTTTTCTCATGAAGAGCAGGATCATCACTTCCAGGTAGATGCCAGGGCACAGCTCCTTTCTCCTAGCAGGACTTGGTTCAGCACAGCTGCAATAGAGAGCATGGATTTACTCTGTCTTGATGGGCCAACTGGCAATCCCCAGGACCAGAGAAGACCAGCACAGCCTCTATATTAATCCTGATTAGCATCATTTTTCCCTCAGGACGTCAAATACTACTGACCTCTCCTGGGTCTGACCCATATCTTCTGATCAGTGCCAAAAAATACACATCAGTCTTAAATTAGCATTCCTCAGTGTCACAAGCCCATTAAAATTGGCATAAACAAAAGCAAGAAGCACTACTTTCCCCTTCCCACCTTCTGGATTTCTCCTAGGATGGCTGTGGGCATAAAATAAAGATCATTAAAGAGGACTTTTGTATTAATGATTGAGTGTATGTTACAGTAATCAGATAATGGCTATATCAGCTTTCATTAGAAGTCTCAAGAAACCCATCTTTGCTATGCATGATAAACTAATTTCTTCTACATACTTTGACAACGTTGTTGATTAAAGCCTTAATGTTCACTTTATATCTATAAGGCAAATTGGCTTTTGGTCAGTTTATTGCTTTGTGCAACGGCAAACCTGAATATTAAATGGGCTTCAGAAGTGTTAAGGGAAACTCCATATACTGAGTATGTGGAGTCCTACCCTAAAGTATTTGCACAGGTGTTACAGATAGGTCGATAGACAGACAGACTCACATACAGTCCAGGTATAAAAGAAATAACCCTGTTACTAGATCTCAATTATCAGTTAAAATACCTTGGGCCATTAAGACCCAAGAGTAATAAAATAATAACATTCATTAACAATGGACATTTCTGTCATCTGCTTAGAGTAACCTTTTTGCAACTTGGAATCAATCAGATTCAGCAGAGCAGTGGTAACAGACAAATGTTCAAGAATGAAGGTATATTGGTCCTTGTTCAATTGGCTGATAAAATCTCCTGGTCTGCCTATAGCATGTTTTAACAAGATTTCTGCACTCAGGGCTTTGTTTCTTCTGTTCTGCAGATGCAGTGTAAAGCAGGTATGTGACTCCTCAAGGGGGCTAAAGTTACACCCAGGAAGGGTTGGAGCACTCAGTGAAACGTGCCTGCCATTCTGAGCACATAGGACCATGTGCCAGGAATCGCAGGGAATCACACCGGCACACCAGCGCCTGAGTGAGAGGCAAGAAGGCTTTCTCTGGGGGCTCATCTCAGCAGCACAGCACCGGCTGCCATGATAACAACTCTTGCTGGCAGGAGAGAGCAGCTTAAAATATTTGTGTGACAGCCCATTTGGACAGGATTGCACATGCGTGAGAAAGGATAGCTATCTTGTTGAAACAAGAAAGTTTGCTGATGTCCCTTGTGGTGCCTTCTGTGTTTTGTTCTGCCCTGATTTTCCTGTTAAATCCTCACTATACTTTTTAATCCATATTTCTTCGATTCGAACCAGTTTGTGGGGGGTTTTGTGTTTGCTTTTCACTGTGTTCATTCTTGTTCTTCCCAAGTCCAGTAGTTCACATTTTGTTGCCATTTTTGGGATTGTGTATTCTTCTGACCACACATTGACATCTGGAATATCATTTCCCTTTCCCAGCATCCTATTTCTTGAACCTCTGGGTCCACAGCTTTAAGAAGGTGAATATTGAAAAGTACTCAGAGAACTGGGGTAACAGTGGTAAAATGATGGAAATCGGTATTACCTAAACCTCAGCAATTACCTCTGTGAGACAATGCCTGCTGCTGAATGTCCTGCCTTACAAAGGAGGTGCTTAGTTGTAGTCATCTAAATGCCAGACACTGTGCTGTGAGTATCCAGCTACTTGCAGCACCTTTTATAAACCACCTGATGTGTGGAGAAGCCAGCTGGCCTCTGTGCCCCTATTCATCTGTAGAATATGTCTGAAATCAGAGAAAGAAGCAGGTTCTGGGGACATCAGCAGAGGATCAACAGTACTCCTCTGGGGTCATCCATCAGTCCTACACTGTGCATCAGTGGGGTCCCATTTTTATGCCTTCTGACAGTAAAGCTGAAGGATGATTAACATGACCTCAGGGAACAGTAAGGGAAATGGCCATCCACTGCCTGCTGATGCGTATTGTAAGTTGGAATGATGGCCTATAGAAAGATATGAGTGCTTCTGGCACTGAGACCATCTTTGAGTCATGAGTGATTGTCATTTTTCCCAAGGAAGCTTTAACCATAAATAGTAGCAGTATGTGAAATCAAGTATTTAAAAACATAAGCTTATTTCAGACTAGTCTTAACAATGAAAGTGTGACAACAGATGAGGGGAGCAAAGTATTAACAAAACTGGACAGTAAAATATACATGCCTTTTGTCAGAGAACTGGGATAAAAGCAGGATCTCGGGCTATTTCAGTGAGAAGGTGGCCAAAGCTGTGCAACATCACAGCTACAGAGAAAATACTTTTCTCTAGAGAAAAACCCTGCTCCGATTTTCCTTCCTATAGAAATTACCTGAAGCAGACGCTACTTTTTCTTTTGTTGTTTTATGAGGTACTGTAAAAGTTTGATGTACTTACTACTTTGGTTTCAGATGCTCTTCCAGACCAACAGAACCCGGAATAGTTTAATGTAGCTATCCTGGGCATCTCAGGGCCAAAGTCACAGCTCAGTGGTATGAGCTTCATTTTTCATTGCTGTGTTCTACCAGAGGTGTTTTATCACAGTGATATGAAAACCTGCCATGAGATGACTGTCAATTATCTGAAGATGGGGTTTAATTGACAAAACTCTGCTTTTTAATTAAGTGTTTACTCTCCCCAGTTTATTAAATGTGAAAGTGGAACTATCTCATCAAAAACTTACATACAGGGGTAAAGCAAAACCTGTCCCTTCCAAGACAAGTACCAAAATTCAAAAGATAGACAAGCCAAGAAGGTAGAACCTCCAAAATTTTTGCAAAGGATACAGACTAAAGTGCTGGAAATCTAGGTGATGCCTGAGTTGAGCTTATCCATGAAATCCTTACTGTACCAGTTCTGTACAAATGTCTGATTGCATACTGGTCTCCCCCCAGGATTGATTCCTCTTTTAGTCCCTGGTCCATTCTCAGCATCAGTCTTTTCTTGCTTCACACAGTTGCCCCAGCTCCATACAACCATATTCCAAAACTGGAATTCCAAAATCCCTATTTGCACAGGTTGTCTCTGTAATACCTACGTGCTTCTCAAGCATCAGTGAATCGGTCTACATTCTCTGGGATGTCTTCCTTGCTTTGATAATCTGATAAAAGAGATCACCTAATTTGAATACTCTATGGGTGATGCTGACCTTTTGCTACTGTCACATCACTTAGCAGTTCCAGTGCAGGTAATGTATCTACAGAAGGAATCTTATTCAAAGATCAGGCAGAATTAATTTTCCCCTGTTGCAGTTCTAGCAATTCTCTTGTGTATGACATAAGATTTCTTGCTTATAACTCAGAAATATGTGCAGTTTGGCCAAATGAGGTATGTTCATGATGACCAGCTCCTTAGAAAAGTAGTTCTTAAATAGTTATTATTTTAGCACAGAAAATGTGTTAATTAAGAATGAACTCTGGAAATCAGCAGAATGATTTTATAGACTGCATACCTCTCAAACAGGGAACTTTTTAGATCAAAGAGGTAAAACTTGACAAATGGAGAAGTATCTGAAAATAGGGCCCAAAAGAAAAGAAAAACTGTCAGGCATCGTGAACTATCAGCAGTGCATACCTTTCTCACAGTTTTTTGGGGACATTCAAGCCCTGAAAGAACAAATACACTTTCTGAGTAGCTGCCCCAGAAGGGTGTTGGTGCAATGCCATCGGAAAAAAACAGAATGCAGTCTTAGTACTGAGGAGCCCAAAAGCTGATTAGGTGAATGAGCCCATGCTTACTGTGTGCTGGGAGTGCTTATTCTAAAGCCCCTTGTTAGTTGCTGGCATGACATCTCTGGCTTGACATTTAGATTCATACTGCATTCACAGGGTAAAAGCTGCTCAAGTCCCCCTCAACAACAGGTGGTTCTTAAGAACCATAAAGAAATGAAACTGTAGGACTGACATGGACTGTCAGTCACAGGGGAGACACACCTGGAGGTACTGACTTGATCTAAGCAAATCCAGGTGGTTCTAGTAGCCAGCTCTTTGGACCCAGGTTTTGGAGCTCTCCATGTCTGTTCTGTCAGTCCCAATACTGACACAATAAGGATCCCTGTGTGCTTTCTTTTTCCTGGGCACTGCTGTTTCTCATCTGGCAGTATCCTATCAAATGCAGAGCTGCACTGTTGACTTGCATCAGTGATGGATCGAGCTCTCTGCGAGTTGGCATAATTGGAGATCAGCAGTCTGGGTTCCTGCCTAGGGAGCACCAGGAAAGTGTACCTGAAACAGAATCAAACCATATTCAAAGTAATGGGAATGTTTAAGCAGTGATAACTTTTTTTAAAAAATCCCTCTGCTACATTATTTTAGTAAATATTTTTAGGTGTCTTTAATAGGGGGTAATCAATGTGTTTCCTTTCAAACTAAAGGAGAGTATTTTTCAGTAATACTGGACGAAAGCAAGGAATTCTAATGGATGGGTTTAGCCTGATTTTTTGCTGGCAAATAGCACTTTTCAGCAGTTCTCAAGTGTCTTTTCTTGCAGCACACAAAAATTAGTTTGTGCATGGTCTTTCCCTTTACCAATACAAGAATTCTACAGTAGCTGGCAAACAGTGAAGCCTCTCCCTTTTTTTTTTTTTCCAGGGGGCTGGGATGGGTTGCATGTGAGGGAGGGAGGGAGGGAGGAAGGAAGGAAGGAGCCTAACACTGCTGTAAGTCACAGAGTTGAAGAGCTCAGTTTGGTATCACGGCAGTGCAAACAGACAGCTTTTGGGTTAGATTGGAGCCCAGGTCCCCTAGAGTCTATGAAATAATTTGTAGCTCAAAGGATGTTAAGGATTTAGGAGGGCTTGCAGGCAATGGGGTGCGGGTGTGCTGTTATGGCTGTGGATGGTGTACAAGACATTTCCATGTTGCCACACGTTTCTTTCACCAATGAAGTAAAAAAGAATTTGGTTTGGGAATTTTGAGAAAACTTATGCATGTCTTTTTAAAATTTACCCTCATCTAAGATGGAAAGGACTGTACATTCAGAGTACATTCAGCCTGCAAGACTGGTGCCAGAAGAAAGGCTGTGCCAGAAATGTGTTTCTTCCTGAGGGTGGAAAACATTTGAGCCACTATTTCTATTTTCATCAACAGGTGTGGCACAGAACTAAAGGCAGGTAAAAGGATGTAGTCCTGAAGGAAAACCATTTCCATTTCAAGGTGAGAGATTTCATAATGACAAAGGGAATGGAGCAGAGGCAGCTACTTTTCCAATCCCCATCCACAAAAGTCCACACCCCAAAGTTAGCCTACTCAGGGTGTGTGCCACTTGGACCACCCAGAGGAGAACCTGAGTTGCAGCATGTCCAGTTTAGAGCTGTTGGGCCCGGGAGAAGGAAACCCAAACATGGCAACAGGGTCGGAGTGTAGCCCAGACAGTTGGATGCATGAGCTTTAAGAAGCCTAGGAAAAGAACTGAAGAAATGAAAGATTAATGATATTAGAAAAAAACCCCAAAATTCCATCTTGGAATCCAATGAACTGCTGAATTCCCCAAGCACTTGCTTCACCTCCTTTTCCTGTTTCTGGTATGATGCTTGTAACACTTGATGGATCTGGGTGGGTTTACGGTGGTTACTTTGTAGATACACACTAGAGCCAGTAACAGAATGAACAAGAACTGAATGTGAGTTTCAGTTTGTTTCTTTTGCTTGCAACTTTCTTTCAGAACAACCTCAATATTTACAAAGGCAGGGCAGCCCCCATGTTCCCGCGTCACAACATACTGCTCTAGCTGCATTCCTGCTGAAAAAGAAATAGAAATGGTTTCTCAACAAAAATCAGAGCCTGCGATTTTTAACTTTCTGCCCCTACCATCAAAGCACAGATTATGGTGAAAAGGATAATCTGGAATTGCTTTCTTTGGACTCATCATCAGACAGCTGTAGCTTCCTCATTGATAGACTCCTGATCGTAACCGCTCCCAGACTGCGAGGAGGATGCAGGATAAAACGGATTTGTATCTAAAAACAAAACAAAAAGCAAAAATACCCCTCTCCTCCCTCCCCCTCCAAAAAAATACCTCAAACAAACAAAAGCCCCCAAACTGTGCTAAACAAAAGGTTTTGCAAAAACAAACAAAACCCCCCCAACCATCTGAACTCTTCATTCCACACTTCTCCAACACCAAAAAAATGTACAACTTCCCAGGCTGAAGTAGAAAGGTTATATATAGCACCACAATTTAATTCACATGACAATTAAAAAATACATGAAATGGTCTTCCTTATGCATGAGAAAAGATTATCAGAGTCTTCCTCTTTTCCTCTTTTAGCTTATTAAAAATGTAACTCCTTCAAGAGTAATAAATTAACTCAGAAAGGATTGCTTAAGTGAGACACAGGTTGTGATTAAAGGAAGTTTGGAGTTCAGGAGAAGTCTGTGTTTGAAAAACATCCTCAGTGTTTGGGAGCATTGCATATGGCTTTTGACAACTAATTTGGGAAAAAAGTGGTAGGGAATGAATCTCAACAGGAAAAGCTCTTGTTTTTTGTCACTTTATGACATTACTGAAACACCTTTCCCCTCATTTGTATTTCCCCCCTCCCCAATAAGTTTGTGTTAAAATGTATCAAGACAGAAAAGACTTTGAAAAAGGCAGCAGAACTGTCATAAAGGATGACGCTAGCTAGTTGGGAGATTATGCTTTATTATGTAAATCCATGTTTGGGGGTATTTTAAAATGCACATGGTATGGTTAGAGGCAGCTAATTAGCTAGATAAACTATACAGCTTCCAAATAAAGTGTACCAATCCGTAACATAAACGCCAGGGGCACGACTTCTTGCAGGTCTGCGACCTACCTGATTGACCAAAACTGTCCCTCATCTGTACCAGTCAGTCTTACTTAATGGAGCATTAGCTACAAAGCTGCTGGTCCTTGCCAAACCCCACTGTTCAAATCCACCTTGTCTTGCTGCTCCTGGGAAAAGGTTCCTGCAGTGCTCTCCCCTGGGTAATTCTGTAGAGCTGAGCACTCCAAGCTTGAATTCAGTTTGGAGCAGAAGGAAATAAAACTTCCGTCTGCACATAAATCCTTCATTTACTTACATATAAAACCAATGAAACAGTGCAATTCTCCCTTTTTCTGTAATTTACAAACGGTTAAAATTGTTTTCTTGGCAGAAACATCCATTTCTTAACTGCTTAGTGCCCATGCTGGCAGCACCAGGCTGCAGCAATGGCTCTGTAAGTACCAGTGCTTGCTGTGGAGGTACCAGGAGAGGCTGGATGAAGAACTTGCGATGCATAATTTATTCAGTGAATATAGGCCCTTTTTTGTGTTTGCAAGAGCTCCGGGGAAAGCAGGTGGGCTTGGCTGGGCTTTTTTTAAATAGTTTGCTGAAATTCTTTAAGGAGCTGTAGTGTGTTTGCAGGCAGTACCTGTACGACAGTGGCTTGTTAAGCGATACGTTTCAGTGTTGGCAGTTCAGGTGCGGGGTACGTGTGGCCTGGCCGGACAGCTGCCATGCACCTCCTGGGCTCTGGCACCCGCAAAGGGCAAATGTTGGGAAAGCACTTCTAGTGAGTGCCGAGACACTTGTGTAACATCCGCGGTTCAGCTGGAACCATTTCGCCTAAATATGCCTGAAATCTGCAGCACCTCACGCGTCTGAAAAAAAAAAAAAATCATAGCGCGGTCGGGAGTTGGTAGTCATTAGAGATCTGCGAACGCGCGTGAAAAATTACATGCTGCTTGGCCGTGCGCTGACCGGCGCACCAGCGGGCCGGGCCGGGCGGGGAGACCGCCGCTCCCCTCCGCAAACTTCCCGGGGCACAAAGTTTGCCGGCACTTCCCCGCCCGCCTGGGGGGAAGGTGCCAGGGCGCAGCGCGGGGGGCGCGCCCTGCCCGTCTCCCCCTCCCCTCTGCGGCGCGGCGCGGCCCCGCCCCGCCGGCAGCCCCGCACCGTGCGGCCGCGGCCGCAGCGCCCCCGCCGCGGGAGGGGAGCGCAGGGGGCGGCGGCGGGGGCGGCCTCGCGCTGCGCCGCGGCCCGAGCGCGCCTCTCGGCGGCGGCCCCGCCAGCGCTCGGCGGCGGGTGTCCGCATCCCCGCGTCCTCCCGGCGCGCTCCCTCACCTCGGCGGCGATCGCCTCCCGCCCGCCCCCGCCCTCCCCTCCCCCGCACCGCCACACGCACACGCACTCCCGGCGCTGTGTGCGAGGGCGGGCGCCGAGAGACGAGCGGCGAGCAGCGCGCCGGCAGAGGAGACCACCGCGCACACGCATACACACACACACACACACAGACACACAAACGCACACTCCCTCCCACCCGCCTTCCCTCTGTGCCTGCTCCTTCCTCGCCCCCCGCCGCCTCCCCTGCTCCCCCCTCCTCCTCCTTTCTCTGCAACCGAGCGAGAGAGGGAGAGGGGGGAAAAAAGCCACTTACAGGTATTTGTTTAGTGGATCGCCGGCT